>CM034393.1:16550381-17150381 GCA_019925095.2 Dendrolimus kikuchii
AGAGGCTGGCAATGCATTGGCATCGCTCAGGTGTTGCAAAAATAACGTAACAATTTAAAAAAAATATCAAGTCGTGATTTATTACAAAAGCAGACACATCACCTTGAAACAGTTATTAGTATGTTAAGATTTACGTACGTCGTACATTAATACTTAATAAACTTATTACTTTCGTGTAACGTAATAAGATTCTCCTTATATTATTTTGTGTTCGCGTGCCTGACTCAGAACATAAGCTTACTACTTCAATATCGTAAGGAAAGTTACTGTGAATGCCTTGTTACAAGATTTCCGCTGAGTTCAGAGGTTACTGGTCTCAGCTATAAAGTTAGTGGAGTTATATTACGGCTAAAGCGTAAGCGTAAGATATCGACATCGAAAAAACCTGTATGCTGGTTATTTAGAATAAATAATACGTTTATTATACCCACTGGAAGCTGTCTTTGATGCTCAAAAGAGTGGTGCTTGTAAGCTTTTGCATAAAAATAATGTAATTAAATGAATCTTGTAAATCTCAAATAGTGAAAACATGATGGTTTACTAACAAAGCTAGACAAAGGAGGTTAATACATTGTTACGAATTGCGAGACTCGAATTAAAATGCCGTTAGAATTACTATAGAGTTTATTAAAACTATAAAAACACGTATAACACAGGTACAAATATAATCCAACACAACAAGTCCAAACGTAATGCAGAAGGTCGTAATTCCATAAAACACGCAAAGTCCGTCACTTATTAGATTCCCGATTGTAGTACACACGTGTCGCTTCGGTCGTGGTTCTCGCTAGACTGCCTCCTCCCTCAATCGGGCCATTGCTTTATACTGCATAAATGCAATATCTCCGCCCGGCAGCGTAGACCTGCCTGTGTACTTTAAAATCCGTAACACCTGGCTAATGATTACAATACAACATTAGGCCGAATGCCAATAAGTAAACAAAATGAAGACGATCATAAAAGAATTACAATAGTTTCAATGTTAATAGTTATTAGTTCGAATGGCGACGGGTAACGAAAGTGCTTTGTTTCAGATATGCAGGATGGATTTTGTTTTTGTCGGGACCTGAGTTGTAACAATATTTTCTAAATAAGCTGATGCGCCCCACTGTCGGTAAAACACTGTTTTGTGAAATTTTTTGGGGGATCTGTAAGAGGTATTATTCCCCTAGAAATAGAGATTGAGTACAGCAGTGTGAAGTTTATGGGTTGAAATATCAACAAAATCTAAATTATATTGTAATTAAATTATTAGTATATATTATTAACAATTCAAAGCACAATGGATCAATTGAAACTAGAGAGATAATATTACCCGATATTAACCATAGGGCGCCTTATTCAGTCATCTGTGGATACACAACCAGATAATAATGCGTTTACATATTGTTAATCAGCCCCTTAACAGTGCTTAGTGTATTAACGGTCGAATGTATGTAACTGTGTAGATAATTACTTGCCCATTAGCCTAGATAGTAGGATGTTATCATCAACTAATCAATAAAACATGGAGTACTAGTTTGATACGTATTAGTTTAGTTTACAAGGCTTAAACCGACTTCAAATAAAACACAAAAGTTTATAGAAAACAAGACATGTTTTCTATTACAATTTTACATTTATTTGTTACTTTATATCATTTTAAACTATATGTGGCATGGAAAACGAATTTAATTTACTTGAAAACTACTTAAATAAAATAATTATGGAAGTCAATTACTACTTGACACCTAACAATGGTGGACATACATCTTGAAGCTATTGTGATCTTTGTGTGTACTAAATTAGTGCCTTTTTTTCTCATGTTGTGATTTACCTGATATTCTTTGGAGAGTCATCTTAATACTATAATATTATTTATAGCAACTAGGATACATGTAAATGTAAAATAAATGTAGTAATGTAGAATGTGACATTTATAAATAAATAAATTACTATTGTAATAAAGATACATTTAAGGAACCTAAATAACTGAATATTGTAATCTGACATTTAATAATTGTGAAGTTAGTAAATATTGTAAATTTGGTGTTATAATAATTCTATAGGGTAGTATGGAAGAGATCGTCTGTGGCCAGAAGGCCGCTTCTTGCACTTTAAAGTGTGTGCAATACCTAAACTTATATTTTTATTAATCCTATATATCCTATACTTAATCATGTAAATTAAAATTGTACAAGTTGTAAACAGTCATATAAAATCTATTCAGTGTAATAAACTTTGAGAACATTTCAGGTTGTTGTTATTGTTTCGGTATTTGCAACGAAATGCAGAAAAAATATCTTCGAGACGTTTTTGCTTTTATTTTTTATTTTTTTATTGCAGGAGTTGCAACACCAAAGGCGCTACAAATGCGCTGCTACTCTCTTAAGGGAAACTGGAACCTGGTCACTAATGCTGGAACACAACGCAAGGTTATAGTATTGATGATAATGAGAATGAATTTCAAACAATTAATAATATAAAAAACTTACACCGCTCTATTAAGCCATGCAAAATAACTACAATTATAATAAATAGAAATCTTAAAATCACTCTCATCTTTTTACAAGCCAAGAATATGTGAAAGCGTATCCATTTTCTTTCTACGTCAATAAACACAAAGAGAAAGCAATTAAAATAACAACTGAAGCTATTTTCATCACTGCAACAGCAACCGTACATACTTAATAGAGCGCTAAAACGGCCTTGCCCTCTTTACCTTTGAAATTAAATCAATGCCTATGTTAACACTGGCCTTCCGCGTTTTACGGGCTTTTCACATTGCCAGTACCTTTCATAATTTGTAAACGTTCACACGTAATATCAAAGTGACTCGGCGAACGTAGGGGATTTGAATGAAAAAAAAGGAGAATGGAGGTTGTAGGCATTGAATCAAATACAAAACTACATATGCAATTTGTACATAGAATGTTCAATGTTTTCAACATTGCATAGTCACAACGCAAAAAAACTTTCAGGCATGTTAATACTAGGACTGGTATATACATGTTTTAAGAACCAGAAAACAAACTTGGGTCATTCCTATATATGTATTTACATACAAGCTGTGGCATCAACCTCTTCCCTTGTGCGGTTTTACTAGAGCGTTATACTATGGGGCTTTTCAAAAAGGATACCAAAGCAAACAAATATTTAAAGTCTCGCTGAGATAGGCAACGCATTGGCTCCTTTATAGATGCAAATGTTCATGAGCAAAGGCAGCTACTTGATATCAGGCAGACCTCGTGTTGCGAAAAAGCCATATAAAATACATTATCACGTCTGCCGTTTATTAAGATACTACCATACACCTTTAAATTAACTTTTTTTACACTTAGTTTTAATAAAAATGGCCGTGGTATATATAGATAGATAGATATATACATACATACATACATAACTTCACGTCAGTTCCCTTGCGGGGTAGGCACGAAAAACAGAGCGCCATTTAGGCTTATTCTTACACACCTCACTTGCTTCACTTTTCACTTGCAGTAAGACAATAATTGTAGATATATAATAGTAGTCTATTTTTGTCATAATATCTATGTAATCATACAATCAAAGGGCCTCGTTTGTCTGTTAACATTTCAAAATCCAATCGATAACGGAATTCAATAAAAATTCTATTATCAGAGTCAAATGTTAAATGAATTCCTATATGAAAGTATACTTCATATTGAATCCCACAGAAGGCAGTATATACGTTTCTAAAATTCAATATTAGACGCAAATGTTGCACTAGCATAGGTATTATTGTCTTCCAAACGTTATGCCTACAACAAGGCTTAAACATAACACAACTCACATACCATTTGCGGTCAAGATAGTGTTTCATTAAACGCTCTGAGCGGTATTAATGTGGTGGAAGCTTGCAGTTGTCTTGCCTAATAGTTTGAAGCGTGTGAAATATTCTTTAGTTTGATAACTATGGGAGTTACTGTTATATCATTTGTTTATGTGATTATAATTTAGCGTGCAGTTAAAATTCAAATGTTTATTAATAATTAGCATTACTTTTAAGTTATTAAAGTCTTTCCATTCAGGCTGATGCAGTTTACGCAATAAACGTTCTGTTAATAATTAAATACTTTTTGAGATTCATTTGTAGGTCGAAGTTCGTGTTGCTCCAATTACAATGCAGCATACCATAGTGCCCACAAAAGTCCACTGTCTTAACACTGTCTGTCTTAACTCCACAAAACACAAGTAGTTTATTAATATCATATAGATCCTGGTAGAAATGGAAAACACGAGAAAACTTGCAAATCGCAATTAACACTCCTCGATTCTCGCCAACCCGTATTGTACCAGTGTGGCGGATATATTGTGTGTTTTCTTGATATGAAAGGGTTTGAGCCCAATATTATCTTAAATTAAAAATCAAAGAACGCGTAAGGCCAGTTAAACCTAACAGAGATCTGTTACGCCATGATGTTTAAATGTGGATTCAGATTTAGACAACCACGTATAGTCTGCCAATCGAAATTTGCTGAAAGTAGGCCATCCACAAGTTTTCTCCCTCTTATATCCTAGTACATAGCTTTCCTCAACCAGTCTAGTTGGCGCCCAGATGCGCACTGAACAACATTAATGAACGTGACAGTTAAATAAATTGTATATTGTCAACTCAGCGATATTTCACCGAAGACTGTAAGCTGATTGTCCGCTTTGTTAGTTTAAGCAGCTTTTAGACTTGTATATTATATCAGGTACTAGCTATACACTTCATTTCATTCACGTGGGTCTTGAAATTAATATTATTGTTACGTGCTGTGGGCACCGAGATTGGAAGGAAACACCGATCTAAAGAGAATGTGCCTTATTTAACACAAGTACCCGCCCGAAAATATTACAATAGTACAATAATAGATAGTACTACTTAGAACAGATTTTATTAACAACACATAGGTTCTAAGCTCTGCAAATGTCGAAATGAAATATACACGCAGTGTTCAAACAAAAATAAAAAGTATTCAGTTGAAGCCTGTGGAGCTATCATCGATCCAGTACGACTTTAGTCAGGTTTACAAACCAACTCCTGAAACTGGTTGTTCGTGGTTATTTATGATTAAGCGTTATGATAATAAATATGAAATGAAAGTAGAACTTTTTACTAATTTAGTTTTTAATTTGAAATCATAGAAAGACACTTCAAATACATTTACTGGTGCACTATGGCCTGTAAATTAATCAAAGTAATATGAGGGGCATGTTTTTTTAAGTTTTATTCAGCGATTTATTCATTTAACGTCATATTAAAATGAGAAGATAAATAAAGTCGCGCTTAGTAACCCGTAAAACATAGTCTTAAATCTCATGAAGGTTTTTAAGAGTTCTACAATTGTAATACTGTTATATATTCTGTGAATTTCAGAAGGCATGTATTCTAATTGTACCTTTATTTGGTAAATCAATAAAATTGTAGTATTTACGTAATAATTTATTCTATGAAAATTGAGAATAATCATTACCTATTATCAGTAATTCATTGTACACGAGTCAACAAATAACAATGGATATAAATTAGGGTTGCTCCAAACCCGGTATGTAAATTCGTCTTGGACGACACCTGGTGTGGCCATTAATTATTTAGATATCGTCTGAGATTGTGTAGTTACATTAATATGGTTCAAGAAATACCGTCCCTGATTAATGCTATTCAGGCAATTAATAAAATGATATAATATAGTTATCAAGTTCTTTAACGATTTGTTAAAATCATAAAATGAGTCATTTTCACAATTGTGCGTTGTTTCATTTCCACAATACAGAAATTTAGAGAACTATGCAATTTCATACAGCCTAGTTACGTAGCATATATGTAGTTATTTATTCAATTAATTATATAAAGTTAACAAAATATTATATTGTGGGTTTTATATATTAAAATTAGATTAACAAAAAAAAATAGACTTGTTTTGGTATGACGCTAAAACGAAAGTTTGAACTGAAAATCAGCGTTGTATAAATAAGAAATAAGCTGAGTGCAACCCTGTTTGCTGAAAATCCGCCAAACAAATGTTTATAATATGCTATATTTTAAATAATAACTTGTAAGTAATTTAAATAGCTTTTTTCTTCATATTTTACTCAAAAGTTTATTTTCCCCCTCCTGTTTTTTTATAGTCCCTCCACCTAAGGAACATTATTATCAGGGAGTAATGATCTTTCGATTTATTTGTTTCTTTATTGTAAATTATTTGTCCATATTTTTTATTTGCTTTCTTAATTCTTTTTTTATGAATAACTACTACGACATTATGTCTTAATGTATATATATCATAAAACTTTAACTCTTAACCCTTGATTATGATGGAACAGAACAATTGTTAAAAATAAATATATAACACAATTATATACATTCCGTAATCTTATTTATTTCATTGACATTGTTATCTTTTTGTACATACAATTCACAATATCACAAGTAACACATAACATGCACACACACACACACACACACACACACACACACACACACACACACACACACACACACACACACACACACACACACACACACACACACACACAGACACACACGTGCGCGCCTGCGCGCACACACACACACGCGCACACACACACACACACACACGCACACGCGCGCGCGCGCGCGCGCGCACCCGCGCACGCAAGCACGCAATCATACATATTTCTTTATTTTTCTTTTAAATAAATGTAACTGTAATTGATAATTTCACAATCAGAATTGTACCAATTTGGGAGGAGGTCCCCGAGATACAGGTCGACCTAGTTTGGGGACCAATGAGTGTCAAAAATTGTGAATTATGTTTTATTCAATAAATGATTTTTGATTTTGATTGATTGATAAAACTATTATTATTATCTTATCAATTTATTATCTATTTATTACTAATTTTATAGAATTTTTAACTTGACTGTATTACACGTATTAGTATATAGTTATTTATGTATCTAATACTTTATTTATATATTAATTATTTTTAAGCAAAATGCCACTGTTACTTAGTTTTTTATTTGTTGGCTGAACTATCGTGTCTACTTTTACCGGTATATTTCTTAATCTGGTCCCTAATATATGGCAATTAAACTGTAGGTATGGGCGGTGTGGTTTCTACACTACTCCACTATTGAAAAAAAAACAATACCGTATTATTTGTTATATTGTTAATTTTTAATAAGAATTGAAGCTATTTTTTAACAATGATAAGTCTGTATATATGGAAAATAAGAATATCACACTGTTTCGGATAGTATTCGAAACAATTTGTCTTCAATAAACGCGGTAGTACACTCGGAAAAGTATGAAATTAAACCTTGAATGAACGTATGAATGGATATGAACATACGCAGGTAAACAAGTACTGAACTTCTACAGTGAAATGCATTGAAATGGTTTTAAAACCATTAGGTTGTTCTGACGAATGTATCAAAAGTATAATAATATAATGTAATCAATATTCAAAAGAAAAAAAATATCCCATGTGACATGTAAAAAAATGGTACGAATAATTTAAGTTTAATTGACGAACGAAAATATTTTCAGGTTTAGCTTAGCTATTTGGAAAAAATAGAAAAATTGTCATATCCGTTTAATATCTTTTTTTATATGCATACATTCATTTACGACAGTAAATGTATTTCGTTCTTTCAATTATTTTACAATTACTACTATTGAAAATCAACCGAGACGTTGTCGATTTAAATAAGTACATATACTGATGTAAGGTAATGTAAAAATTAAAATACGTATAAATAGATAAGAATTATTAATTATAATAGGCACAACATTTTGCACGCCCTAGAGACAAAAAATGTGAACCTACGGAATAATCCTACCATCTTTTTTATGTATCATGTTTTACGCAATAAACGATGATTTGATTTGATACAAATTCAAATTAAACTCATTTAAAATCCGTAAAACAAAGTTTTATTGTTTTCACACTACGTAGTTGGGCCGATGGTAGACGGTTGATTTCTGTTATTCAAATTGGATGAATCAACCAAAGTGATTAATATAAACCATATACATAACCATATAAAGTTAAGAAAATGGTGGCACGTCTGTCCCGCGCTCTTATGACCTAGGGGCTGGCCGGCGCGGGAATAGAAAAATTCTCTGCTCTGTGATATAAACATAAACTTGATTCATTCAGTGGCATGGAATACTGTTGTCCTTCTAGTCATGTTTCTTTCAAATAAATTGATTAAATTTGGTTAATCCGCCTAATATCAACATTACATATGTGAAACCGATTCACAAATCACTATGGTATTAAAGCTTTTCTTCAATGAAATTATAAAACCATTTTAAACAATCACATTTCATAGGAAATAAACTCGCCGTATGAGTCGCCTTTTACATGGACATCTCAAAATAAATAACAAATAGTAGGAAATTCTCAATATCCCGCAATACAGTTCCAAATAAAACGCATCAGGCCAAAGAGGTTCACAAAGCGACATGTGTAACCCAGCTCGATGGATAAAGGCACTATTAAGATAGTGGGAGCAAGTCTCGGCCGGGTTTATTGCATCTTTGTTTGCTCCAAGGCACTGGAGACTCCCCCGCCTGCCTCATTCAACAGACTCGCTTCCGATTGTTATTACCCACTCACTACTATCGTCTCTGGGGCATGATGATTTGATTGATGCATTGTTTCGTTAAGCGAGACCTGTTATTTGAGTATGATTATATGACTGTAATAAATGTTAGCTTAAAATTTCAACTGTGTTTGAAATGACGGCCTCTGTGGTTTTATAGTCAAAGTTCCAGTTTGATTCTTGGTACGATCTATTTTGTAGATGTATTCAGTATTTTTATGACATATTTTATTTTATAATTTAAAATTTCATATTATTCATGAAATGTTAACGATAAACTGACAAAACTTTAAAAGCAATTAAATTTTTTTAACCCTTTTGATATGTTGAACAGATTATTATTAAAATTATATGTTTCATCGTAAGAACTAAAACCATAACAACAGTCTGAAAGATTGTCGAAGTCTATTTATTGCACTAGACTTATGTATCACACTTAGTACATTAATTTAATTCACAGAAACATTGCGCCTGTAACATTTCTGTTCACCTTTGATAGAAGTCGAGTAATTGGTCTCCAAAAATACTGTTCTGCTCCTCATCCCAGACTGCTTCAGATTGCACCTTTAGAAAGTCCGTTTCAAGCTGTCTGCATCAAAGTGCTCGTTTCCTTCATATAACCCATTTTTTCCACTTATTTGCTATCTGTATGGCTAGAGCTATGAATGTCAAAGAAGCAAGTGAGGTATGTAAGAATAAGCCTGAATGGCGCTCTGTTGTTCGTGCCTACCCCGCATGGGAACTGGCGTGAAGTTATGTATGTACGGCAATACTTATTTGTTGGGCGAAATATGGTCAGACATCTGATCATGGGTAATGTTAAAGAGTTTCGTACAGATGTCTTTAAATACACTCTTTGCCGATGGACCCCACGGGCCCAATGTTTCAACCTTAAGCTGCACAAATATGTTTATAACCTTTTCCTAAGGCTCCATATTTGCGCCGTTTGACGTCTTCAGCTGAAGTGGTGGCGTTGTCAGCTCCTGATTCGGTCATTGGAAGATTTTACGGGGCTAGTAAGTTAACACCAGATATACTAGACCAGTCTGTTGCAGAGCATAGAGAGGGGTATTAGAATTTTTTTTAAAGCATTTTAGACATACGTAAAAGATGAAAAGGACAATTCAAATATTCCCACTAAAATGCATGATGGTACTAAAACTGATCTATATTCAAAGGCGCCGGTCCTGATTTTCCTGCTGTTTTTGTGAAACGATGTAGATATTATCTGGCTTTACCATTATTTATGATTTTTAATCGCTCACTGCGCGACGTGTCTTTCCCAAAGGAATGGAAAAGGACGCGTATCATTCCGCTACATAAATGACTTAATTGAATTGTGAAAAATTATAGCCCCGTTGCAATATTGTCCTGCTTTTCTAAATTATTTGAGTCTCTTATCTGTCCTGTTTTAATTAGACACGTTGAACCCATGCTGTCACCACATACACACAGTTTTCGTTCCGGATGCTCAACACAAACTAATTCAAATGTCTATACTTCCTAATCTTACTAGAAAGCTTGATCAAGGTTACGGGGTTGATGCTATTTATACTGATTTTTCCAGCGCCTTTTACAAAGTGAGTCACAACATCTTGTTACAGAAATTAAGACATTTCGGTGTACATGGGTTACTACTACACTGGTTCCGGTCATATTTAGCTAAAATACTTCAAACTGTGGTTGTTAATGGTAGCGAATCGCAGCCACACATTGCTTCGCCAGTTGTATCGCAGGCTTCTCACCTTGGCGCTGTGCTATTTTCAATCTTTATCAATAACACCGTTACTGAAATTATTCACTTTAAGTTACTACTGTTTGCTGCCGATATGAAGATATGTAAAACTATACACTGTGTTGTAGACTCTATACAAATGCAAAAAGATTTAGGAAGAGTCGAGAAGTGGTGTATGAATGACATGAAACTTAACATTTCAAAATGCTACCACATCAAGTTTACCAAAAGAAACGATCTGCAGATTTTGTTTATATACTTGACAACTCTGAAGCACAAACAACTAACTCTATAAAGGATTTAGGTATTTTGTTTGACAGCTCTCTTAAATTTAATCTTCATGTTGACTCTATTGTGCAGAAGATGTTAGGTTTTTTACTGAGAAATACAAATAACCACGCACTAAAATTATATTATACAACACTTTAGTACGTTCCTATTTAAAATATTGCTTATGTATTTGGCGTCCATTCTATAGTGTACATTTTCAAAGGGTGGGAAAAATTCAAAAATCCTTTACAAAATACTTTTCATATGTCTCGTCTGGAATCTCACATTGTTGCCCCCCTACTTTATGCAATTGTCACATTTTAGAATGTAGACGCTTAGCAATCGCCGAATGATGTTCGATGTTTGTTTTTTGCATAAACTCTTCAATAATAGCATAAGGCGTACAAATCTTATCCAAGAAATAAAAATAAGCGTGCCTCGTCTGTTTCCACGACATACAATTTAAAAAAATCCTTTAGATCCCTCGGTTAAAACCAGCCTAGGCCTCAGCAGCCCTATCACAAGAATGTGCAATACATACAACCGTCTAAACTGTAAATTAGAAGATCTCGATATTTTTCACAAAACATATAATTGGTTTAAAATAAAATGTTGAAAACAGTTTCGACTATAAAATAATTGATAGGCCGTTTATGTTTCCATTTGTACTTTATTATATATTTATTTTTAATTTAATTCTTTTTGAATTTTATTTGCTTTACTTTATTAATTTTGAGAATACTATTTATTCATTCGTGTTTAGCTATATTTGTAGTTGACATTCTAATTGTGACTATGTATTGACATTAATTAAATTATTACTGTATTGACGACATTTGAATTGTAAATGCTGTGCACTCCTTTAATGGTTCCACACATAAAATCTTTTATATTAAACGATTTGTAATGTAACATAAGAATCTGTGTGCTGTTGGTGCGCCTTAAATAAAGAAATAAACACAAGTCGCATCCTACACTAGCAGCCGCCCCATCTTCTAAGGGACGAGTGACATATGCAGTGATAGATACTCCAATTACATACACACACGCACACACACACACACACACGCATACGCACACACTTAGATACTAATATTACATCAATACCATCACACACTACGTGCAAATCATTAATTGTAATACTGGTAATTGCAATGAGGAATCTCTCATTGGCTCATATTACATATTATTATACCTAGTTTGAGACTCAAAGATAACTCGATATTTTTGAATAGTGTATTTTCGTTTAAAATGTCTTTGTTTTTGTATTATATATTTTGTTTATCTTAAAAGGCTTAATAAAAATATTTTGTATTTGTATTCAATTAACTGCTAATGATATTATACTGTACATTGAATACATAAGTATAGTGGTTAAAAATAAAACATTATATACCCATATATGCACATATAAGTTCCGTTATTCTATGTGAGGTTACGTACTATTGCTTCAGACATTTTCTTTTCATTTATTCATACGCAAAAGCGGGCTGGAGCTACTTGAAAAATACGTGACTACATACACGTTAATAATGTAGGACCAAGCAAGGGAAGCAGACTAACCTCGATACTTATGTCATTTTGTCTTGAACAAGGCAAGGTAGTCTACAATCATAGGATTATAATGTATACTAATTGTTATATTTACAAATTTCCTCTAATTTTTTAGGGTTACGTAGCAATTTTGGCAAAATGGAACTCTTATGTTATTCCTCATGTCCGTCTTTGTTTGTATGTTACAGTTATGTTTGTATGAAATACTGCTTCTATGTGGATAAAAATTGACAAGTAAATGTCCATATTGTGTAGTCGCAATACATGACATGACTGTAGTACTACACTGTATAGAGGCAAGTATTTTTTGAAAAAATTCCTGTGGTTGAAAGTAACAACCTTATATAGCTTGTGTTCGAAGTTGAAAGACGCCACATTCTTTAATGCTTTTTAATTGTTATCCGTATGTGATACAATATGTTCATTTGAAAAGTCCCAGTCCAACCGATACCAAAATCGAGTTAGATTCTATTCTAGAGGAGTGTTCAGAGGCATTTTAAAAAGTGCCATACGTCGCATATTATCTGAAAAATTGGATATAAGAAAGCTCTACGGAAGATGAGTGCTGCGTTTGCTCACAACGGAACAAAAACAGCTCCGTGAAGGTGGTTTAATCGAGTGTTTGGCGATGTTTTGCCGTGATATAGACGAAGTTATGCGGCGATACATAACCATGGATGAAACATGGATCCATCACTTCACAACTGAGGGGAAAAACAGTGAAAACAATGGTCTGGAAGGGGAGAATCGGCTCCTATAAAGGCGAACACTGTTCCGTCTGTGGGGGATGGTCATGGCATCAGTTTTTTGGGATGCACGTAGGATAATTTCCATTGATTACCATCAAGAAGGAAAAAAATCAACAGTGAGTATTATACCAACTTAATGAAGCACTTGACAGCTGAAATCAAGAAAAAACGGCCGAATTTGGCGAAAAAGAAAGTGATGTTTCATCAAAGAAATACATCAGTTCACACAACCGTTATCGCGATTTTTTTTATTGCAGGAGATCAGCAGACAGGCAGATGGCCCACTTGATGGAAAGCGGTTACTATCACCGCATCCGCGATGACGAATATCAATGATTTAAAGTTCGAGTTGCTTCCTCTTGAACTCTAGTCGTCATATTTAGTCCCCTCAGATTGTTTTATATTTCTGAACCGGAAAAATGGCTCGGTGTTAAAAGATTTGCCAATATTGAAGAGGTGGAATCCGCGGTTAATGGCTATTTTGAGGAGCTCGACTGTTCTCACTATAAACAGGGTATCGAAGCTATTGAACATCGCTGGGAGAAGTGTATTAAGCTGAATGGAAATAAGGGAACAATTTTTATCAATGTGTAATGCCTGTAGTCTGTAGAGTATATGTTAGTAAGACTTTAGAAAATATTACTTTTTTATTTAGTTACTGGTGGGATATTAGTTTCCGCCGTTGTAACAATTATATCCCTCCCCTGTAACTATATATTGTAAGGTTACAAATTATAAAAAATAATTTTGTGGTTATGGAACTTCAAAAACACTTTCAAACAAAAAATAGTTTGAATAATTTCTATTGGATAGTTATCGAGATATACGAGTATTTTTCATTAAGTAGTTTTTTATAGTTTTATAGTGAAATGAAGTAAACAGTACGTATAATTACACATATTAGTCCATTTTTTTAAATAACCCGAACAACAGAAAATCGCTCTTCAAGTTCTTGTCAAACTTCCACTCTATTTTTCAAATTTCCATCAAAATATTAACGCGAATATTATATAGTTAACATGTTAACTACAAAATAACTGCTGTTTATGAAATTTCTAAATTTAGCACCAACTATGAGTGTGCTAATTGATATTAATTAACATCCCACATCAAGATTATTAATAGTTCTACCAACAGTACGTAATAATTGACTGAAATTAAAACATTATTAGAAACAATTTAATTGATTATCAAGAAAAAATGTTAGGTATGACAATCGTCTAGTAAAATATTTTATTCTTAAAAGCTCCTTTTTTAATACACATAAATGTATAGCACTACAGGTCATTCTTTTTTTGTTGTTTATAACTTATTGTTTTAAATGAATTCCAACAAAAATTGTTATTTTTTAGAAATTTCTCAGCATTCTGACTTTTGAACTCTGAGGTGAAATGGGATTATTCAGCGCCGCCATTTCAGCACTGCCGTTTCAGTATCAGTGCATTTAAACGCCGTCCCATTACAGCGCTAAGAAGTAAATGTTTAAGAGATCTTGGCTGAGCTTTAGATATGAGTTGTATAAATTATTTTTATTAGTAGGGTTAGTAAACAAGTATTGAATTAATTATGGCAATTTTAAAACTCATGATAAGATAAATTCATGGTGATTTGAGTTTAAGGATATACTTACGACTTCTTTGCAGCCACTAAATCTATTATTGGGGTCAGGAATTTGAATTTGATTAAATACGAAAATCCTAAGAGGCGATCGAAAGGCGCGATCAGTGACCGAAATAGTGAGTTAAGTTAGGTTAGGCTAGCTTCAGACTAAGAAAAAGCTTCATTCGCATGACCTCAGTGAGTGACGCGAGCGTGCCGCGGCAGCGGTCGGCGAGTTTCAGAACAGATTGTTCCCCATTCATTGATGACTATTCATATGATATAAGAACAATATTAGTCTAAAAAAATATTTTTGGCTCTGAAATGGGCCGGTGCTGAAATGGGCAAGCGCTGAAATCGATCGGCGCTGAAATGGGGCGACGGACTCTAAAACGGCGGTGCTGAAATGGCAGCGCTAAATAGTAGTACTAGATCCCTCTGAGGAGGTGATTTCTGAAAAAGATTAAAGGTAGGTAACCTCAAAAAATACTTTCTTCAAATATTATAAAAATTTGAGCTTGTAGACCTCTAAAATTATTTTCAAAGAAAATTAACTTGGACATTATCCGTTAAGCAGCTTTTAAGATTGGGGTGTTTTTGATTAAATGCTTATTATGGTTCCGTAGGCAATTGATAAAGACGGTGGACGTTTCTCGCCTCCACGCAACCATTTCTAGTACATGGATTGTTAAGCACTTGCCCGGTTCTTTTACAAGGCTATTGCCATTAATAGTGTTTTTCTTCTAAAAAATGAGACAGTTTTCGAAATACGCAAAAAGTCACACGAGAAACAACTGCAGTAACATATAATTACAATCATTTGTAAGGCTCAAAGTAGTTAACATTTCTAAGTACCTTTATTATATTAACGAAGTTACCTTAATGAGCAAGATGAAACAAGGTGAAGCTTTTAACGCGGGCAGTTATCCCCATTTCTTCCTAATCTTGACTGATGGATGTTACACAGTTAAGAACACGGTAATCTACGAGAGTACCTACGACGAAAATGAAAGTAGCGAAAATCCTCAAGAAGTGTATATATGAAATATTAAGACGATTAATTAAGAAAGATCACAAAAGGGACGCGGAGTAAGCACTGTGTTCAGGCACGTCGGGTATCTTAATGATTGTGTTATCCCGCATTTGGGCGATTTGCAAAATTAACGAAATTAACAAGGTGGCGTACCATGCGTGTTTTCAAGCTTTGAACTTGGGAAGTGTCATCGAGTTTTCCACATAAATTGTTAAGAGGTCAACAAACCTACCCGCGTCCTTTTATTAGTTCATAGCCTCAATTTCGAGAACATGGCCGTTTTGTAATTTATTGTTTGATTAAGTAAAGGAATAAAAGTTTAAATTACAAATTTTCAATTGTCCTTTGCTTTTGTAATTAGAAAAATCGTCCGTACGTTTGAGTTCATACTAGAAGTTCTTCTATAGTGTATGAAAAGATAATAATTAAAAATATAAGAAATAAGAAAGAAATCCTTTGTGTGCGTAGCCAAGGGCCCAAACCAGTTGAGTACTCTCACTAAACTAAAACTATAAGAGAATTCAAAACCAAGTTTCAAGTCGGACGTAGAATACTAGGAATAACAAAAAAACGTAACTCGGAAATACTCCTAAACTCTACAAAATTAAATAGATTGCACCGCATATGTTTAAGTTTTCCACACTCTCTGAAGTTTTATTATTTTAGTTATTTTTAAACAATAAAACATCTACATTAAAAATTATCAACAATGAAATATTAGATGAAACCAGTCATAAATTGAACGTATTGAAATGTCTATACAATTATTTCATTTTTTGCACTCCTTTAAACGAATATGAAATGCAATTTTTAGACTTAATAACATAATATAAAATTAAAAATATAAAAATATTAGGGTGGTGCAAAAAAAACAGACTATTTTTTTTATTCTGGAGAGGAAAAATGTTAGGTTTTGATGTTTTAAGAACTTCCTCCAAAGGACAACTCAAAAAAAATTTTCGGTTTTTTGCGCCACCACAAATATATAAAAATATGTAATTGAATCATCATCGAATCGTTAAAACTTTATATAAAAAATAAAATTTGGATTTATATAAGACTTCATATTCACATTGTATTTATAAAGAAAATGTCAATCTACGAATCAGACTCTCACACGGACACTAGTTAATTTCTTGTCTTTTCATTAAAATAAGTGTCTAGCATAAGGTGCGGTCGGTATTTTAATGTGCGTAATCTGAAAACCAAGTGTCAGAAGCCACGCCGATGTACAACCTGGCAGTGTCGCGTGTTCCGTCATTCGTGACCAACGACCATTGATCACTGGTCTTAAGAAATACGACACGAGGGCCATTTTTTCACACGAAATAGCCTCAACAAAATAAGCTACCGCATTGTGGCCACAATTTTTAGGCATTTCATAAGTAAATGTCACGAGCGCTTTTATCGCTGAAACATTAAATGGCAAAGAGGTCATCGCTTTAAATATAATTCAAAAACAAAGTAATTTAAATCTCAACATTAACACAGTGTTGTTTAATCAGTTAATATAAGTATGCTAATTCATACATTTATATTAATACTAGCTGTTACTAGCAACGTCGTTCGCATTTATTTTTTTATTATGATATAGAAATTAGTTATTCTACAAGTTCATATTGTGTTATTTCAGTCACGATTTTTTTAAATAGTTTATTGAAGAAAACTTTGTAATTTTTTAAAATGCGTTACTATCCCGCGTCCGGCCTTATATCTTATGACATTCTAGTATTCGGCCGTATATTTCGTTACTCTCCGTCATCTAGCTGGATATCACGTTACTATCCCGTAGTCGCCTAGATAGGCCAGATACCGTCTAGAGACCGCTTATACAAATGCGCTGCTGCTCTCTTAAGGGAGACTGGAACCTGGTCACTAATGCCGGAACACAACTCAAGGTTGTTATGGCGACATACTTTAGACCAGGGGTGGTAGCCATCCAGTCGGGCAAATGCCCTACCACCTGGCTGTGGGTTGTTAAGTCGCCTTTTACGACAGGCCGCCCGTCCGCAGGAAATTGTATTCTTTCTCTGTTCCTGCACGGATAAAATATAATAATAATAAAGATATATCGTCTTTCATTTAGCCTGAAACGTTTCAATAAAGCTGTAACTTGAGACAAAATATATTATATTAAATGCATTTTCATATAGAATATCAAACACAATATTTATCGTCAGACTTATAGATAAAATATTTGAGAAATATGAAATTACTATATTAAAATGCAAACAATGAGAGTTATCCTAAAGTTAGTTAGTTAGGTCGTACATTTATATTTAACGAAATTTTTCTGTTTTATTAATCGATTTTTTATAATCAAAATGACTCTGACAACAAGTTTATTAGAATATGTTATTCGTCATATCCTTATTTTTTTATATGTGATGATGGCGAGAAAAATATTTCTTTAATTTAACAACAAACACAATCGAATACATTGACACTTATTGACAATTATTAAATAAATACAAAATATCTTTATTAAACCTTTTAATAAAAAACAAAGTACAGCAGACAAGAATAAAAACACACATTTTAGAGGCTAAAAACACTATACAAAATGTTAAGACAAGTTCTGACTCTCAAACTAGGTAATATGAGTCAATCAGAAATTCCTCACGCCAATTGCCAGTGTTAAAAATAATTATTTGTATGTAGTATGTATGTGATCATGTTCATATACATTTATATGTGTCCGTTTGCGTGTGAGTGTGCGTGGGTGTGGGCGTGTGCGTGTGTCACCTGATGTCAAGAAATGATGCTGTTTGGACCAAGCACGCTTTCCTAGAAGATCACTCGTGATTTGACAACTCCTAGGTAATATTTGTCAGGAAGAATAAAAATGTTATTGATAACCAATCGGGAGCCCTGTTTTCTTGTTATAATGAAGAAGCAACAAATTAAAACGGTCACTTTTGGAGAATCTCATTGTTAATGTGCTACTTTCATATATTTATATGTGTACATGTGTGTAGTGTCTATTTTACTTACTACAGCATAGAAGGCCTAAAACGGCTGTTTCATGCCCTCAGTTGAGTGAATTGACAGTTTATATAATCCCTCTGGTTAATCGGTATTTTTTTTTAAATCAAAGAGTCTTTTAGCCTCTGTTTATATATTACGATCAGTTTTAATAGCTACTACTAGGAAAAATATTGAGTTTCAAAAGTAATTGGCTTAAATGGTCTTGTAACCAAGCTAATGTAAAAAAAATATAGTTGCAAATATTCCGGGCATGGAAATACAGAGATTTGTAATTTCACTGGTTATTTGGGACCGTACTCTTCGATAATATTCACTTCTTTGTAGAGGCGCCAGATGCGACGAATTACGTTCTTTTGTGGACGCATATTGTGCTCCGAGTGCTGAGCGAAACATCTCTTTGGCGCTCGAAAGTGGACAATTCCCTCCGTAAATAATGAGATGTCGAACACAGCTTGTACTTTTACATTGAGACATTTGTTTCAATGTAAAAATAACATTTTCACATCACTAGCTCAGAAGGCGTACAGTTTTCTTCTTTTTATTGTAAACTAGGATATGCCCGCGATTTCATCTACGCTTGACTTGAAATTTTCTCAGGATTCCCGGGACACAAAATACCACAGCATTTGAAAAAAAATGTTAGTGATCGTTTTAGTGAAAACTGTGTCGAAATAATCTAATTTTTACGCACCCAAACAACTACTAACCGCTCCCGGGAAAACTCATGCGAGATTCCCGGTATAAAAAGAAGCGCAGAGCTTAAGTCTAAAAATTAGCTGTCGATCAGTGAAAACCGCATCGAAATCGGCTTAATAGTTTTTACGTGAATCCCGAGCAAACAAACAAACAGACAAGAAATTGCATCGTGTTCTACATACATACATACATACATACATAACTTCACGCCAGTTCCCTTGCGGGGTAGGCACGAACAACAGAGCGCCATTTAGGCCCATTCTTACACACCTCTTCTCACCTCGTGTTCTCAATCGTTTATTTAGTCTATTCCAGTTGGTTTTTTTAATAGCTTCATACAGACATGGCATTCTTAGAATTTTATAATATTAGATATATCTTGCAGTCTTTATCTATATAGACAGTGTTAAGTATCTATAAATGTTATCAACGTGAAGTAAGCAATTTGATACAACTGAATTGTTCAAATAGCAAGCGTGAATACCTTAATCTTTGTCAAAATATTGTCATTTATTTGGTGAAACAGGTACTTGAGTTTACCTGTCTTCTCGGTTACGTCCCACGAGTGATGTTATGTTCAGGTAGATAAGCTTCAAACAGTGACAAGGGTATCAGTCACTGAGCAAACTATCCTGTTAAAACTTATCTCTAGGCTATATTGCGTGACGAAACACGAGTGTGCGCTAATCAGATTATCTGACCGTTCGGTCGTCGTTCGCCAAGCTCGCTATCTATTGCTCGGAGGCACTAAACTACTGGCCTATCAGCTTTTACACCCTGTCGGTTCCCTCGTGTCAATTTGAATAAAGTACGAATAAAAAAGTGTAGTGTAAGGACGCCCTAATCGGTTCCCGATTTTATCAAGACTTTTGTGCGAAGCGTGTAGGCACTTTTTACGCATCAACGGAACTCAAGCAAGTGCCAACTCTGAATATAAATTGTCGGGGTATTAAACTGTAAAGTGGAGTTTCAGTGCCGGATTTTGAGTATTTATAAATCCATTTTTTTTATACAATCTCACTATCTAGGAATTCGATATTAGTATATATCAAATAGCATAGTGCATTTGTAATAAAAATTATTGTTAAACTTAATACGTCTGTTCGGCCCTTGCCTATAATAAGTAGGTAAAACATCACTCCACTGATTTTATTGGCTACCCCCTTTCTGTGTGAGGCGACGGCCAATGCACAGCAGGGTAAGGGGCAGCTATTTTGAACACTCACTGTCAACCTTTCGACGACATCGCGCCGTGCGCTCGGCTGTTTTTTTTAATTTAAATTATTACTGGCCGTGCCAATAACTTTCAAAGATCTAATCTGTGTACAGTAGTAGCTCTTAAATGAAGCATAGTGTCGTGCTCTGTTCCCGAGTATAACCTAAACCGAGCCAGGAGAGGGCTGATCTCAAGATTGGTGGAGCTTTTGCTTTTATAGTGCAAGGATTTAGATCATATCTCCCTATACAGTCCACAGAAATCGAACCACTATAACTTGTGGGTTAGAGCATCCCACAACGTCTAAATTTAATAACATTTACACTTATTTAAGTTTATTTAAATCTAACTTTTATACTCCTTTCGAACTGTCATATAATTCTGATTTTTTTCTTAAAAAATCATATATTTCATGTTTATTGTGTTTGATATTTTTATGTTTAACTCAAAACAATTCAATACGTAAATTGACAATTTTGTTTAACCTCAAGCCTTGTAAGCATTATGCTGAATATATGTCTTATCCTAAATGCCAAAAAAAGAAAATAATATCACTTTTTAACTATTTACTGTTCATAAAGCAAGAATGATCAAATTTCTTTCATATTTAGATTACAAACGTCTTTCTGTGCATTGTATGTATGAAAATACATAAATTAAAAAAAACTCACATAAACATAATTTGGAAATGCAATTATGTAGGTATGGATTGTTTTTGCATATAGAAAGTTCATGAATCAAATTCAGTGTTTTCATTAGCACATAAAATAAATTACAATCTACGTATTTGATCTAAATAGATAACTAATTAAATAAAACTATATATACAAATTAAAATTAAACTATAAAATCTAGTGCCAGACCGCTGTCAGTAGGAAACGTGCCCAAAAGACTGGTTACATTAACTCGCCATATCGCAACGCTAATGCGTTGTCCGAGGTATAGACCAGTCTTTTGGTTACGTGAGACGTCTACTAGGCGTTTCGCTGTCTCGATAAAGTTTGTGCGCCTAAGGCCCCCATGGACCCAGGGTCTCGACTCCAAAAGCCGCAAATATGTAACCATTTCCGATGGCGGAATATTTGCGGCATTTTAGGGCCGCCTGTTGTGCAGCAGCTGTACCAGCAGACATGCTGTGCATGATGATGATGTGCAGCAGTGGCTGAAATATGAGACGCCGCCAGAGTATCGAGGCAAGACGCATCCATACTAAAAGGGGACCCATCCTCCAGGGCATCAAAGACATTCTATAGAATCTCTTGCCACCGTCGCGGCACAAGTCGTTCGGTTCTAGAACGGCAGGTACCCCGGCGGTGACAAGAGCCGACGGATTAAGTCATTAAGTGCATGTCGCGGAAATCTGCCGGCACTTCTGGTACAAGATAAACCATGGATTTATTATACACAACATATAACAATTCAAAGTTAAAATAAAACATTAAAAAAATATGAAATTAAAGGTAATTTAGCGTTATTGTTTGCAATTCATTGTTTTAAACTCGACGAAATAGGAGGAAGTAAACAAAAAGAAGGGGTAATTAGGAGCCGTAACACAATAATAACAATACTCGAATATCGCACAATTTGTATCTTTTACGGCCATATTTCTGCGAGTGGCTTATGTTTTTGTTGAGAAAGTTTTACACATTTTACGTTTAAATGGATTTCCGCCGTCGACGAATACTTTCTTTGATGGGCGAAAATTTCTCGGCGCGACGTCTCGGTAACTGTCACGTTTTCATTAAAGCGTTGTCTTTCGTCCAGTTGACGGGAATTCATAAGCCATTGTTCTATTAATTCCTTTTTGCCTTGTCACCGCGATGTTAAACGATGAAAGGCGTTCTTTGAGTGCGAACTGTCGGATTGTTGTGTAACACTTCTTTAGAGACAGAGTTACTTAGAATTACGATACTAATAACAATATTACTGCGGATATGTAATGCCTTTTTCTTGTGTTGAAAATTATTTCACTGGAAACGGATGTTTCTTATATATTTATTTCCGCTACTACAGATCTAAGTCCGTACCATTAATAAGCTAAGTACAACTTATTTGTTATTAATTCTTAGACGCAAAATAATATAATATACTAGCGGTTTCGGCAGACTTTGTACTGCCCTGAAAAAAAAATCTAGAACCTGATTCCAGCGCTACCTACCGGGTCTAATTGTGAATCTAAACCACCCTGGAACCCACTCACATATAAATAAAATTTCATCAAGATTGTAGAACCCGATTGCAGTGCCCAGTATTTTGTTTAGATTTATGGGTTACATTATTGAAGTTTTAGTAAGGATGTCTAATTTTTATATAGCGTATATTAATCAGGGACAATGAATTGAAGTATAGGTTAGCGTTTGACCACTGTCTCACCTGATGTTGAGCGATGACGCAGTCTAGGATGGAGCACGCTTATCTAGAAGATACCTATTCACTCGTGACTTAAAGACTTCAAGATTGTATTTGTCAGAAAAAACAGACTCCGGCAAATTATTCCACTCTTCGGCAGTGCGCACTAGAAAAGATGAAGCGAAACGCTTGGTTCTGACTGGTGGTGTTTCCACCATGTAACGGTGGCACAAACCGGTGCGTCTGATGATGCGATGTTAAAATGGGGATGGAGGAATCAGCTCGTGCAATTCTAAGGAACACTCCCCGAAATGTATCCGATAGAAGACAGTTAGCCCCGCGACCTTCCGCCTATGCTTTTGCTATGCTATGAGTTTGTTACAAACATACAATATTGCAAAAATACAAATCTTTCCTCTTTAAAATATAGAAGTACAGATTTATTACAAAAGGAAACTATAATAGTAAAACTTTACGCCAAAGTTGTGTTACAGTTAGTGAGCAGCATAGTTGTTCTTGTTATGTTTCCGTTTAAAGTTAATAATTATTTTTGTTATGTACCCTCTTACTTCTAAACGATACAATCGACCATTTCCTTAATTAAATAATAATGTTATATTTTTATTTATTTTGTGATTAGCGCCTGTTTTACATAAAGTGGTTGTCTATAATTTACAATAATTTTGATACAATATTTATCCTTTATAATGTAGTGATTATAATTCAAAATCTCTCAATTGTATATAGACGGTACATTTTGTTTTCATGTTGGCAGACGCGATAGATTTGTACTGTGTTTTATTACATGTAAAACTTTAAGTATAATGTTTTGTATAATACCTTGTATAAAATATTATCTGGAATTTTCAAACAGTAAAGTGTTAAATTCTTTTCATTCATAACACTTTAATTAAAATAGTTTATCAATGAATTCAATCCGCTATCGGTTTGCCAACATGCTAAGTTTCTTAAACTGAAAAATTGTTGGAGGGATTGCGAGGTGTTCTAAAAATGCTCGACGACTGTTAAAATTAGTCTGGTAAATGTTTTAAAACCGTAAAGTTCTCTGATTATAACTATCTGACCAGTTGCTATTCTTTTATTACCATAAACCCTTCTGAGTTGTTGCAAGTATTACAGTTGTATATAAATTAACTTTTATAGGAGGCCGTCGAGGTGAAAGGTTTTAATGTCTGTACTTTTCGTAGATTTAACCTATTCTTGTTTTTTATTTTTTTAAGTCGATATTAACGTTGATCGATAGTTCATTTCTGAATTTCAATTTTGGTGAATCAACCGAAGTGATCCATGTAAACATTAACTTTATCATTCAATTTCATAGGTACCATCGTGTCCATTCAGTTCTCTGCTTATCCAGTGAATCGAATCAATTTGGTTGATCCGTGTAATCTAATATAATAATAGCATTGGTTCTTAAATTATATGTATGATAATCAAACTAGTATGTAAATTTATTATTGAAAAAATACCAATTGCATGTTTACGCATACCATACTTAGTGATTGGGGATTAGCGTTTAGTACCGTTTTTGTTCTATCTCGAATATTTTTAGAATATTTTTACGAGTTGCAGGACTCGAATTAAAATGCCTTTGGAATTATTATAAAGTTTATTAGAACTATACAAACACGTATACCACAGGTACAAATATAACCGAACGCAACTAGTCCAAACGTAATGCAGAAGATCGTAATTTAATAACACGCGCCAAGTCCGTCACTAAATAGATTAATGTACACACGTCTTGCTTTGCTCGTGGTTATCGCTCGACTGCCTCGTCCCTCAATCGAGGCATTGCTTTATACTGCACAGATGCAATATGTCTGCTCGGCCGCGTGGACTGAATTTCCTACAATCAGTTTGTACTTTAAATCCGACACACCTGGTTAATGACTGCCATAAAAGATTACAATGCACAATGAGCTGTTTTCTAATCACAAATTTTAAACACAAAGTAAACAAAGGAAGTCCAAATGCCGAAAGGTAATAAAATGTGTTTCGACAGGTATTCAGGTGTGAATTTGGCTTTTTCGGCGTCTAGGTCGTAACAATATAAAAGTTAGAAGGGAAATAATACTTTAAGATCTTTTGGTTACCTATATCTTCCTAACCGTTGACAATAAAAAAATATTAGTGTTGGCAACACCAACGTTTAAATAAGAATGTTTTGTGGTGGTTTTTGTTTTATGTCCTTCCGCTGTTTTGCAATAGAAGCACGTCTTTTCATTTTCTTAGTTTTTTATTTACTAAATCCAAGAAATCAACACGAATAACCGAGCAATCTACAGCCCACTACCCTGTTTTACACATTCAGAATACCCACATCTATCATCTTAATTTTCAAAACTTCTTTAGTGGTACCATCCAACATGGCTATGTGCGGTAAACTTATATTGTGGACATAAGTGTAATAATATACGAATATATGTACATCTTTATATCCTTTACGATGTTCAGTCAATTTAGTAGAGTCGTATAAACCAGATACTAACTCATTCACGTGAAATGGTTCGAAGTAGATCTATTTACGTCCGAAATATAATAAAAGACCCATACATACCGGGAGGAGCTGACAAAGAAAGAGATACGGTCTGTAGTGATTTGTACGATGGTCAGGATAAAAATGAGCTTTGTGGTTCCCTAAGAGGGATTTACTCTTTTAACTCAACGAGTTTTCGATCTAATAAGAGTGGGAATGCATTTTTGGATTAGTTTTTATTTGAAAGGTTTTCGCTGCCATGTGTAGTACGGATTTGTGTGGTTGTCATTTTCTGTGGAGTTTTTATTATCGTGTTTGCGGATTGTCGTATTGACAGTTCTTGATTGTTATCAGTGGATTCCTTTGCGAGTTTTTAAAAGCTTATAATAAATGACATAGTATAAGAAATTTTGCATATCGTCGGCGTGACTGCAGGGCAGGACTTTTTCATTTCATTATATTTTTTGGACACAATTTGTTTTTGTCACAATTGTGATACTTACCAATTAATAATGTGATATGCAAAAAATAATGTTTTCAAGAAATGTAGTTACAAGATCCTACACTGATGCCGTCGATATGTATGTACGTATCTCACATTCGTACGGTTTTATTCTATTTCATATAATACGTATATGTATATTATGTACATATAAACCGCTTTCCATCAGGTGGGCCTTCTGCCTGTGTGCTGAGAGCTCATGTAGTAACAATTAAAAAAAAAGACAAGCAGTCAGCCCATCTGATGAAAAGCTGTTACCATCACCTATAGACATTTGTAATACTAAAGGTGCTACCGCTGTGCTGCTGCTCTCTAAAAGGGAGACTGGCCTGACCTGGCCACTAATGCCGGAACTGCTGAACTCACGCCATAAAAAAGTACGCAACGGATTTTTAATCGGTTTTTACGACCAGTTAGATTTTTTCCAGTAAGGATTTATATATATATATATATATATATATATATATATATATATATATATATATATATATATATATGTATATATATCTATATATATATATATGCAGCCAGCCTTCTGGGCACGCTCCCCGTTGGCAGTGATCTGCTACATAATGTATTTTAGTTTCAATGTCTTTGGTTTTTTTTTTTACTAAATCTATAAAGTTATATTATGTTTTGTAAATTCATATACAACCTATATATATATATATATATATATATATAGATATCTATCGCGGCTTCGCTCATCATATAAAAAAAAACATTTTTAAATTTACAGTATATAAGTAAAACAGAGCTACCTCTACCCAGCATAGTTAAACTATAGTATTGAATTGAATTGAACTGAAAAAAGTATTCCATAATTATAATAGGAGTAATCAAGTCATTTAACGGGATCATAGGTTAAAATGAAATACGTTTAAAACAAATTATCTCATTTATTTCAACAAAACCATGCCAGTAAAATACTAATTACATTACATGTTAACAACAAAAGCGTGTGTTAGACCGATATGTACAAAGGGAAATGTGTTATAGCAATTTAGGATACGTAGGGATGCATTTTTATTACATAAATATTAATTTAATAAATGTTAACTTTGCTGAAACTGACATCAAGTATTTATTAATAAGTGCAAAATTTTTATTTATGTTCATTGCACTGGTCATACTTAAATGAAAACTATATACATATTTTAAAAAACCTATATAGTATTGTCACTACATAAGGACAATGCGTTATTTTGAAAATTGCAAATTTAAAAAATCGACCCATGAATCTTATGAAAATCTTATTATAATAAATTCTCGGTATGCATTTTCTTCGTAGTCGTTTTATCAGATACAATTCTATCTTCATTTGTTGTGCGTTAACGATACTATGTCCCACAAATACCAACAAATCTGTGCAAAGTTTAAATTCAATCGGATGAACGGTGCCTGAACGTATAATGCCAATATTAGATGGTTCAGTTATGTGTTTCAATTTGTATGAATTAACCAAAGGAATATAATTTTATATAAACAGAAACATAAAGCATTCAATATCATTTAATGCCGGTTGCGTCCTTTCTGTTTTGTGGTATTCAATCAAATTGATCAATTTGGTTGATCCTTCTAATATCAGCGTAAGAAACAAGCACACAATTATTAATTCTTATATATGTTTTTTCTTGCAAGTTATTTTTTTGGATAAAATTTTAGTTACCTTGGTCTTTAGTTGATTAATAAAACAAAAATCTACAGTAATATATATATTACATCAGATTTTTTTATATTAATCATCTAACTAGCTAGATCTAAACTTAGAACTTCAGATGTAGCTTAAGTTGTCTAAGATGTTTAAAGATCATTAAACAATGTAATTCATTGAAAAATCCTGTTTTTAATTTACGAAAGTGATCTTATAAGGTAAAACAACGTATACATAATTATGTTATATAGTAGTCCAAGAGAAAAGATTTCTATTTTTGTGTCTTTGTAACGAATAAACTCAAAAAGTACTAAGCCGATTTCAAAAATTATTTCACCATTAGAATGCTACTTTATCTTTGAGTAATTAATATAAGCTATATTTAATTTAAATAATCGGGGTTTAATTTTTTTTAGGACAGAACTTCTGCCGCGACTGCTAGTATATTATACAGTAGATGTCACTGTAGTGGCCCATTTCGTTAGTAGCATTATAGTTCTTGACTACAAAAAAATATATACCTGTTCGTTTTATATAACAAATAAAAATATTGTGTTTTCCAGATGTCACATTGTTGTCCTAAAACGATGATAACCGGCACCGAACTATAATCAGTCGCAATCGTATTGCAGAAGTATTAAATCGTTTAATCTTAATACATTATTATCAACGATAATATACACCGGGTAGTCATAAATACGGTTACAAAAAAAAACAACAATATCACGTTTGTATTTGGAACCTATCATTCCCATATGAATATTGATTATGTTTCTCATTTTGGGGCTAATCTTTGTTAAATATTCTTGTGATATTTAAATGGAGGGAAGTAATAAACAGAACCAAATTACTGTGATATACATAAACTAGATATGGAGCCAAATGTAATTTTTGAAACTCCATTGAATTTGTATTAGTCGAATGTTTGCGTAGCGAGCTATTGATAGGTATAATGTAATGGCCCAGTTGTGACAAATGTGACAGCAAAATAATTGGCTGCTCGCTAGTATTTGTAATAAAAAGACGACGAAAGCAGTCAAAGAAATAATCCATAGAAATCCTGTCTGAAAGCAAAAGATTTTATTGAGGGAAATAAATATAGTACCAGAACCATGACGCGTATTTTAAAAGATAACTTAGGACTTGCAGCTTATAAGAAATGCACTACTCTTGTTACTTTACCAATAATTAAAACTCAGTACGGTGATAAAATAAAAAAACTTTTTAGGTAGTACGCCAAGGGTTGTAATGGATATTTTATTCGAATTTTTTTATAATAAATCTCTAGAGACCCTCCTCAATTAGGGTAAATAGTGAGCATAATTCGAGTTCAGTGGATTGGTGGGGTATTAACAGTCAAAAAGTGATTTATATTAAAAAGGTATCTTAACATCGGCACAATTGTATCAAAATACGATTCTTAAGAAGGTGGTGAAACCGTACCATGTTCCATATTAAAAAAACGTTTTTTTAGCAAGATTCAGCACCAGGTCATAAAGCTCCATCTACACAAGCGTGGCTGGAAAGGAATGTTGACGTCATCATCAGAGCAGAAGAACGGCCGTCATCTTGTTCCGATTCTAAATCGCTCGATTACGATTTATGGTCTGTTTTATGGTATGCTCTAAAAGCACACTTTACCGTAGGTAAACGCCATGATAATTTGAAGTCCCTAATTCATTTCATAAGAAAGACAGTGACGAATTTTTCTTATTCGAAAGTCCGTGTTTCAGTCGGTAACCAGGCACAACATTTCAAATATTGTAGTAAGGCCAATGGAGAACGAATTGAGTGAGCTTTATATATTAACAATATTATTAAATTGTGCGGTTTTCTCAGAGGGTTACAACATGAAATTCTCCAAAACAATCGTAAACAGATATTTAAAGTCTCATCGAGGTAGGCAATGGCCTCTTTGGTGTTGCAGATGTCCATGGGCCACGGTACCCACTTACCATCAAGTGGTCCTATTTCGCCATTAGCCACACAAACATAAAAAAATAGTGTATAAAGAAAGAGACATAGTAGTAAAAAACATTTCTTGTAAGTAATAGATTAAAAACGACGCTTTCCTTGCAACAATATTCACGGTAAAAATAGCTACTGATGTCAATTTCAGCATTCAAAATTTATTTAATTTGTTATCCACCCTTTAAAAAATATTAATATCATACAAGGACCCGTTCAATACTCCAAAAATGTGTAGAAAATCGTATATCTCAAAAATTACATTTTGAGTAATCGTATATGCTTATACTTCAACTTCCTCGTGAAAATATTGTGCCGCGTCTACATTTGTATCAAATGTAGTCAATTATAAATGAAAATATTATATTTCTAATTTACGTAACCATAATTATCTTGGAAAAAACCTAGTTACAAAAATGAGCCAGTAAAAAATTCAAGTGAATGTTTGGTAGTCCGCGCATTACGAAGCTTTCCGTTCAGGTGACGAACGTCTTTTGCCATAGCCAAAAAGTTATTAAGAAATATTGTCATTCTTTTCATGGTCAAAATACACGACAATGTAAAATAAAAAAATTCTACGCCTAGTTATATGTAAATTTTGGGTGGCCACCTTACGTACAGTGGCCACCCACAATTTTTATGTTTTTTTTTGGAATTTCACTACATAACTTTGTAGTACTATACAGACTACATCTTTTTGTAAAATTGTGTTCATGTCGTTTTTGAGAAAAATGACTATGACATACAAAGACAGACGGACATGACGATTTCATAAAGGTTCCATTTTTGCCAAAATGATTACGGAACTGTGAAAATATTATTCTGCAAAGCTTCTAATTTATACGTGACTATAATTATGCTTCCACAAGCCATCGTCCTCTTGTTTTTTTGATGATTTATTATTTAAAACCTATTTTTTAGACCAAATTAGTGAAAGATGTAATTTAATGTTTTACTTATTTAGCCGAAAAAACAATTTTCGGCCTGACCACGACCTTGGGGGCTTAGCGTCGGACTTTGCGATGAGCGATACGACGTCTTGTGGTATGTTTCATACTTCTTAACACTTGATTGTTTTGTACGTCGCGTCGTGCATAGCTGATACTTATAGCGACAGGTGCGTGGCCTCGTCACTAAAAATAATCCTTAAAAACCGTAAGAAGAATGACGTGTGCGTCATTTTTTTTTGCCCACCTGATGTACAGCGGTTACAATAGCATATAGACATTTGTAACACTAAAAATGTTACCAATGTGCTGCCGTTCCCTAAAAGGAGACTAAAAGCTGACCACTAATGCCGGAATACAACTCAAGCTTGTTATGGCGACATACTCTAGACCAAGGGTGGAAGCCAAAACGAGAAAATACCCTACTACCCGGCTGTGGGTTATTTTGTCGCCACTTACAACATGCCACCCTGCCGCAGTAAATTGTATTCTTTCTCCGTTCCTAGACGGATAAAAAGCCATCTATTTATACAAGTGTTAGGAGATTTTTTTATTACTGGAGTATATATAGCAAATACGCTGGTGTGGTTCGTTCACCTGATGGAAAGCACTTTCTGTTCCTATGGACTTTTGCAGCACTAGAGGTTAGTTTTTCAGAGTTAATATTTTACCCGGCAATTTTCATCTCTAGTATGATAATTTTAAAATGGAATAATTTTATGTCACATTTTTTTCATATCAAGATGATAAAAGGTAATGGTAGTCAGATCAACTAAGTGATACAGATGTGGACGAAGCGTTAGATTTAATATTTAATCAGTTCTCCTTGAATAATAAAACATTTAAATAAATGTTCTTCATTATTTTATGGCTTAAGAAGTAACATTATAAATATTGATACGTATAGGTACACAAGGTTTTCAATTTCTCGTTACAATTTTACAAAAGAATCGTTTGTTCTAGTCTATTAATATATTTACATCAGTTAAAGATAATCTAAGAAGGCGATTCTAAACTTTTATTTACAATACAATTTTATTTCTAATTATAATTATCGATAGAAAAGAAATATGCTGCAAAAATATACTCATGATTAGGTACTTTATACTAAAATAAAATAAAAAATACGAAAATCTAAAACCTAACTAATATAATAGATATGTATCAAAGTTTTCCCAGCATTACTAACGTAATTTTATTAAATTTTCGCGAATGTCAGACATTATTAAAACTATGTTTTAAGGTTTATGTTGATTAATTATTTATTTTTCTTAGTTTTTGGTCTCGTTTCATTCAAACAATATTTTAACATATTAAATTGTTTTTTGTGTACCCTAAGCTTCTTTTATTTATTTTTATAATTTATAGTGAGGTGTTTATACTCTATCAGAGCCAAGGTAATTAACTGCTGTTTCGCAACAATTGCAGTGAATAAACATTGATAGAAACTCTCCAGAAAGCATATCTTGGTAATAATTTATATAATTTTAAAAGAGGTGACGTATCATATAATAACAAAGTGGCTGAAAAGTCACATTAAAATAAATAATAACAGCTTTTAAATATCAATAAAACATAGTTTTATTACTAATAATAAAATGAACATTGCCTAGCTAGCAGCATGTTTCACATTTTAATATAAATAATTCTTTGGTATTTAAACAATTTTGACTAATCACAAATTATCTAACCTAATTACAATGATTTATGTTTAATTAAATCTTCAATTTCTTGGTAGATTAAATTGTTTCGTGCCTGCGTTCAAATCACGTTCCGTTAATAAAAGAAAGGGGATAATTTATCACGTTTGTGATTGCATTAGGGATCTGAGGAATAGGCCGAGGGAAAGTGTTAACAACATTATACTTAACGTAGACGCTCGGCTTGAACTCCTCACTGAAACAAACAACGCTTATTATAGGGTGTTTTAATATTATATGGAACAAACCAAAAGTTCACAGATTTATGCGTATTTTAATCGTTAAGTTTCAAACATATAATATTACTTATTATATATATTTTATTATTATTTATTTTAAACAACTCTACGGACTTAGTTCCGTACCCTTTCCTACAATTTAATTTAGAAAAAAGTTTATATATTATACACGCTTATTTGTTATTTTTGTTACTGTGTGTGACATTAATTTAGTGATTTTTATGTTGTGGTGTACCTTAAGAATAACTTATTATATTAATTTATTCTAATTTTAATACTAAACTCATATTAATGTAGAGTGTATCTGTTGCATGCTGGTGTTGTGAGGAAGTGCATGTGCAGTGTGTGCCTTATGTCTATACCTATATATATTAACCTAACTAGTTCCATGTGTGTTGTTTTTTTGTTTCTGTGTCTGGGTTATTAATTTTTAGGCTCTTTGTGTTTCTTGGTTTGTTTGTGAAGTGTGCGTGTAATGCAATGTGGTGGTAGCGTGCGTTGGTGTGAGTGTGTGTGTAAGTTTTATTGTTGTTTGTGTGTTTGTGACTTTGTGTGGTGTTATAACTTATTGTTTGAGTTATTATGTTATTTATGAGTTTGTTGGGAATATAATATGCGTATTATATAATATGATCATTTACTTTTATATCACCATGCATATTCATGTTTAAGAAATAAATAATCTTTGTCTACGCATGTGTCTGACAGCTAGTTTGCTGATCGTGGTTTCAAATCGTGTTGAAACTAATAATTTGTAAATTTGGAAACAAAGGGCCTATCACAAATGTGAGCATACAGTCCTTTCAATGTGGTAAAGCCAAACTAGAGTCATTATTAGCGTTGCCAAGTCCCATTTATTTTAAATCGGGACAGAAGGTAAAATAAATCAAGATTCAGGGTTATAGTTATATATATTTAAAAAAATAAGAAAATAAGGTTTTAAAATAATTAAGGTCTAATTAGTTTAATAATAATATTCTTAATTTTGTGAAACGTTTTTTTATAGCAAAACGTTCTTTTAATAAAAATAAGAAGTTGGTTAAAAACATTAAGGAATACCGTTATAATTATTTTAGGCCTGAATAATGATACCACCACTATGTACAGTAGAAAAAAAATAGACCTCAAATTACTCAGCCCCCCGTGTATGGCAAGCACTCCTAATTTTTATATTATGTATATGTACAGTTTGTACACTTGCTCTTGCTTGTAGTGGTGAATGCTGGAAGTGGTTGGTGAAGTGCTAGTGCTTTCTTATAGTACAGTGAAGAAAATACACCTTGTCGCTTTCAGGGATTTATTCTCGTACTATTAGATCTTGGACGCTAATCCCTGGGTTCAACTTAGTAGTAGTTTAAGTTGTATGTTACGACTAATAGCAACTTGTAAGCAAATTGATAGCAACTCGATAGCAACTTGATAGCAACTTGTTAGCAACTTGATCACAAAGTATTTGTGAGCATTATTTATACGAATATTATAATATTAATGTAGCCTAAAGTAGGCCGCTGCGTCAGGAAAACACTGTACGTTGAACCATACAGTATATCATATATGGATCGACTGAGAGATGAACGAATTGACATGACATTATATGAGGGTTTTCCCAGATAGCTATGGAAACCTAGTAGTAAGAAGCGCCAGATGCGTGTTTTGAATCTGTCCATTGCTTCGACATACTTGGGAAGGAGCACCAACATTACACAATCAAAACAACACCATCGTGTTTAATCGTATTTAAGACAGCGTTGTGTGTTACTTTTTATTATGTTGCTGTACGTTGAACAACGAAGAGAACTGGATCGCATCAAGTGTTATAGAGTCCACGAATGATGAAGGTTGTCTAACTGGTGACTATAAATACCTTAGTCGAAATGATCTAAACAGTCAGTTTGCGTTCATAAAATTATTAAATCAGTTTATTTGTAACATATTCTATGTCAAGATGATTGGGAATAGGTCACAAGAAGGATATTATTTATCAAGATAAAGCATTAACGACCAACTATTCGTACTATTGTTAGTCGAACAATAGCAAAAATATTAAAACATTATACAATTTTATCATATCCCTAGAGTCGTACTGTTATTATACAATAATATTGTATTGTTGGCACGCTTGATATTGCTACTGGTATCGTTCCATTTGAAGTTGCGGCATATTATGTGTTATACAACCGCACTGATAGAAATATATTGCGCAAAGTTTTACTTTATATGCCAAATGTTTTAATTAACAGTATATGAGTATAGAGTAGTATAGTGAGACTTCAATTTGTATAAATCCTTAATAATAACAGAATCTCGTTACACGCACCAACCCGTTACAAAATTACTTTAACTATAAGTAATACCTACCAATACGGACCGTAACGAAGGAGCCAGTAATTCAAGCCTAATAGCAATTAAAACCGCAACTGATTGCAATAACATAATTCCAAATAGGCATAGGCAACTATTCCCCGAAGTTAATGGTCTCAGATATCTCGATAGACATCCGTTTATAACATTGTTATGAAAGTAAGCAATGGGGTCGATGGTATTAAATTATTCTGAGGTTGCGATTTCAGATAGTGTAGCTCGTTTCCGAGCTCAATATGTTTACATATGTTGTGTACTGGAAAATTATTGTATTTTCCTTTAGGCGCTACTTTTATGTAAATGGAATATCCGTTCATTGCTATATTTTGTACAATATCCCGTTTCGATTCAATCCAGTTGTAAGCGAGTTGTAAATAATTCAAAAGTTTTCCTTGAAGGACGCGGGTCTTCTATTAAAACTAAATATAAAACATTAATTGAAAATGGATATAATAATGAATTGGAATTTAAACCTTTTCTTTGCTTGTCTAGTTCACAAAGATGTTAGATAAAATCTTTAAAGTTAATTTTCGCTGGGAGGAGCGATAACTTGTTAAATCTTCTTGATGGTACAGAAATCCCACGACTTAACTTTATAATATAGTGAACGAGTAAATTTGATGTACCAGAGGAACAGCATTTTTTAATTGATAGAAATATATCGATATGACATTTTGAATAACAAAATATAGGTCAACACGACTCCCATCTACGATGTACATTATAATTAATTTGTACGTTGACGATAATGTTATTATTGAAATGGATTTCGTTACCATTACGAATAGAAGAATCGAAGAAGCCAAGAATCACAAACAGTTCCGAATACTTATATTTGACACCTAAATAAGATTTAAGAAAAACAGTATGAATATAGTAAAAACTTAAGATAAACATAATTATTATTACAATAACAAATACTTACCTAACAACATAGCTTCCTTGCTATCAGCTAACCCACTGTTGCCTACTACAGCCTCGCTACCTTCGCGCCAAGCTGGTGCTACACGTGCAGTGCATTTTACTTGCATAGTCTTTCCGACCGGTACGCGAAGACCCAGTGCCGCAGATAACAACCCGTGAGCATGCTGCGTTGGTGGATACTCCACTAGAAGCATTGGATCTGTGACCTGCGGGATAAAAATATTACTGTTATTTCCACGAATATTATGAACTGAAACTGAAGCAGCCGGCAAATCAAGTGAGACTAAGTTGTCTATAAATGTCGTAGACCGGTTTTTATTTATAACGAGCTACATGATATCTTCTACATCTACTCTGACTTAGTTAGACTTCATTCTTTTCTGATATTTTTTATTACTTCAATGTTTTCCTGATTTTCTTTATTGTTGTTTGTTAATTCAGTTATTCTAAACGTCGATTTTTAGTACTCATTTTATTATTATCTATTTTACGTAAATAGTCTTATATTTTCTCTGTTTGTTCATATTATTTATAAGACATGCGTCAATTCTATTTTATGTTGTAAAGTTAACATATAAAATTAATCATAGATTTGATGTTTATTTTTGTCTGATTATTAAAGTACTTTTTTTATTCATTTGTTATTGCAGGAGTGCAGCAGACAGGCAGATGGTCCACTTTATAGAAAGCGGTTACCATCGCCTATAGACATTTACAACACCAAAGGTGGCACAAATGCGCTGCTGCTCTCTTAAGGGTCACTGGAACCTGGTCACTAATGCCGGAACACAACTCAAGGTTGTTATGGCGACATGCTTTAGACCAAGGGTGGTAGCCATCCAGTCGGGCAAAGCCCTACCACCTGGCTGTGGGTTGTTTAGTCGCCTCTTACAACAGGCCGCCCGGCCACAGGAAACTGTATTCTTTCTCCGTTCCTGCACGGATAAAAGTACTTTTTATTTGCTACATAACAATAAAATGTTTCTAGCATGAAGCCAATTTTTTATATAGAGTTTATAACTAGATAGCCTAACTATATATATATATATATATATATATATATATATATATATATATATATATGTATATATATATATATATATATATATATATATATATATATACACACATAATGAAAACATCGTTGTAGTTTACCAAATCTGAATCGTTAAGGTTAAGGATACATTGCACTGGTCCAGCAAAAGATGGTAACGCTTGGATGATCTAAAGTTAAACCTTTGGTCAATTAGTGATCATTATTACAGAAAGCTATAAAATAATGAATGATAAACGTTATATAATGCTACGTAATTTTAAGAATTCAAATTAACAAGGGGTAATTTATGCAAATGTTCTATTGAAGTTACACTTCATAAAAATTTCAAAATCTAATATTAACATCAAATATTCGTATAAATGTCCTCGAGAGTACTAAAAACTTTATTCCATACACGACAGCGATATGTAACATTAAATTAAATTAATAAAATATTTGCCTTTCATTATATCTGGGCATGTTCTTGTAAATGCAAATGAAGGTCAGGCTATATAAGCGTTCCTTATTACAATATCACGTATGTAAAATTTTAGTCGGTAGCAATTTCTTAGAACCTAATTTGTACCCTCCCCATTTAATGTAATAATATTAAACCAAGACAGCTGCTCGGTCAGGGCTGAATAATTTAACTTGTATTTTGCACGGGGATAGTCATAGAGTGGTATCGTTTGGATCCAATGAAACCTTTTTAAACAGTCATATTTTATTCATACATCTAGTTCTGAATAAATACTTAATATATAATCAAATAGGGCTTTTTCACAAAACTTCACTCTTATAAGCTTCAGACCTATATTCTATGAAATTCATTACATTTACCGCATCAAAGTATATCACCGCTATCGAAAGTACCTAAACGTATATGTATATCTAGATTTCATGATTATTTCCATCATTCAATTGCACTCGAGTGAATTTTGGATCGATGTTGCATGGAAATAACAATTATACGGCTATTTCGCCGTTATCAGAAATACACAGTGTTTTAATGTTTACTTGTTAACCAACGAGTACTTGATCCATCAGATGATCTTTGGTTACCGTCGCCAATGGACATCAACAAAATAAATTAAGTATATACGTCACCTACACCGTAGCATTGTAGAGCTCTGAAATGAGCTACCAGCAGAGGTTTTCCTCAGGGAAAAACCACATATGCTTGTGCTCAGGGACTTCCATATGTCATTGTGGTTTTAAAAAAAAGCTATTACTAAATTTAGGCCATACACTAAATTTATTCAAAGCCTAGCATTTATGATACGTTCTATATAAGTACACTTTCAGAGTATCGACGTAACCGAAATTGGTCTGTAGTTGGCAGGGTCGGCTCGCTTGCTCTTTTTGGGTACCGGCTACACATTGGGCCGTTTCCAGGATGTTGGAACCTTTCCAGTCTTCATCGAGAGTTGAAAAAGGCGAGTCAGTTATTGAAAGCTCTTGAACATTTTCTGGGATTTTGTTGAAGAGGATTAAAGTTTGCCCCACGGTATTATTGTCAACTGTATAGAGCCTAAATATGAGAGTTTATAATTCATTTTTGTTCGCAGTATTTTTACAAGTGTTCAAATACAAGTACATTAGAAGCATGCTCTGTAATGATGATCATAAATAACCATTATCGTCTAAGGTCATGCAAGAGCAACAAGATTCAAGTTACTTCGTAAATTAGAAAACATCTGCACACGTTGCTCACGTTACTTTGTTAGTACGTGAAGGTCCCTATACATATTCTAATTGGTCGTGTTAAGTCTGCGAGTACACCGAGTTTGGGAGTAATTGAAGGAAGGGTTCTAGCCCTTGTACGTGTTGTAGTACAATTTGTTACGTTCGATGCCTTGTAATTAACTATTGTTAACATAGAACAAGTTTCGCGTTGATTGGGGTAAACTGTCGTGTTTAGTAATACTCCACTGAAACCAACAAGTATAACGGCATTATACTTCTTATTAAGGAAATATGCAAGGAAATTATATATAGGAACAGATAGATAACACTTTACACCTATACATATATACATATACATATATATATATATATATATATATATATACATATATATATATATATATATATATATATATATATATATATATATAACCTGGTCACTAATGCCGAAACACAGCTCAAGGTTGTTATGGCGACATACTTTAGACCAGTGGTGGTAGCCATCCAGTCGGGCAAATGCCCTACCACCTGGCTGTGAGTTGTTTTGTCGCCTCTTACGACAGGCCGCCTGGCCGCAGGAATTAGTATACTTTCTCCGTTCCTGCACGGATAGAAAAGTCTTTAAAACACATCAAAAACTTTTTAATCTGGTATTGAAAATATTTATTGACAGTCACAATTATTAAAATTGCAAGTAATACATAGAAAGTGAAAGAAGAAATTAAGCACTGAGAGCTTTAAATGCAATTTTCTCTATCGCTGAGAGAGAATCACGTTCAACAAGGTGGCTAGAGTTATAATAACATTACCCTCGTAATTAACCATTGTAAACACGCATCACGTAAGTTTCTAATTGTTAACAATGTTTCAATATAACAGAGATAACGCTTGCTGTAGAATATTGAGGGGGAAATATGTGATGAGCTGTGGTGGTGTTTACCAGCGATATATAAAGACCGTGTAATGAACTTTTTAATAAGTGTATATTTTTACATTGGTTTTAAAAATTACTTAATTGTAAAGAAGTTCAAAAACAGATACAAACGTCAGTAAGAATGCTGCTTGTGTATTGTTGTATATACTACCTTAAGCATTTAGACAACACATAAAAATGTCGTCATAAGTTTAGATCTAAGATAAGTCGTAAACAAATAAGATACAATAGAACTTGTATCAAAAATAGGTTAGTGAATTGGCCCGTAAGTAGGTGTTTAGTAAATGTATGTAATAGACTGTTTTTAAATTAGATTTTTTGCGGTATTTTTCTAAACTCTATATAATGTAGTTTATTAATAATAAGAAAAATAAAAGTAAAAAATAGCTTCTGCTTTGGACTATGACAGAGAAGGTGCCACAATAAAAACTTGTACTTTAATTTAAATTATCCGTAATCAAAAGACAAAAATGAATTTCATGTAAAATGCAATCTACTCGTATATGACATCATTATTATTTACATATTAAAATAGTTTGTTATGCCATAATCCACCGGGCGTACTAATTATAAGTCTGTCTTATTTCAGTAATTCCTAATCAAAATTATATTAAAGATATTACGTAGAAATAAATACATTTTCAGCGACTTATAGCTATAAAAATATATCTCAAAAATCTTGTTCACACTAATTTTCATTGAAACAATTTATACATCTTTCTCTCTTCTCTCTTTTCTTTTAATTGGGGTCGGCACAATATGTGTTTTCCTTCCACACTCCTCTATTCTGATATACATCTTCTGTCACACAATCCATCCATCTTTTTTTTGGTCTACCTTTACATTTGTATCCATCCGTCTTGTAGTTTAACATTTTTTTTTGTCACGTGACTTTCATTCCTCCTAATTATATGCCCATACCAACTTAATCTTCTTCCTCTCAATTTTCAGTCACGGATGCAACTTTCAAAGATCCCCTTATGTATTAATTTGTCACCTTATCCATTCTTGTAACATCACACATCCATCTCAACATTCTCATCTCAGCTGAGTAGAGACGTTTGTGGTTTATCACTTTAGTGGCCCAATATTTCGACCCATATAGCATGACTGGTCGTATGACAGATTTAATTATTTGACCTTTTATACATCTTTATTAACAAAAAAATAACATTAAAAAAAATTAAAAACTTTTTTCATATTCCTGTATTCAAACAAACACATTCCTTTAATTTTAATTTAAAAACACATACTTCTTCAAAAAGACGTTAAAATAATAATTTTATCTACTTCTTTCTCTTAGAAACCTGGCTATACCCTCTTGGATTTTTCTTTGGTAGTACCTACTAGGTGCTTCCATCCCAAGCTATTATTAGTAATAGCTGATTCTATAAAGGGGAATGTAGATACTTTTTATATCGAACAATGGTCCACTTTCCCTGGGATAAGGAATGAAGGATCCAGAGTGTACGTGGGCGCGAAATGCGTGGAAAATTTTAGAAAAACCAATTAGTACTTCTCCCTGCTTTATATATTTCACATTCACAATCGTAGATAGATTATATAAAACAATTTTGTAATATTCATAGAAAGTTAAAAAGGCTGACTGACTTCCACATTTAGGTATTAATTAAGCAATGCTGCGCGTAATGTTTAAATAATAAAACATTAATTCATTAGTATAAAATGCGATGCGTATTATAATTACGCTTTTGGGCTCAAAGATTCAGATGCTTTTGTGTAAGTTGCCATGAATTGAACCCCCGGGGGGGAAATGCCCGTCCAATTAAGGATCACCCCAAATATTTCGAGTTATTTAACTACATTGTATCAAATTTAAATACTCGAAATAAGTGGAAGTTTGGAATCTTTACTCGTTGTTGATGTAGAATTATATCATACAATGGAAGATTATTCCTTTTATGATTGAACTTTATAATTGTTTAAGATATCAAAAAAAAAAGAATTTTCTGTTTTAATATTTAAACATTTCTTTGAAATCCGTTGAAACGTTTCAGAGCTTATTTAGAATTATTGCAATTTTAGGTAATTTAGAATACATAGTTTGTTTTTCTAACAAAAAGGGACAGAAATTGCATATTTTCTGAACTTACTGCCATGTAATTTATTTATTTTTAAGTTAGCACTGTAATTAACTTTTTTAGGTTAGCACTGTAATTAAAATGTGTGATTGAAACAAAGACCTATATATAATAGGATGAATATATACTTTATGAACCGAACTTTTGTTTAAGTGGACAGAAATAAATGTTCTTGCGGAATACAGATGCGAAAGTTAACAGATATTATACAAATGTAAAAAAGTAGCAGAAAAAAAATAAAATAAGTTGTGTTCGAAGGCGAGTATACAAAGTTTTATATTACAAAAAAGTGTAAGTTAATTCAAACATTCGAATGTGTAAGTGAAACGACCTTTCGCATAAAAGCTTTTTCAGGTATAATATTACGTCCAATATAAAATTTTCTTTAACGTATTTGGACATAATTCAAGGCTTTTTAATGTCAGACAGACTGGACCTATTAGGCCTATAAAAAGAATATTAATGGTAAACTATAAAGGTATTTAAAGATATATGAATATATTTTTTAACTACACTGACGAACTCATAAACTGCATCAAAGTAATAGACGACTTTGAAATAAATATTTTAACCAAGTATGCAAACTTTCTATACAGATTTAAATTGAAACCTCTAGATTGGTTCATGAACTTTAAAACAGCGTAAGGTCATAGTCTTAAGTTTAAGTTTGTGTACTGGAAAGGATCTTAAGACTTTTTTTGAAGAAAAAACAGAAATTTAAGGAAAATTGGTTTAATTAAAAAATTGGTTTTAACAATAGACACAAACTTTATGCAAGGGTTTATTTATGTTTTAATAAGGTGTATTACCTCCACGTGCCCTTATTACGGATTCTAATCGGTTCCGCATAGATTTTATTAGGGTTATTAAAAGATCTTGCGGAATATGTCCCATTCTTCTGAAAGTGCTGTTCTTAGTGCTGCCACTGTCGTGGGCAAAGGGTTTCTCGCATAGACAGCTCTTTTTAAATTGTCCCAAACATGCTTAATGGGATTAAGATCCGGGCTGCGTGCTGGCCAATTCATTGTACGTATCCCAACCTCTTCGCAATATTGTCGAACTTGTGTAGCAGCGTGCGGCCGCGCATTATCCTGCATTAAAGTAAAATTTTCGCCTATGAATCCCATGTAAGGCACCACGTGATCTTCTAAGATCTCTGTTATGTAGCGATGTGCAGTCAAACCCCCTCTATTACCGTTTTGACGGACCATGTCTATGAACACAAGTTCTGTTCGCCCGTTCATCTATATGCCACCCCAGACCATACACGAACCGCCTCCAAAAGGAACACGCTCCTCAATGCAACTTTGAGCATATCGCTCCCCACGTCGACGATAGACTCTTCTGCGACCATCTGCACCATATAAACATGTCCTACACTCGTCCGTGAACAATACGGAGGTCCATTGCTCTTCTGTCCAATTCAGGTGATCACGCGCAAATCTTAAGCGAGCTTGTCTGTGAGCTACAGACAACTTTGGACCATTTGCTGGTCTAAAAGGGGTGATATCCGCTTCCTTTAACCTTCTTCTTATTGTTCGTGCACTCACGTTTACTCCACGCACTTCATTAAGCTCTGTTTTGATGTTAACAGACGTGAGGAAACGATTTCGCAGGGAAGTTGTAACAATAAATCGGTCATCACGACCGGTGGTTGCTCGAGTCCTGCCTGTACCACGTCTCCTTCTGTAAGAACCTGTCTCCACAAACCTTCTGTATATTCTAGAAACCGTAGACTGGTTTAAATTTAAATTTCTACCAATCGTTCGTTGATCCAAGCCCTCCCGCACCAATGCTACAATTTGAGCCGCTTGTTCGGACGAAGTATCCATATTATGGTTCAAAAACTCTCGATGAGTTAAAAAACTAACCCAACAATTCTGCTGGTAACAATAATTCAATTGACAAAAGAATAAAAAATCAATGAGAATCAATTTAAAACTTTGCTATAAATAACACGCAAATCTGATACTACGAGTAAATTTTCTTTTCCCGGCTATATTCATTTGTTTTACTGCAGTTCTATTTTTAAATTTTCCTTTTTTTTGAGATTAAGAGCCAGTCTCTCCATATTTATATAATTTAATCTAAAAAGTTTGCATACTTATTTAAAAAAATCATTTCAAAGTAATCCTGAACTCCTGCTGTTTTTTTATATCTATGCTTCTATACTAATATTATAAAGAGAGAGAGAGAGAGATAACTCTTTATTGCACATCAAAACATACAATTACAAAAACAGACCATATTTACAATATAGGCGGCCTTATCGCTCAAAGCGATTTCTTTCAGGCAACCTAAGTCAAAAACAAATTTGAATCAGGCGATGCAGGATGTTCAGGAAAAAGTCAAGGGACACATAAATACTCAAACTAATTTAACAAATAAATATATAAATACATACATATATACATAGTCATAAATATAATATACGTATACAAAAATATATTACAAAATACATGTAATAGGTTGGGGAAAAAGTCTTTTAGCATATAGTATGTATGAACTTGTAATAAGAGCTCTTTGGCTATATTATTTGTATCTGGCTGGTTTTGGTATCATTAAAAAGTTTTAATTTTAAAGAAGACAATTTCAAATTCAAAATAGGGAAATGTGTGATTTTCATTTGTTTTTCTTATTGTTAAAATGAGTGAATCTAATGAAGAAATTCAATACATTTTAAAATTTTACTACAAAAAAGGTAAAAATGCAACACAAGCCGCGAAAAAAAATTGTGATGTTTATGGACCTAATGCAGTATCTGTGAGAGTAGCGCAAATTTGGTTTAAGCGTTTTCAATCCGGAAATTTTGATATCAAAGATGCACGTCGCTCTGGTCGCCCTGTTACGGACAAAATTGATGCCATTTTTGAAAAAGTGGCGCAAGATCGGCATATTAGTAGTTACGATGTAGCTGGCGAACTGGGAATTGACCACAAAACGGTTTTGGCGCATTTGAAAAAATCTGGGTACACAAAAAAGCTTGATATTTGGGTGCCTCATGAGCTCACTGAAAGAAATCTAATGAACCGTGTACTCATTTGTGATTCTTTATTAAGACATAATGAAACCGAACCATTTTTGAAGAAGCTGATAACTGGTGATAAAAAGTGGATCACGTACGACAAGAATATGCAAAAAAGATCGTGGTCAAAGGCCGGTCAGGCTTCACAGACTGTGGCGAAACCCGGGTTAACTCGCAAAAGGGTAATGCTGTGTGTATGGTGGGATTGGAAGGACAGTATTCATTATGGGCTGTTACCGCCATTCAGGACCATCGATCCTGAACTGTACTGCGAACAACTGATGAGATTAAAGCAAAAAGTTGAGAGAAAGCGGCCGGAATTAATCAACAGAAGGGGTGTGGTTTTTTTCACCATGATAACGATACACCTCACACATCTTTAGCCACTCAGCAAAAATTACGAGAGTTTGACTGGGAGGTGTTAATGCATCCGCCGTATAGTCCTGACCTTGCACCTTCAGATTTTCACCTGTTTGGGCCTCTGCAGAATTCCTTAGGCAGTGTCAGGTTGACATCACGAGAGGACTGCCAAAACCAATTGTCGCAGTTTTTTGATCAGAAGCCCCAAAATTGTTATAGCAATGGGATCACGCCCCTACCTAAAAGATGGCAAAAAGTTATCCAACAAAATGGCACCTGCATACTTTAGTCAAATGTAAATAAACTTTATAAAAAAACATTTTGAATAAATAGGAAGCCACTTGAGTCTTTTATGATATTCGGAAACATGGTCATATTTTCGCAATCCAAATATGAACCTGATACAAACATTCGGAAGCCGCTCAAGCTTATTCAGCTGTTCTGAGATTAAATCTAGATAGCAGGCGTCAGCGCAATCAAGTATGGGAAGTAAGAGAGACTCAGCAAGCGTAATATTAGTAGCAGTGGGCAAGAAGTTTCTTAATCTTCTCAGGGATCTAGAAGATAAGAAGACTCTGCGACTTAAATCGGTGATATGAGGTCGCCAAGACAGCTCCCTATCGATGATTATGCCGAGATTTTTGACAGTGTCGCTAAGAGGTATATGTGTGCCGTCAAAAAGAACCTGTGGTAAGGAGGACCAGTTAACTTTAGCATTCATCCTAGGGCTACCGACGATTATCAATTGAGTTTTCTGAGGATTTACGGCAAGACCAAACTTTTTGCTTCATCTCAGTATGTGATCCAGGTCAGAGTTGATTTTGTTAATTGCAATACTTAGTGCATCAGTTTCACTTTGTGTGTAAATTTGTAAATCGTCTGCATATAGGTGGTAGGAAGAAGTCAATTTGTCGGAGATAGAAGTTATAAAAACAGCAAATAAAAGGGGAGATAAAACGCCGAGGTAAAGTTTGTGAGGTTGTGACGTTGTAGGGGGTAATCACCGGATCTACAAAACCGATTAAAAAAAACCTTTTACTGTTAGAAAGCTACGTTAACAGGGAGTGTCAGAGGCTATATAACATGACGCTATATACCAAGGAAGCGGGACAGAGCGCGGGTGAAACCGCGCCGGGCCGCTAGTTTTTTATATCTATAGTAAGCTCTTTTAAATACACACACACATTAGACCACTGCCAATCCTCAACATTCTACAATATTTAAAAAAACGAGGAAAAACAAGGTATTTATACAGAATACATAGGTATTGTACCCTGTACGATACATAGGCTTGGTATCCTGTACAGAAGAAGAGAAAAGTATTTACCTTGTTCTTCTTCGTTTTCTGCGTATTGCTGCGTGGAAAACCTTGCATAAAATGAATATGAATAGAGCTAAAATATCATAAGTAATTTACCTTTTCGCCATCAATGTCCCAACTGAGAACGGCCGCTGGGTACGACCGTCCTGATGTACAATTCAAGAACAGCGAGTCGCCCCGTCTGTTTTCTTGTTCATTGCCGGTTATTCTCGGACCCTCCCTTGGTAGATCTAAAGGAAAAAATATTATCTACGTGAAACTTGGTCTAGCATACTTATTGTATTACTTGGGTTAGCGTTTCCCAAAGTTATGTTGTTGTGGGACACGTGTGGTCACGTAAATCTTATAACAGAATCATGAGAACTAAGGAAATATTTATGCGAATTTATGAGATCACATCATCTTAATCTATAAACTGCATCATCATCAATTTTAGAAATCTATGAATCTTAGCCTAGAGTTGCCAGAAAATGATCCCATTTTAGCGGTCAAACCGAAATTACACCAGTTTGCTTTTGTCTTAGAATTACGATAGAAGTGGGATTTTTTTTTTAAAACGAAGTTAATCCTTATGAAATGTTTCATAAGTCACGTTTTTAAATGCTTATTTAAACAATAAAAAATGCTACTATTATATTCACAAACAGTTACAAATGTCATTTATGAAAAAATAATTAACGCTCAAATTCTTTTTTTATACTTATTTGCCCCATCACGAAATAAAAAGTTACTTTTTAGGACGCTTAAGCCATTTTGACAATAAGGGAACTCATGAAATCGTCATCTATGTCCGCCCGTTTGTCCGTCTGCGTATATCAGAGTTATTTTTTTTAATCTACTGGGTCTAGCTAGATATATGAAAATTGGTAGGAAATAATATTCTATATACATACATAATGGCATTCTTAAATCGCGAAAAAAAATGCAAATGGAAAGGGCCACCATACACAACAAAAAAAAAACATTATATGGTGGCGAGTTATTATTGTCGTTGGATATATCCAGCTTGTTTTTTTACATAACAGGCTCGATGTCTTAGTGACTTTTTTAATTCGGTAAGCAGTGAGATATTCGCTTTTAATGTCGGAAACAACGGCTAAATAATAACAGCCCTTTGAACCCCCAAACAGCGAATTTTTTTTTTTTTTTTTATTAATATACTTTCAAAATGACAATTAGTTTGAACAAGATGTATAGTTTTCTATTAAAAAAAAATTATGATACCGTAGCCAAATATCAAAAAAGTGGTACTACACACATAAAGGTATAAGACGTTTATATAATCTAAGAATACACAGTTCTACAGAACCCTTCACCGTGTACTAGATTTAATGATTAGAAGGATTTCTCAAATTTAAATTGCGTTGTCCATGAGGTATTCACGTTCATAAAACCGCTGTTAAGCGTAAACAAATTAATTCAAAATTGAAACGATTTTCTTTTGTTACGTACGCTTGCACGATCAAAGGGAACAAATTAGATGTTTTTCTTATATGAAAATTAAATTCTTAAATGAGATAAAAAGAACCTTGTTTCAGTGTTTAAGTGATATTGCATAAATAAATAAGAAGCTTCTTAGAAATTAATGAAAAAACTTACAAATGACTTCCATCCGGCCTTCACCGGCCGCTGAGGCGAAGCTAGGAGCTTCAGCCGACACCTCGCACCGGTATAGTCCGGTCGTTTTAAGTGTCACCTGGTGGAGCACAACTCTTCTGTCGTCTGACTTCGAGAGCTATTAGAAAATATTAAAAATTAATTAATATTTTTAGATTTACATACATCTAAGCTTAAAAAGTTAATTTTACGTATATAAGTTCCAGCTTTGTTGTTTACGCTACAGCTAAATATTTAGCGGTTAAAGGTTAATCAATACGTTCACTGCGAAACGGGGTCTAAGTCGCCCCGTACGGGACTCTCTTGTGGTGCAGCTAAGAAAAACATAGACTTCTTTGTGGAGTGGAGGGCGTAACTTCAATTCGGTATAGTGTAGAAAAAAGATGAATATATATCTAAGATGCTAGTGCTATTAAATCAAAGTTCCATGGTATCCTTGACGTAGTACCACACAATACAAAACAAAAATTAATCAACTATTTTTTATATAAGCAAAAAAAGGATTTTAGTTTTTAAAACGTTACGGGGCTCAATAAGCCTCATATCGCCACAATGGTGGTTTTAGAATGAGGTCTAAAACGCCGCGTACCGCAGGAGTGGAAAGTACAGATTATGTCCAGCGATTTTGATGACATAGTAATAGAAAAATTGGGCCCCTGGTGTTGCAAAAGTCCATAGGCGACTGTAACCGCTTTTTTAAAAACCGCGTAACGATTCTATTAATACAATATTATTATAATGAATAAGACAAATCTTAACAAAATAAAATTATTTTATTTTTAATCACTATATTTATTATAAAATAAATTATATGTCATTTCCCTAAAGAAATAAAAATTGTTTACGTTGCCCCAAGTATACAGGCCACCTTTTGGGTCCCGCGCGATGAGGTCTCGATAAAACCGATAGGCTTCGGGACCCCATAGCCCCTAGAGTCTCGACAACGAACGCCACAAATAAAATAATATTTAGGAACTATACCTATATCATACCTATGGAAAATTACTATAATTTACTCAGAAAATAATTCTATGTAATGCTGATGTGACGGATCCGAACGGGCAAAATCTATATATATTATATATATTATATATATATATATATATATATATATATATATATATATATATATATATATATATATATATATATATATATATATATATATAAATCAATTGCTGTTCGTTAGTCTCGCTAAAATTCGACAACGACTGGACTGATTTGGCTAATTTTGGTTTTGAATTATTTGTGGAAGTCCAAGGAAGGTTTAAAGGGTGAGTAAATATTAAAAAAATGCTTGGAATATAGTAAAAAAAAAAACAATTTCGCTTTCCCTTAGAAAATATTCCTACCATTCTGAGGCGGTACGAAGTTCGCCGGGTCAGCTAGTTATATATATATTAAAACGGGACTAAATAAAATGAAACTCGACTCGATTTTCTTTTAATTATACTATATGTAAAAAAATAAGTGGCCCGTGTTATTACATACAAGCAAATAAGTTTTTAATTCACAACAGCTGGATTGAAAGGATGGAACAAAGAAAAACACTTTAACTAACAAACATACATAGATTTTCAAATAAGATTTGTGAAAACAAATTTTTATATCAAACAAACAAAGCATACTTACATCAACTTTAATTCCTTCCAACTTGTAAGCGTGCTTAGGCGGGTCATACTTGGGTAAGTATCTATAGAACTCTTCGTTGTCTCTGTACCACTTGACTGAGTACAGAGTGTCGGCCCCGAGCTCATAATCGCACTCCAGTTGTGCTGGCTGACCCCTCACTCTGTACGTCGGCACTGATACCCTGACTATCCTGAGCAGTAAGGATTCTGTGAACAAATAAAAAGGGGTAAGTTTTTGTGCTGTACACTTTTATTTAAGAAAAATCTAATATTTACTCTTCACATAGTGTAAAACAAATTCGCTTTTCGCGTCTGTCTACGTGTATATCCACTAACTCCTCCTAAATCACACAATGGATTTTGTTTTCTTTTTTTATTGCATAAGTTCAGCAGACAGGCAGATAGTCCATCTGATTGAAAGCGGTTACCATCGCCTGTACACACTTGCAACGTGTCAACGTGCAACCATACGTGCTACAAAGGCTCCGGAAAACAACTCAAGGTTGTTAAGGCGGCATACTTTAGAACAGGGTTGGCGGCCATCCAGATGGGCAGATACCCTACCATCTGGCTGTGGGTTATTTTGTCACCTCTTACGACAGGCCGCCTGGTCGCAGGAAATTGTACTCTTTCTGCGTACCTGCATGGATAAATTTTAAAAGGTTTTCATCATCAGATAGTTTTTCCCTGAAAGTTTATATATATAACAAATAATTAAGTTTTTATGTAAATAAAATAGAAGTAAGTGATTCCTAGGGTTTGACCCGCGACGAAACCGCGGGAAAAACCTTGATTTAATACTAAATTTATTGCAATATTTTTTCTGGGTGAATCCGATCACACTTCGTTGTAGCAAATCTTATATTACTTATTATGGAAGTGTATAAATAATAAACTACTCTGTCACTTTTTGGAATAAAAAGTACCTTGATATTCATTCCTCTTACCGAAAGTACAATGAACAGGTACATAAATATACCCACTCCTCTTCTGTTAAACTTGTACACAACGTTTATCTCGCCAAGAAAAACTAGAAACAATTATATTTAAAATTTTGACATAATGTTTAGAACGTTATGAAGAAAAGTGCTCTATAATACGTTGCTAAATACCATGTATTAAAAAATTACCTAAAATATTGTTGAGTTGCAAAATCCAGAGTTTCCTTAAACTATTTGAAAGGTCTCGGCACCCGGTACCTATCAGTATGTCTCCACCTTCCTAAACCTAATCCGTTTTCTGTGAAACGAATTATTTCAGGCATCCCCATTATTGAAAGTACTTAGGTATAATAAATAAAACTACGTTTTAACGGTTTTAAGCGCGGTAATTTTATTTGATTTTGGTTTTTCCGACGTTTTTTAGTTTAGTACTTAGGTAAATAGAGAATAGGGTAGGTGACAGCCAAATCAACTGATACTCTTTTTTTGTACGAACGTACCTTTTTATGACGTCATAAGTATGTAAAAGAAGTCAAATAGCACATTAATTATTACTGTTTGAAAATTAAATAAAATTATTTGTATCGTGATATATTGAACGTAAGATGATATTTTGACGCCGGTTTTTTATGTGTAAAATATAAAAAAACAGGCCTATTGAAGTCATTACATTAAAGTCACGTTCAATTTAGAATTAAAATATTTATTTTGAATATCTAAATTTATGATCTAGAAACAAAAGAAAACTAAAATAATGAACAATATAAGAATTAAAACAGTAAATTAAAAGGCGCTCCTGATATTTTTCGCCCTAGAAAGCCATTAATATAATGTTACGAAAACAATAAAATTTACAATAAATAGCCAGAAACAAATTTGTAGTATCGAATTCTGTCAATATAATTCAAAGGTAAAATTTCAAAATCTATTTCTAAAATTTCAAAGACAAAATAAATAACATCAATTCCCCTTTAATATTATAAATACAAAAGACACTCAATAAATTTTGTTACGACTAAAACTCGGTACAGATAATAAAGATGGTATACAACCAAACATTATAAGAAGAAAAAATATGGTACAGGTACATCAGAGTGTATTTTATTGCTCAAATATTAAAGACATTCGTGTATAATCTCGATCTTTTCCAGTCTACTTTGGATAGACAGTTAGCAAAAAGCTTCCTTGTTTTGTGTGTCACTAACTAAATTACCTACATGTATAATTTATAAAATATACCATAAATAGTATATTGTTCTACGAAGAAAGAACATGAGCGATTGCAAAGAATGCGTTTGAGGCCAGAAGGACAGTTGAGGGCCTTAATTCTCAGTGATACATTGATATATAGAGAACACTTAATATATAGATAACGCTTAATTGTACACCAATACAAAAATGCACTTACGGACGTTTTTATCATAGAGACTAAGTTAAAACGCGTCTTTAAGAACCATAAAGAAGCGTTCAAATTTAGTCTAACTCTCTATGAATAAGACCGTAAAACTATATCTAATAATGCACAAGGGGCGATCTTATCACTAAAAAGCGATCTCTTCCAGACAACCTCAACATATATAATACTTTATACTACATCTACAAGGAAAATAATAAACAAAATATTATTATGTATTTAAAATTTATATTTAAATTATTATAGTTTTTATTTTATTTTATGACGTTGTTTCTTATCAATATACATATTAGATATTTTTCAACATTAAATATAAAGATCATAAGGTATTTGTGTATTTGCATCTTTTCTCCAAAATACGATCACAAACCGTTTCCAATTATCAATTTGTTTCTACTATTTTTACTCATTATGTTGTCTAGTAGTGATATTGAGGTATGTTATAAATTGTTTTTAACGTGCATAAAATATTTATCCCAAAAATGCATTTTATCCCGAAAAATTGAAAGGTTCACGTGAGATATAGATTGAAATTTAAGATCCAAAGCTGCGAGAAAAGCTCTAGTTAGCTCATAAAACTGTATAATATAGTAGAATGGAATTAAGCATTTATTTGATATTTGTCGACACAGGGTAATTCAGGTAGTAATTTCATTAAATTCCGTGGTTTTGCTAACGTAAAACCAGATATAAATTAAACATTAATTAGACTTTAGTCGGTTACCCTGAATTAATTCCATGCTAATGTTCACTTTTATTTTATCGAAAATTGCTTTTATAATGACTCATTAAATTGGTCATAACAGTTACGCTAGGAATATTGGTTCTGAAATAAAATTAGATTCTTAATATCTCTTGGGCACAAGGAAATTGGCTAATAACAAAGAATATTTATTTCTTTGAGAACAAATAATAAACGTTTGAACGAAATATTAGAGAGTAATGTTTGTTAAATTTTGTGTCTTTCAAGATTTATCCCATTTTTAGGGTTCCGTACACATTTTGGTATAAGTGGAGCTCTTATAAAATTGTCATACCCGTCCTTTCGTCTGTGTAATGTGAGAACAATTTTTTTTGTCAAAAATACAGAATCAGACGTAAAAATTGTAATTTCACTCTATATTGTAATATGAGCTACTTGTTAAATACCGAAAACATTTAATGTCATAAAGCTTAAAAATACTTTACGTAAATTAGTTAATCAATTAATGAATAGGAATTAATTTCGATTTATTTTTATACAAGTCAATTGGTGGGGAAAGATACACTTTCAGTCATAACAAAGTTCCACTCTAACTATTGAACTTATCGTCTTCCGAGCGTTGAATACTGCTGTGTTCGGAGCGTTCGCTTTGACGCCCAAGGTTTGCTCTTCTACGTTTTCTTCTTCATTTCGTGCTGTCTTCTGCATTACTTGTGTTGAGACCTTTGGTATGCATGTTAACCAACGTCAAGCCAGCATTTCTTGGGCCTTGCTATTAAACAAGATCCGGTCAATAGTTTTTGAGATTATAGAGAAGAGATTCGGTTGAGTACCGTGACCAAACGTCAGAAACCAAATAGTTTACTTTATCCGTGAAAATCGTTTTATTCAATAGAAACATGTAAACACTATCGGTGTTATTTATATTGACTTAGAGTAAGTTTGTAAGACCGTAACTAAAGAATAATCAACTAAATATATACTAGTATAAAAAATAAAACGAATACATATATATCCCTATTAATATTATAAATGCGAAAGTAACTCTGTCTGTCTGTTACGCTTTCACGGAAAAACTACTGGACCGATTTGGCTGAAACTCAGTATATAAAATACATATTTTCGATGCCGAGAATGAACATAAGATATTTATTATCCCGAAAAATAGGATAGTTTACGGGATTAAAACATATTTATCTCTCTTTTTGTTATGCTTTTATGGGATGGGATTGTATGGGAGACCAATCATCTCTCAAGTCTATACATATAAAATGACATCATCTGTAAAAAAATGCTATAGTAACTCGATCTGTCTATCTGTTAAGCTTTCACGGAAAACTACTAGGAGTACTGAATTGGTTTTGCCCTAAATTTATTTAAATGTAGTTTAGTTCCAAAATGGACATAAATACATTTAATGCCAAGAGATGGGATAGTTTGTGATATAAATGAAGCGAATCTTCGGGGGGCAAATACTCGTAGCACCAATCTACACTAGCCTGTATAAACGCCTGCTTTTTAAATAAGAGGTACGTACGCATTAGAGGTTGACGAGCGGCGCAACCGCGGGGTAAGCTCTAGTATATTTTATACTAATATATTTATATACTTACTCTGGCCTTAAATACTGTTACAATTAAAAAGAAACAAAATATTACATTTGAATTTGGAGTCTGTCATTTTTATATGATTGTTCATTGTGTTTTATCATTTTGGCGCCAATACATTGTACAACATTTTGCGATATTAAAATGGAGTGGGGCTATAAAGAGAACCGAATCGCTGTGATTGCATTACACAAAGTAGGTATGGAGCCAAATGCAATTTTTAAAACTCTCAATACGCTTGGTATTAGTCAAATGTTTGTGTACCGGGCTATTAATAGGTACAATAAGACCTCCTCTGTTTGTGACAGAAAAAGATCTGGTCGTCCACGTAGTGTTCGCACGAAAAAGGTGGTCAAAGCAGTAAGGGAAAGAATTCGAAGAAATCCTGTCCGAAAGCAAAAAATTTTATCTCGGGAGATGAAGATATCACCTAGAACCATGTCGCGTATTTTAAAAGATGACTTAAGACTTGCAGCCTATAAGAGACGCACTGGTCATTTCTTAACTCATAATTTAAAAAAGAATAGGGTGGTAAAATTGAAACAACTACTGAAGCGGTACGCAAAGGCAGGTCACAGAAAAATTTTGTTTACGGATGAGAAATTTTTTACAATTGAGCAACATTTTAACAAACAAAATGACCGTATTTATGCTCAAAGCTCTAAGGAAGCTTCTCAATTACTCGACAGAGTGCAACGTAGGCATTATGCGTCTTCAGTGATGGTTTGGTGGGGTGTTAGCTATGAAGGAGTGACTGAGCTATATTTTTGTGAAAAAGGTATCAAGACATCGGCACAAGTGTATCAAGATACCATTCTTGAGAAGGTAGTTAAGCCCCTTAACAACACCATGCTCAATAACCAAGAATGATCCTTCCAGCAAGACTGGGCGCCGGGTCATAAAGCTCGGTCCACGCAGTCTTGGTTGGAAACGAACGTTTCGGACTTCATCAGAGCTGAAGACTGGCCGTCCAATGATCGTCTAGTCCCGACCTTAATCCGCTGGATTATGATTTATGGTCAGTTTTAGAGAGTACGGCTTGCTCTAAACGCCATGATAACTTGGAGTCCCTAAAACAATCCATACGATTGGCAGTGAAGAATTTCCCCATGGAAAGAGTGCGTGCTTCTATTGATAACTGGCCTTAACGTTTAAAGGACTATATTGCAGCCAATGGAGACCACTTCAAATAAGCTTTTTATATTTTAAATTGTTTTATATTTATGTATTAAACTAACACACTGTAAAACTTATAAATGTTATTTGCAATACAGAAAAAAATTTCTTTGTTACAATATTTATGACTAGACTAGGTATTATTAGTATAAAATAGATGAAGAGTTTGTGTTTTTGTTTGCTTGAACGCAATAATCTCAGGAACTACTAGTCTGATTTGAAAAATTCTTTCAGTGTTAGATTGTCTATTTATCGAGAAAGGCTATATATTATCACGCTGAGACCAACAGGAGCGGAGGACCAATGAAGAATGTTTCAAAATCAGGGTTTTTTTGTAACTATTCCACGTTGACGAAGTTGCGGGTAGAAGCTAGTATATAATACAGCTTAACATAAATTTTGATTAGGTAATAATGAAAATGACAAACAATATGTGAGTCCCAAAACGCCGTCGCCACGTCCCTGGGAACGTTCTCAAAACGACAATAATTATTTAAATCACGTCTATGGAACCCTCTATTATATAGAAACGGATTCGCATTTATCTGATTGTTTATATGTAATTTTCGTCGCTGTAATTGTAATTTTCGTCTAAGATTACATTATATTTAAATCCTTAATGTTAAATGCCCTAAATTTATTACCAAGCTCGTTAATAACTCAAATAATATAAAATTTATTAATTTCAGTCTCTAGAAAATTTGGTCCATAGAGAGGGCATCTCATTCCTTGTATTACGAGTTGTGACCGCAAATTATTCCTTCTGTACAATTTATACATGTAAAAAAATACATTTGACGAGGGAAACGCAAAAAAATGAATCTGAAATAACCCTTGGGCTGTAATAAAATATTATAAGAACCACAAAAGAAAGGTCCCCTTTCCGAATACTTCCATCTCACTTTATTTCCCTGGAGGCGAGAAGCTGGACTTAACAACAATCATACGGGAGTCAGGCGTGAAATCTTGTTAACCGTAACAAACTTTTGGTGTTTAAATTTTGAAACTCTTGTCTTAGGGGGTGATTTATACCACACTGATCCGACAAAGAGTTAAGGCACTTCCTTAGCATGTACTGCTAATAATACTTTCACTTTGTGTGAAACCAATACCAATATACTTTTATAACTTGCATGTATAAAAAATAAATCAAAACTATCAGCAATTTTAGTGTTTGTAATTTCTATCTCGTTAACATAGTTTATGTGAATTGTAAAAAAATTAATATAAATTGCTCGTTTAGGCTCGGGTCCAATCAGACAGCCGGAACGCAAAGTTAGACCAGGATGTCTTAGTGAAAGCTTGATCATTTCAATTCGATAAAATTAAAAATGAAACTATAAAATACTAGAGTTTACTTTATTATTAGATTTGTATGTCTTTCAAGATCACGGGCCATAAAAATGGCCCGGACATTTGGAAGGCTTGCGTGGAGCCATGGGAAGGCCAACACGTAGAGGCCCCTTGACAAATTTAATGTAAATGTCACGTGAAACTGACCGGCGACTATCCCTATCCACACCATATAATAATGCACCCAAGGACAAGCCCCGGCCAGTGTAGGACTATTGTGGAAAATGCGGACAAAAAGTATCGGGCTATTGGGGTGAATTGCTAGTGGTATATTGGGGTCTGGGAATATGGGGACTATGGAGTCTGCCCGTCGCAATGTTCAGGGAACATGGAAAAATGGGCATACGGTGGCACGCTACACCTTGCATGGGCCCCAAAAAATGCCATAGAAGACAGAGGCAACATGGGTGTGAGTGGCTACGTGGTTGAGAGACGTGGGCTGCAGGTTCACCGAAGCTACTTCTCATGTGATGCCATTTATCACTTCCACCCCTGGAGCTTATTAGATTTATTATTATTATAGTTTATTTTACTTACATAAATGCTTAATTTTATATATCGCGAGTGAAGCCGCGGGAAAAGGCTACTACATATAAACCTTCTTAGAAAAATCATCTAACTAATTGTGAAAACCGCTTAAAATCCGTTATGTGGTTTAGGAGTTACCAGATACATACAGGCAGACAGACACGCCGAAAGCGACTTTGTTTTATACTATGTGACAAAACCAGATCAGATCACCAACTATGATCCTCTCTCCTTGTGAAAGCCAAAATCTTACGGAGAATATTTAATTTTTCTGTGCCACTAACACACTACTACACGCTAGAGCTGGTTCTCTTCCTTCGGGGTAAGCGGCCAGATTTCGCGACCGTACATCATGATGGACCTTATGATAAATCCTAACTTCATACCTGGGCTCAAATTCTGCTATTTCAGGTGACTATATTTCAAAGTATGAATCCATCACCATACTGCCAAAGATGATCTAAATACATGCCAACTGAAACATTTTTTAATGTCTAAGAAAAGTTATTAATTTTCAAATAACTTTTTTGTTTATTTTTTATTGTTTAAACAGCAATTCGATCTATCACCAAGCCGCTAATAACAGCCAAGCACAGAAGGACTGTTTTTAAAGGTTGCTTCAAACATGCTGTTACGAAATGCTGGAACGATATTCCTCCATCTATCAGAGATCTTAAATCAATCTTCATATTTAAATTTCATTTTAAAAGATAATTACTACAACCACATACAGAAAATCCTAAGTATCTTTAACACTTTTAGATTTCTTGCCTTTCTTTTTGTAGAGAATATATATTCGAAAATCGTTACATTTTGGATAATTGACACTATATCTTTGTAAATTATAGCCTATTTGTTATTCTGATGTGTAAGCTATATTATTGTAAAGTTTCATCAAAATTCATTCAGTAGTGTTTGCGTGAAAGAGTAACAATCATACATTCATACATCTATACATTCTTACAAACTTTCGCGTTTATAATATTTATAGAGATTTAAAACACTCCTGCACGACGTGGCACTCAATCTTCCGAGGGTTTTCAAGGATTTTCCATTTAATTACTTCTTATTTATTTATTTCAGATTAGTAGTAATAAGATAAATATTTCCTGTACAAGCATTGTAGTTAGTTCTGTTTAATTTTATATATTCTCTTCTTTTATACTTATTGGTTAATTAGTTTTTCTTTCTTATTTTCTGGGCGCTCGAAATGCGTTTTCAAAGTTTAGCTTTTTCTTGTGCTGTTTTTGTTTGTCATGCATATCTCTTTTATGTTTCCTATGTTGTTATTATATTGTATTATTTTCTATTTTATGCATTAGTATGTACGTATATCTTTAAGTATCAATAGAATATGTTATTATTGTATCAGATAATTAATCAATAAGAAGGTCTGGCATTGAAAATCAGCGTTATTCTGGAAGAAATTCAAAAACAGTTTTATCCTGAGTTGCATACCTTAATTGCTGGAAACACGGCATACAACATTTTAAATGTAACCATAGAAATACATGATTTATTTTTATGTTCTTGTATTGTCGTTTTCCTAACAAATAAATTATTTCTTTCGAATTAAAATATTTTTATCATAATGTGTTTTTAAAATGAGATAATTTTTGGTAATATAATGATTGATCACTATTGTATATGTAAAATAATATGTCTTCGACTGAATAGTCAGGTGTGTCATATTATTATACCATACATAGGTACGATAATCTGAGCGTACCAGGGGCTCAACATCGGCCCGGTATAATGTGAGTTATCTCTCATAGTCCGGGAGCCAGCAACAGGTTTTCATGACCAAATTTCTCTTGGGTGATAACTTGTAAAATGCTTCAGAGAGTTGTATTATGAAGCTCCGTAAACGTCAGCTGGGATTCGGTGGGTAGGCTAAGCAGCGGTAGGCTCCCACGCACATTGAAAAAAAAAAGAATTTTAATAATTTCCTCCCGAGTGGAAATTTATTAAATTATAGCTAATCCAATATTTTAAAGAAAAAAAGTCAGTTGAGTATAAAATGGTGGATAATATGTCAGCTGGTCACACGAATATGAAAAAAATATATATGTTCAACCATTTCTTCTCGATTGAAAATTTATTAGATGACAGTTTATATGATACCTATTATGAATAAATAAACAGATCAGCTGACTATATCTCGGTGGAAAGGTTATCAATTCTATATATATGCTCTGAAGGGTGTAACGCAGGAGCCAGACAGGAGCATTTATGGTCTATTTCATTAAAGGCACTAGCTGACGAGTTTCCTCGGCATATTGCTAGCTGATTTTTTAAAATTACTTTTAGGATCATATTAATTATCAGCTTACAATTTTTTTTCTGGCTCCTACGGCCCCTCATTACACCTTTCAGAGCATCAGTTGAAAATCTTCCCACCGACAAATAGCCTGCTGATATGTTTAATTATTCACAATATCATATAAACTGTCTTCTGGCAAATTTTTAATTGAGAAGGAAAAATTTAACATATATTTTTTTTCATGATCGTGTGACCAGCTGACGTGTTATTCACCACTTTATAGTCAGCTGACTCTTTTTTTCTTTAAAATATTGGATCAGCTATAATTTGATAAATTTTAAATAGGGAGGAAATGTTAATTTTTTTTTTCAACGTGCCAGGGCGAGGCTACTGCTGCTTAAGCCAGCCACCGAACCGCAGCTGACGTTCACGGAGCTTCATGATTCAACTCTCTGAAGCATTTTAGAAGTTATCGCCGGAGAGGAAATGTTTGACCAAATTTGTGCCCTGACTCGCCGACTATCAACTCCCCATCAAGACGTCACGAAGGTAACTAAACTGTTTAGAGTCGGTTAATTAGAAGGGGTACCTGCCGACTGAGGACGGCGATGTGGATATTCCAAGAAGGTTATAGACTTTAATTACTTTCAAGATTCTATTTATCTTATTAGATCTAATTGGATAATTATTACTTGATGTCTCGTTGTTTTACTTACGAGTATCTTCACTCAGTCGTGATAGCGTAGTAGCTAGCGCACGCGTCCCAAGTCCCATACTCAAAGGGCGTGGGTTCGAACCCTGACCGGAACGCATGCACCACTTAGGCAGTATTTCTGACCTAATATTCATATTGTTACAAATACCGTGAACCTAACAACGGTGAAGGAAAACATCGTGATGAAACCTGCACATCGAGATAACCTGCCAAACAGCTGTTGCAGTTGGACAAGCGTGTCGGGTAAACTGTCCGTTTCCCTATAGTGAGAGGCCGGAGCCCATCAGTGAGATGTTTATGGGCTGTTATTATATATATTTTTTATTGCAGGAGTTCAGCAGATATATGACGTTGTCTCCTATGACACTGTAATATCTGGTAAGTAGACTCTATAGCAGAGGTTTCGAATCTGGCTTCCGATACGGCCCGACCATCACCTTGTCGCTGTGAGCGACAGTTAAGCGTGATGCGATGGGCGTCACTCGTCGCGTCACCTGTCGCCAAGCTTAAGGTCGCGGCAGGGCTATTCCGCCTAAGTCAGACTAGATAGCGCCAAAGGATATTTAATCTCAGAGCCCCAACTCTGCTATTATAATGGTTGACCGCTAGCGTCATGATGGTTGTTTTTGCATGAAAAATATTATAATAGTAGAATTGGGGCCCTGGTCTCTATGGATTAAGCTCTTCGGGGACAATCATTTAGCCTTTAGTAAAATCAAAACCGCTGAAATAAAGGGACGCAGGTGTACGGTGCGCCCATTTAATATACATCAGACACATACAATAATATTGGAGAGGGCTATCAGAGTCACGGCGTGGCTAGTTCTCATTGCAGAGACCATAGCTCGGATGGTTGGACAGGTTCTCGAGGTGTGTTTTGCATCCAGTGTACAAAATTCACATTCCTCACGAAAAAACATAATTACTACACCTTGCAATATCCTACAACTATTGATCAATGTAAATTAATATTACATACTTTTAGGAGGTAAAACTACACAGCACAACATCACGCTTTAGTTCCCGCCATAATCTCTGAACTAAATAACAATTGATAGAATCGATACATTCCTTTAAAAATATCGGCCAGCACTTATTTATACGAAACTTTTTGCGGAGAGTACAGCAGTTTGTGTTTATGAAAAAATAAGGTTACATAATCACTGCTTTGGTAATGAATGTTTGTACAAATTGTTGGGGATAATATAATAGGAACTGCTACTAAAAACTCGCAAGAACCATTTATGTGGGTGTAAGGTTTCTATTACGCAAATACATGTCTTTGTTTCGCTGCTTACATTATTCAAATTACAAGACAGCTGTCAGCTGCCTAAACAACAATTAAATCAAGCCAACAAACTTACTACAAAGCATTGTGATATTTGAAAGAAATTCTATTGTGTTCTTTGAAGTATTGTAGAAATTATTTCCACTTACCTTATTTATAGATGACTTAGACTTGGTATTCAGTTTATAGACTACAGAGACTAATTATAGACAGAATACAGAATTCCTATTAATGTGTTATTGTCTCTCTTCCCTTTCTATTATATTCAATTTACATTCTGTTGTACGCTTTTTTGTTCTATAATCCTCTACTTCTTCCAGCACATTTCCTATATCACACCTTAACCTTTACAATATAAAAATATATTTTTTTTATATTATTTTACTCAACAATCTTAGAATTTAGCATCAAGGCTATCAAATACATGCGTAGGACAGTGATTTAAAAAAAAAGTGTGGATAAGTCAGGTGGAAAAAAATATGAAAAAGTAGCTAAGCTATTATAACAATTTGGCGGGTTAAATTTAACAAATCTGTAACTCTGGAATACTATATATCCCTATTCATATTTTAAATGCAAAAGTAACTCTGTCTGTCTGTTTCCACGGAAAAACTACTGGACCGATTTGGCTGAAACGCAGTATATATATATATATATATATATATATATATATATATATATATATATATATATATATATATATATATATATATATATATGTGTGTGTGTGTGTGTGTGTATGTGTGTGTAAGTATACATTTTTTGCTTACATGCAGAAGAAAACATTCTTCATATTATCTTTAAAATATGTGGGAGTAAAAATAATACGTGTACATTATCGTTTCTTTAATGAGTCCTTCTGTTTCTCGTATTTTCATGAAAAAAATTATAACATTGTATCGCGATTAATACTTTAAGTAAGCACGTAACGTCCGTTCATGCGAAACAAAGGCTTTTACTTTGCAAGTTTGCTCTTTGTACCCGTTCAGTGGAACCTTCGTTCATATTATGAATGCATACAGACAATATTTATACATTGAGAATATTTTTACATAAAGGACAGTTTTTTTGCCGTATTTGTTATTTTAATCATGTAATAAATAATTGCGGAAACAGCTGAATCACTGAAGCTGCGCATTTATGTAACTATCACTGAGAGTTATATATTTCTGCCGTTTGCTGTTGAGACGCTTGGATCGTGGGGCCTGAGACCATGAACTTCTACAAAGAGCTATCAAAACGGCTCATCGAAGCTTTGCTGATCAAAGGGCTGGTGCCTACCTCGGACAACGGTCCCATTATTACCCAGCCAGTTGAAAGCTTTCCAGACAGAAGACCTAGGCTCAGTAATCTACGTATCTTCTCTTAAAGCATTATAGGTAGAATATAACTAAGTTAAGTTTTCTTTATTGTATTAGTTTGTAACATTTTAGTTTAATATGATTTTTTATATTATTACATGTTGAAAAAAGAGAACCCTTATGAAATCATCATGTTTGTCTGGATTTCCGTCTTTCTTTCTCTCTTAATCTTTTGACGAATTCTCTTCGGCATTATGTGGCGGTATATAGATTACATTGTAAGTAAGTTATATATAAACATTAACCATACATATTATAGTGACCGCCACACAAATCAATTAGGGTTGGATTTTTATAGAGTATGTACGTTGTACGCGCCATTCATTCCATTCGTTCATTCCTATCCATTCCTTACCTAAAAACTCCCCCATCCTACCCCTTTCATTCCAAAAAGAGAAGCCGCAAAACTCGCCCGCAATGCACGCATACGAACTCAAAAAGTTCTACTCAAAAACGGTTAAATAAGAGCTCACAATCAATCCTCTGCGCCGCTACGCGTGTATAATTTTTGTTAATCAATAATAGAAGAGAGTGTGTATTACTGTTGACTGGCTTATACTAGCTTCCGAAGGACATACTACAAATTGTGCAAGGTGCGTCGTACCTTTTTATCTCACAGTGTACTATGGCGGCCAACGGTGGCTACCACCACGTATTGGCTAGCAGCTTACGAGCTGACCGGGATCTTCAATAAAGAGACTGGTTCAGAGAATATATATAATAGTTTATATTATCAATCAAGAGACTTTTACAACCATGTGTTCAAAGCCCGGCCCGATAAAATTCTGATCTCCTTTGTTTTGCGAGGCGTTCTTCTATCTGAATTCAAAATAATTATATTTTTTAATTATATATGACGACTAAAGAGGTTAGTCGTTACAGCACATAGTATAGTATAGGATATCGTTGTCAGATCAATCATAATGATGTTCCTCAATAACTTTTTTTATTCAATTTAATAGGTTGATTCGAAATTCTTAGCCCAAAAATCAAAGACAGTTTGAATAACAGCCATTAAGTAATTTTCGAGATGTGGGCGACTTTCAAATAAATACTGTTTTAGGGTTTTGTAGCCTAGCGTGCATGCGATCGGTGGGATATCGGATCCCGGAGAGGAAGAGTGCGCACCGTTCCGCCTGCTCTCTCTCACCTCGCGATGAGTCCCGAGGTAGCCGAAGAGGCCTAGTTCTACGGCTTATTATATAGTGGCCAGCCCATGAAGTGATCGGCCATCGTTCATCTGGGCTGTAGGTGTAAGCGCGAGCTCACAGCCCGTACACGGAACGTCTAGAGGAACGATCACTGGTTTTAATGGATATCCCGACCGCGTGTGGCACTAGCACTTCTGCGAGGGTGCTAGCGCCACCCCAATGTAGAGTATCTAACACGCCCCACCGCGCTTCTCCCGCTTTGGTTTGTCCTCAAACGGATTTACCCTGATAAGAAAAGGTTTTTTAGTCAAATACCAAAAACAATGTTTGTGGTCTGACACGCACTTGGTCAATTCTTTTCTCAATATAAGTGACCTCTTTCTTAGAATATCTCATCACCCATCTAAGTTCGTTTTGAACAGGCAGAAGGCGTGGCATATTATCACTTTCATTTACATAATCTATCTTGAAGAACTCATTTACGGCATCGATTAACGCCAGATGCGTTCTGCATACATAATACTTATCACATGGAAGTTGTTTTGGTAATAATACGGCGAATGTTGTTAATTCGTGAAGTTGTTGGGAAATAGTGTTCTTGTTCCATGAGTATATTGACTTATTCGTCCAGGAGGGTAGTTTAATAAGAACATTAATTTAAATCGAACGAAAATCAAGGAATTTCATATAAGTATGGGTTGATATGCATTACTGATGTAATAATAATAAAATTGACTTTTACATTTACGCATACATACAGATTTCAAACAAACTATTAACCCCTTATTCATAATATTTATACAAGGTTTATAGGCTCATTAAAAGTGTAATTTATTTATATGACACTTTTAATTAGCTAAATTTTTTGTATTTCCCTAATGCGGTTATGAATAATAGTATTGATAAACCTCATAATGTAAATGTATGTAGTTTTACTATATTATATTACGTATATCACCATCGCCATTATCATCATCTCAATTCATTTCTGGTGTTGTCTGGAAGAGATCACTTTTTGCTATAAGACCGCCCTTTGTGCATAATTAGATATAGTTTTAGTCTGTGGGTATATTTTTGTATTGGTGTACAAAAAAAGCGTTATGTATCTTCCTATCTATCTCGTATAAACCTTTTATATACCATGTATAATTAATATGAATAAGGGGATTAAAGATTAGTTGTTATTCGCGCCTTCCAAAGCATTTGTTTTGTAGAACTGTACGTGAGAAATGAAACATGAATTTTTTATATCTTACGAAAAGGTGAAATATAAATTTTAGTATTACTAATTAGTATACTTATGTGACTGTAACATCTACTGAAAACAAAAATTTAAATTAATTATCTTACTTAATGTCATTACAAAGAGACGTAATTAAAATAAACAAAGTAAAAGACTTTATTCTAAGAAATAGGACCGTGTAATACTCTAAAAAGATATAAGGTTACATTCTAATTATGTTTTCTTTAATTTGTAGACGTATGTAGTTCAAAATTCTATCAGACTGCAGTCTATACTAGTAATAATAATAATTATAATCTCTGTAAGTACGTGGAGGATGCGTGCCCCACGAGAAAAGTATATAATACCCTCCAACGCATATTGTCTGTTTATTTCTACAAATATAAAAATGTGGCTTATAACACAAATGGAAAAAACATTTTGTTCTTTAGGAGTTGGGTGGTAATGTGAAAGGTCTCATACATATTTTATTACTCACACATATATACACGTATCTATCTATACCTTGTTTTACTTACGAGATACGTTTTTAATACAAGATTAGTTAAATTATGTTGAGATGATTAATTTAAAACATTTTATACTTTAATATATGATGTTAGAAGTTCCTTAAGTTAACTAATACATTGAAAAATAAATAAATAGTGAAATTGATTTCAAAAATCAGGCGTGTTCTAAGACCGATGGATAACCGATTTCAATGAAGTTTGGCAAGAATATAAACTTTACCTTGCTGAAGGTAAATTGTAATTCACATCTCGTCAACAAACACATACATTGCATATTGACAAATTAAGCAAGTTACGTTTGTATTATGGGTGATATACAATGGACCACGGACCTGAGTAAATAGCAGAAAGTTCATCTACAAAATTTACCATATCAGGAATCAAACCCGAAGCTTCTGCACCATAGTGAGGTAAGCCGGAAAAGGTTTGGCCCACTTAACTATAGAAGCTGACAATGGAGAAGGAATGCAGAATCTATCTTTATATGATACTAGTTTTTCCGCGCAGCTTCGCTCACGTTAATGTGAATTTTATAGACAAAGTTAAGTTAAAGTAAATTAGCCTATGGGCTATTCCAGGATATATATACCATCTCTGTGCCAAATTTGATCAAGATTTGTTCAGCCGTTCTGGCGTGATTGAGAAACAAATATCCATCCAAACTTTCACATTTATAATATTACTAGCTGTGCCCGCGACGTCGTCCGCGTGGAACTTGCGTTCAAAACCCTCCGATTTTGAAACATTCTTCATTGGTGCTCCGCTCCTATTGGTCTTAGCGTGATGATATATAGCCTATAGCCTCCCTCGATAAATGGGCTATCCAACACTGAAAGAACTTTTCAAATCAGACCAGTAAGTGCTGAGATTACCGCGTTCAATCAAACAATATATTTTATATTTGGCTACAACACTAATACTTACATTTTAAATATCGCGATATCTTTTGAATGAAAGGTCCGAATTGAATAATTCAAAAAGTTCTAGAAAGGTATTGAATTCGTCTTGAATATGGAGTAATTTATTTTGATAAGATTAATACCAAGGTACAAAATAAAGAGTTTTTGACGCGACGGCATTTTAATTATTTAAAAAAGTAAAAGAAAACACTTATTGTGAGATAACTACAATAGTTAGACATATGGTTACGCGATATTTTTTGTAGACAATTATATGTTCTGCAAAGTTCTGGTAGTTCTGGTAGTACATTGTTTTGTTCTATAATCAATAGTTTTCGCAGCGCACGCCGTGTAAGGATTTTTGCGCTTCATTTTTTTACACCTTGGATTACATTATTGGTCTTTTAGTAAGGATCCGTAATTTGTTTGAATATATAATATAGCCTATAGCCTTACTCGATGAATGTACCATTTTTTCAACACTGAAAGAATTATTCAAATCGGACCAGCGGTTCCCGAGATTAGCGCGTTTAAACAAAAAAAACAAACAAACAAACTCTTCAGCTTTATAATATTAGTATAGATATAGATACATGCATATTATTACTAATAATGTGCTATAAATAACATTTTTTCAGTATCAAACATATATGTACATCTGTGATCGAACAAACGCAGTGTAGAGATTATCTCCAGACTTCTAAAGTGTTAGCAACAAATTATCAATAAAGTACAAACTTAAGAATTGAAAGAATTACAGTTGTATTTCGATAATTTATCGCCTGCTAGTTCATTGTATATTAAATATAATTTTTAAAACATAAAACTGTACCAAAAGGTCATGTTTATATAAAACTTTAAATTGTCGATCGATTCCAACAAGCAACTGTTTGTTCCAGCGCTTAAAATGTTAAATAACAAACAGTAGGAGAACGTAATAGTCTACGAATGGTATTGAAGTCTGTTATTTAATGTGGAATGTATAGAATATTCATATCGTATTTTCAGAAAAAACTTATTCTGCTTTTAAAGTACACAACAGTGGCGGTGAAGACAATAAATAATATGAAACATTCCAAGAATAAGTGAAAATAAATAATAATATACTTTATATACTATACAAAAATAGGATATATCGTACTATATATAGAATCAGCAGCATGTTTTAGACTTGTGAGGACCTAAAATATTTAATAACATTTAGCTTGTCTGATATTAAGCGGCAGTGAGTTCAATAAACGGACAGCCTGTACCGTGAAAAAGTTATCAACGAAGGAAGGAGTGTGTACAGGTGTCATTAAGTAGAGATTATTACTAGAGCGCAAATAAAGGGAATGAGAAAGATATAGGAAATCAAAACGTTCATATAAATACGGAGGGGTACGAGGATCAAAAAGGATATTGTACAAAAGAGAGAGTAAGTGAACATTCCGGCGAAGGCGAATAGGTAACCATTTAAGCTTCTTGCGATATTCGGAAACATGGTCATATTTGCGCAACCCAAATATAAACCGTATACAGACATTTTGAAGTCGATCGAGCTTGTTCAGTTGTTCTTGGGTTAAGTCGATATAACTGGCATCAGCATAATCAAGTATGGGTAATAGCAGAGATTGAGCAAGCATTACTTTAGTAGCAGTACGGAAGAAATTTTTAAGTCGTCTAAGCGACGCTGCCGACGCAAACTCTTCGGCTGAAATTGGTCAAGTGAGGCCTCCAAGACAGCTGTCTGTCAATAACGATCCCAAGATTTTTTAGTTTCACTAATATCGCCTGGGTGTAGATTTGTAAATCATCTGCATAGAGGTGGTATGACGAAGAAAGGTTATTGGATATAGAATTAATAAAAATAGCAAATAAAAGAGGGGATAAAACGTCGCCCTGAGGGACACCAGCAGACAAGTCACACCACGATGAGTAAACATCATCAATACGAATTCGTTGCCGGCGTTCAAACAGGTAACTGCGAAACCAGTCAATAGACGTCGGAGATATGTTAAGAGAGCATAAAATCCCTAATAAAATATCGAAATCGACATTATTAAAGGCACTGCTAAAGTCGAGAAGCGACAGTATAGTTAGCACAGACCGTTTCCCATACCGTAACGAATATCATCAGTGATCTTTACCAATGCAGAAGTAGTACTATAACCAGGACGAAAACCGGATTGGAGAGGATTGATTAGGGAGTTTGTATTAAGGAAGATGCTGAACTGCTGATAAATAAGACGTTCAAACACCTTAGAATGGAAGGGAAGAATGGAAATGGGACGATATTCGGAAAACAGGACAGGATTTACCTTTTTTGGTAATGGAATCACTTGTGCTTGTTACCAGGTGTCAGGAAATGTACTAGAGGTTATAGAACAATTAAAAACGTGAGTGATCACTGGAATAATAATGTCCAATATGGGAGCTATCATATTTCGACTGATACTGTCGCAACCCACAGCATTGGAACTGATGGACAGAATGCTCTTCCTAACATCACGATTAGAGAATTGACTAAAAACAAATGAAGGATAAATAGGAGTTGATTGCCTATCAAATCTGGCGGAAGATGAGAAGTGCTGATTTAACAGTTCGATGTTTAAGTCTTTAGGAATGGTATTGTTAGAAGGTTTGCCAACTCCCAGAGATTTAAGACACTTCCACATCTTAGTGGAATCATCAGTATCAAGTGATTTGTGGATATAACGGCGTTGTGCGTCCCTACACACCCTATTGCAGAGATTACGAATTTTTATAGATTTAGAGCGGTTTTCTTCTGTGGGCTTATGTTTGTACTTAGTCCGGGCAGAACATTTCTTTTTTTGTAATAATTTTATGTCCTCAGTAAGCCACGGAGCAGGTAGATGTTTAATCTTTATAGGACGTATAGGTGCATGTGAGTCATACAACTTAATCAGAGCTGTATGGAACACATGTACCTTTTCATCAACAGAAACCGCATTGTAGACCTCAGACCAATTAATTTCCTTGGCATCTCTGATGAGAGTTTCCACTACTATCTTACTAAAGTTACGCTGCATGATAACTTTGGTTTTAGACTTCGGCGGACGTAATTTATAAGAGATGTAGATCAAATCATGATAAGAAAAGGCATCCGCCGAGCATTGGCCGAAAGTAGAAACAAAAGAAGGAGAAGACACTAAAATTAAGTCAAGAAGAGATGGGGTACAATTAGGGAAATGGTGAGTCGCAGAGAGCGGAAGAATTGTAAGATTGCAAGAATTAGTAATATTTTCAAGAAGTAAAGAACGAGAGTCACGTTTTAGTAGACATGTATTAAAATCGCCCATAATGATAATGTGCTCATAAGATAAGGAGAAATTCTCTAACAATAGTTCGAAAGAAGGGAAAAAATTTACTCGGAGGGAAGGGCTATAGTATGCACCAAGAAGTATGCGGTTTTGTCCTAGAACATCTTCTATAAATAGATATTCCCCTGAATCTGGCGGACATGGTTGAGGTGACATTTTTATTATTGTGTAGGGAATCTGGTCACGAATGTAGATACCAACACCTCCGCCAGTAGTGCCAACTCGGTCGTTACGGACTAGTTGGAAGCCTGGAAGAGTGTAAGACGAAGAGGAGAGACAGGGATTTAGCCAAGTCTCAGAAATACAGATAGCATGCACATTATCATGATTAAGTGACGCCAGCATATCAGTGATATGAGCCGGAATGCTCTGCGCATTAATGTGTAAGACATTGAAGTTCTGTGTTTCAGTTGAAAGACGATTATTTAGCACTGCTTTAAGGGAAGGTTAATCATCAGAGCTAAAGCTGTCTGAGCAAGAAAAGTAATCCTGTGATTCACTGCTTGAGCTATTCATAGATACCTACAAATATATATATATAAATATATGTAATATATGTATATAAATAAGTATCTAAAATAAAAAAATAAAAAACAAAAACTGATAACTATTTTTTACCAGCCAGCTGCTTTCACATGCCTGTGTTTATAAATAAAAATAAATCAAATTAATAATTTCGTTTTACAAAACCAACAAAGCAATAAGTGTAAACGAAATGTACTTTGCCATACTGAAATAATTATACAAACTGAATATGTGCATAGATGAATGATAATAATATTATTAAGTTACATTATAACTGTTTATAATGTAATATAATATATATATATATATATATATACATATATATATATATATATATATATATATATATATATATATATATATCTATTTATTATAACATTGAAATTGCCAAAGGACAATTCCGAACGTACTTACATGTCAGCATGACGTTAATAAGTACTGACAAATGACATTTCATAACCATAACCATAAACATTGTAAAAATAAAATAGAAATAAATTGTAAACACAAATTATTAAAAGTTACGAACGAAGGTATAAAGCTGATAAACAAATGCGAGTACAATATAAAAGTGAAAATAAGGAGTAGGTAGAAATAAACAACAAGAACATCGAATATAAACAAAAAAACAGGATTACGCTTATTTCTTTCCAGTACGTCTTGCGGGGGCCTTGGGTTGCTCTTTGACACTAGGAGCAGGCATCGCAGTAGTCTGATGTCGAATTAATTTAATGTCATCCAAACAGCTTATAGAGTGTCGTTTATCGTCAGCACCAAGCGTAAAGATGGCACCATCACGTGTCCAACATTTGGAAACACCAAACTCCTGCCTCACGCGCATAAAAAGGTCATGGCGGTACTTTGTGAGGAATTCGGATACGGTCACCCCTGAACCTTTCAGTTTAGTTTTCGCCATCCATATCTTATTGCGTATAGAAACGTCAATCAGTTTAAATAAGATTGGACGGGGCCTGGACGGCGTAGCCGTATACTTGCCCATTCAGTGGCAGCGGCTAATGTGATCAACTTTAAAGTCAGGAAGTTTAAACTTTGTTAGAACAAGATTTTTAATAACATCGGCCGTATCCTCCTGCTGTGCCTCTGGAACTCCATGTAGCAGCAGTATTTTGCGTCTGGATCGCATTTCCAAATTATCCACTGACTGGGACAGCTTTAACATTTGGTCTTGAAGAGATTGTAATCTCTTTAGAAAGAAGGACTTGAAAGTTAAAAAGTATGCAGCCAATGTAGCCAGACTATTACATGGAGTGGCATTCTTCAGCTCACCTTCAAAAGCTTCCATGCGCTCTGTGAACATCGTGCACAGTTCTGCGAAAGCCTTTTGGTTGGCATCCATAATGTTTGTTATACAGTGGTTTATTTATATGATAAAATAATTAAAATACAGTGAAATTATAAAGGAGAAAAAACACTCAGGCAAGTGATTGCACTAGCTACTTTCAATATTCATATGATTTAGGTGAAAAAAACTAATTTTAATCAATAAAACCAATAAAAATTGAAGAGCACTTTTGTTATGTGTTGGTTTAAAAAACCCCTTTGTAATCGTTATATCGGTTCCTCCGTCTGTTTTTGAACAATAATATATATTATTATAAAATTCTAAACATGCCGTATCTGTACATTGAAGCTATTTAATAAAAAAAGCAACTGGAATAGATTATATAAACGATGGAGACCACGATGCATTTTTTTTTATTTCTTGTCTGTTTATCGGTTTGTCTGTATGCTCGGGATTAATGTAAAAACTACTGGGTCAGTTTCGATGCGGTTTTCACTGATTGACAGCAGATTCTTGGACTTAAAATCTGCACAACTTTTTGTCCTGGGAATTCCGCGAGAATTTTTCTGGGAATGATTTAAAGTGGCCAGATTAAAAAAATTCAATTACAATGTGATTTTTTCACAGATCGATAGCAAATTCTAGATAATACTAGGATATACCCGTGACTTCATCTACGCTTGACTCTAAATTCCCGCGGGTTCCCAGAACACAAAGTATCACAGCATTTTAAAAATATTGTAATCTATTGTTGGCAACATCAACAAATTTTATTTCGTCACAAAAAAAAATTTCCTTCCAACATGTAATGGTGCAAATTTAATAAATTAATTAAATATCTCTCGTGGTGCAATTTATTTCTACCCTTTCCTTACTAGTTATGAGTTAATCAGCTATCACTTTAGTGAAATCTGTGCCGGAATAAACTCATTTTTATGCACCCGAACAACTTCAAATTGCTACCGGGAAAATTCCCGCAGGATTCTCGGGATAAAAAATATCATAAAATTTGCTATCGATCCCTGAAAAAAGTTACATTGTTTCCCAAGCACGGAAAGTGCTGTTTTCGTCCCTGTAAAAGGCAACTCCAAGCGTACTTTCAGAGTATGAGAAATGAAATATTTTTTATTTCATCCCAAATAATCTAGATTTTATTTCAAAACTCTCATATTATTAATATTACATTCTTTAAATTCTTGAGTTTCATCGCTGAATTTCTAATCATACTGTTCAGCAAAACTCAATTTATTCGAAAAGATTAATCAAAATTCGATTAGGCTGCGCAATGTTTAATTATTTATTTAATTGACATTGATAAATTACCTTATTGATTTTGTATTGGTAAAAAATTAATTAAATTTGGGTGGATTTAATGGTCAGTATTTTTTTGTTCTTTAAACATTCTTTGTTTGTACATACGTACGTAACATATTTTAATTACAAACAATAGTTTATTACTTATAAAACAAAAAAAAATATTTTAAGGCTATATATCGTTGTTGATTTTCATATTGAGTCCATATATACAAGTTAGGTCTCTTACAATACACCTGTGAAGCAACAAGCCCTTAAGTGTGTGATGAGATTTATCAAATTAAGTTCTAAGAAAGACGATTGTTGAAAGTTTTAATAAGATAAATTAAATTGGCTTCTCACTCCATAGTAATCAAAATTACACTGTGTTGTCATTTTTGTGATAAAAAGTAGAAATTTCCTTGGCTGGGGTCGTAGCAAAGGTCATTGGCGCCCACGGCATGATTTAATTTTGCGACCCCCAAAATTAGTTGTAATATCTCAATAATGTTTGTAGGCTGGTCTACGTCTGCGCCCCGCGAGATTTCCGTCTCCAATGGCCGTTCTCAATATCTGCCTCCATCTACAATTCCGCTCCTAGCTAATTTATGTTCATTTTTATTTATATGTCTTTCTGGATTCATCGTAGAGATAGTCTTTATTAGCTTCTTTAATGTTTAAGTTTTCCACGTATGAATTATATTTATCACATAGCAATCTAATATGTTACAGGCCTAAGGACTGTTAGTTAGTTTTCCATTCTAAATATACGTAATCTAGGCTTTACTAGGTATTATTACCTATTAAATGAGGCCGTTAAAAAACAAAAGAAATAGAATACAAAATGATAAAATTAATTATAATATGAAAATAATTAATTTTATCGAACAAAAACAACTCATTTATACGTCAGATTTAAAAGTTAACTAAACTTTAGTCGTTTATTTGAATTTTTTCTTGATGTTACTTTATTATTATCAACTATGTATGAAATTACCTTTTATTAATAAACTCAGAACTGCTAATAACACGTACATCCTCATTTAGTTTTGAGGCAAACTGTTCCGTCACATATCACAATAGTAATCCTGTAATGATCCAAACAGACACTCAGTCACTCGCGGAGATGAATATTTCAACTATAAATTCCCATCGAAATGTGTTAAGTACCATACCAGTCTGGTATAATGAAGCCGTTCGTAATAATTTAGGGCAAGTTCAGATACAGGGCAAACGTCCAACATCGGCGATTGCGGCCTCACAACTGAAGCAAAGTTTCCTTCAGCCCCTGTGTTCAGTTCGGCTGTATTCGCTACTACTCGTCCCGCGCCCATCTCCGGTCATAGCTTACAATTTTCAAGACCCTAAAGGTTACTCGATAATCTATTTATCTACATGATTTATAGATAATCATAAATTGAAATTAAATTAAATTTTACTGAAGGATACATAATATTTGTTGCAATTTGAAGAAGTTGTGGGCGTCTCAAAGGTATTTACGAAGTTACGACTCTGTTTTCCGTCGTATGCCTTCTAATAACTTATGCTCCTGGAAATTTATCTCTATTAATATTATAATTCTGTCTGTCTGTTACGCTTTTACGGAAAAGCTACTTTTTTTTAACAATAACAAAAAATCTATCTCTAGAATTTAAGATAAAATTTTCTGAACAATTAAAAAAAGCACTTATTTTTCTACTACACAAGTTTTTTTAAATTTACGTTCATCCCTTAAACTGAAAACCCACTCACTCCCAACTAGGTTAATTTTGACCGGAGGAAAAAAGTCATAAAACCTTTTTTATGTAAAATTTTAGCTCTATAGATTTTAGTAGAACTTTTTTGTTTAACTTTGACCGTTTTCGAGTAAAAAGACACTTAAAAAATTCAACCCTTGCCGGGGGTTGCAGATACGGACATCTTTACACATTATATTTGTATCGTTAAAACTACATTATATCAAAAATGCAAAGTTGAGTGATTTTTTATATTTCAGACTTTGTTTGACTAGACTATATCCCGAGTCAACAGTTAGTTTCTTTTTATCCCGATAAATAAAGTCGTTTTCATGGAATAAACGGATTGGTACAATAGATGGCGCTGCAATCGCGTATTATCAATTCAGTAACAAATGCCATGTAACTTTATGCCAGGCTTGTGATGGTGTCCTTTAAAATGCTTTCCCACTCAGCCGAGATCACACGTTTTAGATAACTGATATTTTGTGGAGGTGTTTGGAAAGATCGTACTGGCCTTTTTAGAAGGTTCCAGGCGTGCTCAGTGGGCTTAAAGTCAGGGCTCCGCGCTGACCAATCCAAACTACGAAATCCGACCTCTTGCATATAAGCATCTACGTCGCCAGAACGGTGGGCCTTAGCATTATCGTCCATGTAAATGGCATCTACACCGATTACAGTCAGTACGGGTTGTGCAGTACCTTTGTACCTTTGCGCATTTAGTGAGCCATTTTCAATAAATACTATCTCCATAAATACTTCCATCAATAGCTTAGCTGATGCATCACACCTTCAGGATGATATCATACGTGTATCCGATTATTGTAAACGCAATAAATTAGATTTAAATATATCCAAATGTTCAGTAATTACGTTTACTCGAAAAAGTACGACTTTTAATTATCACTATAGCATTAACAATGAGCCATTAACCAGAGTTACAGTAATACGTGACCTTGGTTTGTACCTAGATAATCGACTCACTTATGATCACCATATTGATCATATTGCTAAAAAAGCTTCATCGTCTTTGGGTTTCCTCATTCGCAACGGTAGCTCGTTTAAGACAATGAAAACTCTCAAAGTTCTGTATTGTGCTTTTGTCCGCAGTCACCTCGAATATGCAAGTCAAATTTGGAATCCACATTATGAAATACATTCCACTAGACTAGAAAGTATTCAAAAGAAATTCACAAGGTTTATTAAAAATTACCACAGAAATGTTACATTGAACGCTGTACTTTATTTCACCTTTTACCTCTTAAAACTAGAAGGAAGATTGCTGATTTACGTTTCTTAGTTAAAATTGCGCAATCCAAAATTGATTGTGCAAATCTCATTTAGAAACTACATTTGTATGTTCCTCCTACTAATGTTCGCCCTAGGAAATTATTACATACACCATTGACGCGCACAGCTTACCGACGTAATGCGTTCTGTATCAGAACAGCAAATGAATTTAATAAGCTAAGTAAGTTAGAAGATATAGACTTAGACTTATTTACTAATAGTGTAGCACTGTTTAGCGCAAAGTTGGTCAAGTTCTATTCAAACTCGGATTTATTAGTTTAAGTACCTTATGTCTATTTTTATCATTGTTTCTATGTATAATTTTCATTTTTTTTCTTCTCCTCTTATTTTTACTGTTATCTGTGGAGGCTTATTAATAGCTTCTCTAAACCTATTTTATTTTTAATTATTAATAATGATAGCTGTTAGCCCCCCAAATAATCCTCACAGTCCATAAGCTAACTTGTGCTCCTTGGTTTTTTTTTGAGGTCTATTTAATTGCATTTGCGGCACTGAGTCACTAAAAAGCGGTCGTCTCGTGGTTTTGTGCAACGTTTTCTCCCAGAACCTTGCCTTCTCTGAACGGAAACTGTCTCTTGGTATCGAGTCCAGGTTCTTTGAACGGTTGAACGACTCACGTTTAACCGCTGTGAGACGTAACATCAATGACAACCTTTACAGGATCACTATAATTTTAATAGCTCTTATTGCTTTTTCTGCCATTACAATAGACACAAAGATACCTGTTTTAAGTTACAAAACGCAGGATTATGCGACAATCATAAATTATTGTACTAAAAATAACAAAAAGTTAGTTTTAGTTGCCTAATAACCTTTTAACCGCAAACCCACGAAAAGTAAATAAAAGGTCACAACTGAAAAAGGGATTATTATTTTAATAACAAAAATTTTGAATTTGGAATTAACTTTTTTTCATACCCATAAATTATTACCAATAATGTAGAAAAACTAAAACCACCTTTTTATTCGAAAGGAGATTATATTGAAAAGTATTTACGTAAGAGCTTTCAAGGAGTTTTTATCAGGTAAGAGTTCTATCTAGAAAATTCAACAAAGACAGTTTCGTTTTAAGTGTGTGTTTAAGATTAAACCTTCTTTGTAAAATTATGAGAGTATACGGATCAAAAGACCGATTTTGGTCAGTTTTATCTATATGTCTTAAAAATTTTATGGTTTATGGATTCGGATTCACTTACTTACTTCGTCGGCTCAGTGACCCAAAGTGGGTTTTGGCTTCCGAAACGAGAGCATGCCACTTTTGTCTGTTCTGTGCGGTTTCTTGCCAAATATTGGCTCGTAGCTCCGACAGGTTAGCCTTTGACCTTCCAGCGATATTTGGGACGGCCGACCGGACGCCGACCTACCGGCCGTCCCAAATATGCTTTTCTCACGCTGCGATCCTTTCCCATCCGTACTACGTGACCGAGCCAGCGGAGACGGTGAGCTTGTATTTCTCCTATTGTGTTAGGCTCGGCCACGAGATTCTCAATTTCGAGGTTGGTTCGGACCCTCCAGCTGATTCGGATTTAGCGCATAGGAATACATAAGAAAAGGTGGGTCTGGTCAAAATTACAGACCACTTTTTTTGTGGACCAGTGTTATTATTTTGATGATTTATATACATATCATCATCATGTATTTTTTATAATAGAGATGGACATGGAAAACTTTTTGTTTCGGAAAATATGTTAGTTTTTACGGAATACTGATGTTATATTTACACGAATGGTATTATGTTGAAATTTGATATAAACAGTTGTCAATTACAAAGACCAACCTAACCTACCTTTTATTCCGAAACATGAGATACGGATCGAAAGTTTACGCGAGCGAATCTGCCTGTAAACTGCACTTTTCTACGTATTTTATAATGTTCTCAAGTACTCGGTATAATTTACATCCAGTTTCGCTTCTATCAAAGGATAATTGCTTGAAAATCAAACAATGCGCGTCTTTTCCGGAAATACACAATATAAAAGTCAAGCGTTCACATTATGAATATTCACGATTTAATAACGCCTTATGAAGAAATTAATTTCCTGGTTACAGTTTCATCGTTGAACTGTAAATTGCTTTCTACGAAAATTGATTTATATTGGATTTCAATGTTATGGATTTAGAAAATTTATTTTTCTCTTGTAGAGGATACCTTAGACTATTAATAGATACACTGAGTCTCGGACTCTCAAAGTGAAGTCGGCTAAAGGATGCCAATGTTAGAATAGGTTGCCGATCGCGCAGCAGTGCGTTGCAAAAACTCAGTATTATACGTCTCTTCGCTAAACTGTTATTTCGCGTGAGGAGGACACACATATTATGTAATAATAATACAAAAATACAACATAATTGAACATTATGTAGCTGACGGACAGACTGACATGGCGATTATATAGAGGTTCAGTTATAGCCAAAGTGGCTACGAAACCTTAAAGACAACGAAATATGTTATTAATTTAGCAACATTCTTACTAAAGTGTGACAACATTTCTACTAAAGCGTGTGTGAAAACGCAAGAGTGACCATATAAAATTTCTATAGTACCTTACCATTCATTTATCTTACTACTAGTTATTTGTTGTATTAGCTGAAATCAAACTGAACGTTCCAGCAAATTTTGTGATGACACGTAGGCAGCCACCCAATGTTCGTAGCATCATACGGCAGGACCAACTTAAGGCGCCGATTACACAGGCCTTCCGAATATTGAACAAAATATATCAACAAATTGACATTTTTATCTGTACTGTGACTGAATATGTATATATATATTTATATATATATATATATATATATATATATATATATATATATATATATATATATATATATATATATATATATATATATATATAAAATGTATTATGTGTACCAAACTATCGTATTGATGACAACTGTAATGATAGCGATGTTTGTAAGTTAATAAATAAATATATAAATTGTTATGAATTCCACGAAAAATATGTAAATTGTCCACCAAGGGCAAGGATAAAGAAAAGAATGGATAGTATGATATTGTTCGGTATTAATCAACACAAGATTTTTATTAACTAATAATAGTCGTCTAGTTAATTAAGTAGACGACTATAAAATTCATATTTATGGTACGTAAAATTTTTGATCGTCCATACAAAAAAAATAAAACAAGCAAAAAATAAAACGTTAATTTACCTAGAATATTCCCTCGTATGCCATTATGCCATTCACACATTTCCTCGTTAAGTCGAAATCTCATTAACACCATGTCTTTTATAAGCCGTACACGCTTATGATATTTTTTCCTACACATTGGAATAGGCCGTAACACTTTATCGTTATTGTACGATGCTATATCCAAGAATGAAGTGGCATCGTAAAATCATAAACACCTTCAGTTTCCGCTTTATCCCTTACAATTTTCTTAGGGCTGGTGTCCATTACCGGTTATGAATTTGGTTTTCGATACGCGCCTCTTTGTGTTTTGTGCAATGTGATCTACAGGCTTGTTTTCCTCAAATCAGTTTTCTTTTACGAATATTAGAGGAATCATTGAAGTGAAACTTCTATAGAATCGTTGTGATTTGAAACTCGAGGAAACGAAAAAAGCGATACTAAAAAGAGATAAACATATAAATCTATAGGACTAAACCTGCAAGAGAATGGGATACACTATGCTCATACAGGTAGAGTTGGAAATGTTTTGAAGTTTTTCATGAATACTTCAAATTTTGTGTTTTAAAGCTTAAATATATATTATAACGATATAATATATGAAATGTGACGTCACGAAATTTAGAATCTCTTAAATCTCACCCCTTGTCATACTTTGTTTCACTTCTACTGCGTGTGAACTGCACACACACATTCTTTTTTCGTTGGTGTTTTTATTATTTAAAAAGGATGAGAACTTTATTTGGCCTAAAAATAAACTATAATATGTTATGCGCAATTAAAGGTAAATTTAAAAAATAAAAATAAACTGTATATACATATTAAAATTAAACTAGAAAATCCAGAGACAAACCATTTTCAGTTGGGAACGTTCCCAAAAGACCGGCCACATTACCTCGTTGAATGGCGTTGAATGGTTGGTAAAGTATGACCACACAGCCCGTCTTTAGGTGAACGCAGGCAGTTAAAGCTGTCCCGGCAGACGTTGCCCTGCCCTGAAGAAATAAAATTTAGAACCCGATTGCAGCACCACCTAACAGGTCCAATTGTGATTCTAAACCATTCTCGAATCCATCTGGTGATACACAAAACATTTCATCGAAATCGGTCCAGCCGTTTAGGAGAAGTTCAGTCATATACTAACCCATGCGCAGAAGGTTCGCGATAGCCTCATGATGCCACGCGTTGATGGTCAGTAGGGTTGACAAAAAATTTATTATTTTAATTTATTATTGTATATAATTTACTCAGGTATATACAATAATAGTAAGTAGCCATCGGCAAATCTTCTGCGCGCGGCTTATTGATACACACGCACAGAAGAATTTTATATATAAAGAGATGTACAGCCCACAGTTTTACTAGTGTTATATTTGTAATAATTGGCTTAAATTCGTGGTAGCTTAGTGGACAAATACGGGTCTCCGCGCACTACGGACATGGCGTCGCCGAAGAGTGTCAATCAACCTCCGGCTGCCATAGACGCATGGCCGCGGGTGATAGTCCACGGAGACAGCTAAACCGCACTCAGACCGTCGAGGGGAGGCACGGAGGTGTTTAGCGCGCGTGATTCAAAACAAAATGAAGTTGCCGGGGGGGGGGGGGGGGGACACCCACCATCCGCTCCATTTGGTAGCTCATATTAAAATAAAGTTTATTGTTATTATACATATACTTACTTTGTGATTAACACCTCCACCTCGTTGTCGCCTCACAGCAGCCATGTCGTTTTCATTTGAACTTCGTGACGTTTCATACTCATTCATGCCATACATATTTTTGGCATTTTAAAATATATGCCAGTATTATAATATGTATTTATAGCAGATGTTTTGAAAATATAGTTGTGGTAATTACTCATGTAATAATGTCATAATTTAATAGATTATATGAAACTATGTAAACAATTGTATATTATGTATAATTTACTGTTAATAAGCTGTTGTATTGTTATGAAAACTTTGTTCCCTCGAATATTCGCTGTTTATATATGGCGCCACTTGATGATGATGGTAACAAATTGTTTACAGAAATTGGTCGGTTTTAGCGCAAAAATATAAAAACAGCTAGCATTTGTTCGTAACGATTATTCGACCGCGATCTATGTAACTGTAAAGGTCAAAATGAAGTGTAAAGTCGATGATTGGAATTGTGTTTAGAGAACGTGAAATAAAGTGTTGATATTGTGCATTGTATTTTTCTGAAGTTCGGCGTCCCATACTATGTGTGTGTGCTGAATAATGTTCTCCGGGATTTTCCCAAAGCGCTATAACATGAGGACCTTCAAAAAAATTGATTGATCTTCAAACATTTTACGTACATACATACATAACTTCACGCCAGTTCCCTTGCGGGGTAGGCACGAACAACAGAGCGCCATTTAGGCCCATTCTTACACACCTCACTTGCTTCTTTGACATTTTCAAACATTTTCATTGCTTAAATAAAAAATGTTGATCTGCAAACACAGAAAATAAACTTTGGGTACTTGGTTAACTTTATTTGATTTTTTTTATAATTATTGCTGTACCTACATTACAGGACTGTATTATCATACTACATACTAGGATTTAATGCGAGGATTGCTTTCGTAAACTTTAATCTTGTATCCCACTGGAACTATTACATTTAACAGAACATAATATCCTATCTTATGCTTAGTTTTCAAATAATTGTTGCTGTTGGTTGTCATTCACAATCTTAAAGAAGAAATAAACAAATATCACTTTTAAAACTTAATAAATGCAATTTCTAAGAAGATATTTTCATTCATTTCATTTTTATTCTTAATATCAGTAAGTTCAAATAAAGAAATATATATATCCCTATTAATATTATAAATGCGAAAGTAACTCTGTCTGTCTGTCTGTCTGTCTGTCTGTCTGTTCCGTTTTCACGGAAAAACTACTGCACCGATTTGGCTGAAACTCAGTATATATATATTTTCGATGCCGAGAATGAACATAGGATACTTTTTATCCCGGAAAATGGGATAGTTTCCGGGATAAAAATATATTTGTCTGTTTGTTTGTTATGCTTTTACGAAAAAACTAATGGGCCGATTTGGCTGAAATTCGGTACGTATGTGAATTAAATACCGAGGGTGGACATGGGATGCTTTTCATTTTGGCCTTTTCGGTCATTTTGGCCATTTAGGCCATTTAATTTATTTTGGTTATTTTGGTCATTTTGGCCATTTCGGTCATTTGGCCTTTTTGGTCATTTCAGTCATTTTGGCCTTTTTGGTCATTTTCGCCATGTTGGTCATTTTGGCCTTTTTGGCGTTTTTGGTCATTTTGGTAATTTTAGTCATTTTTGTCATTTGAGCCATTTCAGTTATTTTGGTCATTTTGGCCTTTTTGGTCATTTTCGCCATGTTGGTCATTTTAGCCTTTTTGGTCATTTTGGCCTTTTTGGTAATTTTCGCCATGTTGGTCATTTTGGCCTTTTTGGTCATTTTCGCCATTTTGGCCTTTTTGGTAATTTTGGCCATTTTAGTAATTTTGGCCTTTTTGGCCATTTCGGTCATTTTAGCCTTTTTGGTCATTTTGGCCTTTTTGGCCATTTCGGTCATTTTGGCCTTTTTGGTAATTTTAGCCTTTTTGGTCATTTTGGCCATGTCGGTAAATTTGGCCTTTTTGATCATTTTGGCCATGTCGGTCATTTTGGCCTTTTTGATCATTTTGGCCACGTCGGTAATTTTGGCCTTTTTGGTAATTTTGGCCATTTCAGTCAATTCGGTAATTTTGGGCCATTTAGGCCAATTTGTCCATTTTGGCCATATTTTTTATCGCAACAATAAAACTAAAATGAAAGTGTGAGTGAGAAACTAATAATTTCTCAAGTTTATAGATATAATAAAAATTAACCCCTATCCATATATTAATATTTAATATCCCTATTAAAATTATAAATGCGAAAGTAACTCTGTCTGTCTGTTCCGTTTTCACGGAAAAACTACTGGACCGATTTGGCTGAAACTCAGTATATATATATTTTCGATGCCGAGAATGAACATAGGATATTTTTTATCCCGAAAAATGGGATAGTTTCCGGGATAAAAATATATTTGTCTTTTTGTTTCTTTGTTACTTGCTCTTTAAACAAGAGACACGCAGTAGAGGTTGACCCGCGGCGCAGCCGCGGGGTAAATTCTAGTATATATATACCTAGACACACACACCATATATATATATATATATATATATATATATATATATATATATATATATATATATATATATATATATATATATATATATATATATATATATATATATATATATATATATATATATATATATATATATATATATATATATATATGTAGGAATGTTAAGAATGTTTGATGTGTAACGGAACGCAAGTGTAGATCGAATGAGATGAATGAATGAAAGGTTTGATTGATTTTTGGAATGGACAGAGCAGAGTCGTGAGTTGGAAGCGAAAGAGGGTGGTAGGGTGCGTGTAAGACGAAGTTGTTGTTCTAAAGGTGTATTTAATTAAAAGAAGATTAAAAAGTGTTTCATTTCAAAGAAGGTGTTTTATTGAAGACGAGCCAATTTTTATCAACGCACGCACCCACACCACCCCACATATATATATCTACATTTTCAGCTTTATTGCATTAGTATAGATATACATATTATACCTATAAGATTTCAATTTGATTTGTTTGAAGTAAATCCAATTCGTAGAAACCAAACGCTGTTGACAGCCGATAATTGTTTGGAATATTAAAGCATTAGCGTCTATCTGAGCACACAGATAATTACAGTAATCCAATTACATTTATTTGTGGGTAATACAGGTTTGAATTAGAAAATGAATAAAGCAAACTAAATAGATCCATTTGAACAATAAATATTTAATTAAGCCCTTTGAAGAGATTATTACAAGAAAACTTAATTAATATGGTATTAAAGAAATTTCAAATGAAATTTCTTATAAAGTAAATTTCGTAATTTCCTAACAACTTGCAATTGAAAGAAATGGCCGCCCGCAATTTACTGTTGTAACCACATTCACAGTCTACGCAAATTCCAAGCTTCTAATCAAACATTATAACGAAGCAATTTAATGTCCCTTCAATGTGTACGTACGCGCCACATTGAGTACAATTACGTCTTCATTAGGTTGAAAAATTTCTTGTGAAATTGGTAGCGATGCAGCCCAGCGTAATAGACCAGAGGGCGCGTCGCTTCTTCGGGCATTACCGGGTGACAACCAGGCACAAGCGGCGTACTCCCCACGCTTTATCACTTAATTTGAATCGTGTCTTGAATTTAGAACACAAGCTGCCCATAGAATTCGAAAATTGTTAATCTGTTCTGTCTGGGATATTCCATTTTCAATCTGCATAGCAATAAAGGAAGGCTGAGACTCAAATAAATTTAATACTACCCTCCCTTTTCAGTCGTCAGTTTTTATAAAGTCCAAATGAGAATGTTATCAAACAAAATCTAAATAAATGAAAAATTCTTAGTAAATTTTCATCTATTACACGTATATGCTTTGTGAAAATATATTAAAAGGTTTTTTCGCTAAACCTTATTAAATTTTACGTTGAGGGCAAACAATGAATTTAAATGCTAATGTTGGATGTTTGAACCTTTTTATTATTCAATCATCGAGAAACCTAATATCTAAGCACTTTACCGAGTAAATCATAAAAAATGAGAGCGTATAAGAAACACATTTTATGACATTTTCACATAACGCTGAACATTGAATGAATAATATTTATAAATGATTAAAAAGTTCAATGAAGCTCTCATTTTGAAAAATTGCTTTGTATTTTCGCTCCGTTCTTTATTAACCACTTTATTAAAGAATATGCGTGTGCGATATTTCAAAGCGTTCATGAAAATTCCCGTGCTTATTTAATATAAGTGCGAAATGAAATACTCATAACGGGAGAGTAGAATGGTGCCGTGCGTAAGTTTGGCGTTTGAAAATAATATTCGGCGAAGTAAGCGCTCCATATTTTTTGAGAAAGCGTTGGTGAAATGACAACCCTCACCTCCCTGTAAATCAAACATGCATAAATCCAGGCCGCTCCCTTTACGCTATTATGTCAACCGAAGCGATTTATGATCGCATCTAAGAGATTCCCACAAGGGAGAATATCGTCAAGTAAATATTATCGAGCGATCTCTACATGATTTATCTATAGACTTTCAATACGAGTGTTATTGACATAATTAAACGTTTTAAAAACATTAACTTTTTCTGTTATTGTGGTCTAATGTATCAAAACTTGGCACATCATTTTGACGAGGTAGAGCCATACTAGAATTATTATCTTGATTACAGCTCATAGTACCGGCTCGATCGATGTGATACCACGCTCTCACAGAATATCGGCGTGAAACGGTTAACAGAGTTAATCGTGTTTCGTATAATGAGTGAGAGATCCGAAGGCCCTCTTCCCTTTTTTTATCCAGGGGAAATCCGCTTAAGGACAAACCATAAAAGGGGAATCACGGTGGGGTTTCTGGGATTCGCTTCGTCGGGTTGGCACTAATATGTAACGCAGGAACGCTATTGCCACACTGCGGTTGGGGATACCCACTAAAACCTCTGGCCGATCCTCGTGTATCGCTTCTCCTAACTGTGGGCTCGGCGTTCACCTCCAGTCCAGACGGACGATGGCAGCCACCTTTGTGGGCTAACCCCTCTATTTGTTAGCCGGAGAGCTGGGCCTCTCCGGCTACCTCGGTACTCACCTCGAGGTGAGATGGAGCGCGCGGATCGGCGTGCTTCCCTCCTCTCCGGTCTTTATGTGCAGGGGATCCGGTTTCCGATCGATCGCCCGCATGACGCTCTTCGCCTTCACCCTATCTCATCTATTCAAAAAATTACGGTAGAGGTCGCCTGCAGCATAACACTTTTTCCTTACGTGACGATCTCTGTCAGTTCACTCTTGTAAGTGGCGTAAAAAAACTTCGTTACAATGAAAAAACTACTACAAATATATATATAATTAAATAGATTATCGATAATATTACACAATTCTAAAAGTGCTGTGTCTGTACATCAAAGTTATTTAAAAAAAAAACAACTGGATTTTATATATTTATTTATTTGGACAACACAACAGATAACAATCAGCAATTCATTTATATAATATAGTTTGTAATTTTTTACGTCTAGATTGGAATCCAAGTGTGCTGACACATCAGTGTTAAAATTATATTTTCGCAAACAAAATTATGTAAATAATGTCAGTAATAATGATTTAATAAATACTTAAATCTAGGACATTAGTATTAGTTTTAGGATTACACTACATAAACGATGGAGAACATTATGCATTATTTTTTAGATTTGTTGTCTGTTTATCTGTTTGTTCGGGATGCACGTATAAAAACTACTGGGTCGATTCCGATGCGGTTTTTGCTGATCGACAACAAATGCTTAGACTTAAAACCTGCGCTACTTTTTATCTTGAGAATCGTGCGGGAATTTTCTGGGAACGATTTAAAATGGCCAGATAAAAAAAACGAATTCCAATGTAATTTTTTCACTGATCATATCAAATTTTATATAATAAAATGTGTGTTATTTTTTATCCCGGGAATACCGCGGGAATTTTCCTGGACGCAGTTTGTAGTCGTTCGGGTGCGTAAAACTAGCTTATTCCGAAACAGTTTTCACTAAAACGATGGCTTATTTTCTTTTTCAAATGTTGCGGTATTTTGTATCCCGGGAAGCCCGTGGGAATTTCAAGTCAAGCGTAGACGAAGTCACGGGCATATCCTAGTTTTAATAGGTATATATTTATACATAGCGAAAGGAACTTTTTTTCCAACCAAGAGTCTCGCAGACACCTCATTAGGTTTTTATGTATGAAAATACATACATCCCGGAAATTTTGTATGGAATAATAAGTATTAGATTTAAAAAAAAAAATAAGAAAGTAAGAGTGGAAGTCTCCGTAAACAAAATCGTGGGGGGTTTATTAATCAATTTAAACAATTTCCTAAATAAAAGGGAAGTGATAATTGGCCGTGTCTATATCACTGTTACAAACTCAACTGTTAACAGAGCAATCGAATTATCACCACGGTCAAACTGTCGCCGACAAACTTTCCTGCTGGATTTTGCTTTGAACATTGGGTTGTTTTTGCTTAAAAATATTTGTATTTTAATCCTTTATTATTTGCACTTTTTGCGAGTATTCAAGCCTTATTTTCCCACAGAAATAAAATCCAAAATTAAGTTAAAACAAATCAATTATTTCTTTTTATCACTAAAGTTCCTAGACACTTTATTTTTAATTGTGTTCAGACTTGGTTTAAAACATCGCATATATTCTGTATATATTTGTGTATTCGCCGTTAGGTACACTAGTCTACCTCTATGCGACTGTCAATTAGCGCGCGCTTCTTATAGGCGCTCCACTCTTGCGACGCTCTCGCGGGGTCCTCGTGTAAAATGATAATGTCAAAATACCCAGGTAATTAGCCAGGTGGTAGGGCATTTGCCCGACTAGATTGCTACCAACCCTGGTCTAAAGTATGTCGCCATAACAACCTTTAGTTGTGTTCCGGCATTAGTGACCAGGTTCCAGTCTTCCTTAAGAGAGCAGCAGCGCATCTGTAGCGCCTTTGTAAATGTCCATAGGCAATGGTCACCGCTTTCTATCAAGTGGGCCGTCTGCCTGTCTGCTGAATTCCTGCAATAAAAAAAAAATACATTGACGAATAGCTGGAATGTAAGAAATGAATTACTTTTTGAAATTAAGCTGGTAAATCTCTTACAGTATAAATAAGTACATAATAATATAGTGACAATAAAATCTATAACAAAGTCATAAAATATTTTTTAATATTTACCGTTACTGCATTAAAAAATTAATGTCCTAATATAATCAATAGGATGTCATATTTTAATTTTAATAAAGCTTTCTACGTGGCTTTGCTTATGGATGTTTTAGTTCCGTATTCGTGTAATGCATATACGGTATAGTTGAATACTTTCCGATTATAAGTGTACCTATTTATTTAGTATTTATTTTAATAAGCAGAAGGTGATATCAGGAGCCTTAATAATAGACGGGCGTGCATGACAAGAGTTATGAATGTGAAAGAAGCAAGTGAGGTGTGTAAGAATAAGCCTAAATGGCGCTCTGTTGTTCGTGCCTACCCCGCAAGGGAACTGGCGTGAAGCTATGTATGTATGTATGTATGTATTTTAATAAAATTGGGTCACATTCAAAGCCGTGTGTAAAATAAAAAGCACATAAACAAAAATGTCAAATAATGTTAACCCACTGCTAGGGCTGGGCTGCTCAGCTATTACCACATCGCCAGCCAAGTAGTAGGACCAGGCTCTTCCTGTACTGAAATCTTAATTATCCAACGTAGAGGAGACTAACGCCAGGGACCTACTTCAGATAATTCTCCAGCGAGTGCTTTACATAGAGGTATATTGTTGGACCTTGACTGATCTGATCTCCACCACCGTAGCTGGGGCAGATCTCAAGCTATTTGCGATATATCATCTGGTCTGCATTGACGCTATTCGTCATGGATAAGACACCAGCAGACCAGCTTAAATTATTATATTGAAACTCGAGGAGGGGCGGCCGACAGCGCGCTGTCTCTGCGCCTTCTCGACCAGTCGTAGGATGTTCATAAATGTACACAACATCCTCCTCACTGAGACGAAATTTCGGCATTAGATCACGTTCTGGATTCTGAACTTCGATTTTACAAGCGTGGCAAAGTCTCTCCAGGGGCCCGCTAAGTAGGGGGACGGCCGTCCTGGTGAGGAGGAACATCGTACAGGATGAGATCCCGCTTATAGACTTTCAAGAGTTCTGCACAATCGGGATGCAAGTGAAGGCGGCCGGAAGGGAGGTGAAAAACTTCGCTGGCTACCGGCCGCCGAACCACCGACTCGTCCACACACGTCGCACAGTATGACTGAAATTATCATATTGTCCGGCTAAAAGTAGGATAGTATTCACACTGCCCGGTCCAAGAGATAAATTTAAGTTATCTCACACCGTGATTTTTTAAATGGACCACAGGCATTATTAATATGGACCGGCCAAAGTAATTAATTTATCAAATTGGCCGACGCTCTTGGTCATTATTCATAATGATCGGTCCATATAAATAATGCCCGATTAATCAAATTGCTCGTAACATATATATAAAAAAGCATAGTTATGTTGTTTGTTTGAAAAATTCAAAAAGACGTGTGACATAAAATAAATGGTGGCATCAAAGAAAGGGTGGGACTTAAAATATGGCACCATATATTTGATGCTTATGTAACTTAGTTGACAGCAGAGTACATATTTACCGACCTCTCGGTTTATAAAAAAAGGTTAAAAATTAAAATGAAACCTATCCTATGTCCTAAGTTGGAACAAATTCAGCAAATTGAAAAAAAAAAATCAAAACCGGTTGAGTAGTTTCGGAGTTCATCGGGATCAAACACTGTGACAAAGAATTTATATATACATAAGTATATACATGATAAATAACGCCGTTCAGGAATAGTCATATTAGTGTACATAGACAATATTGACAATATTACATCCATAGCCACGTCTACGTGAAACGGCCTACACCTGTAACATTATCACAGATAAGGCTCCACCATAAGCAAAGAAGAAAAAAGAAGACTTACAAAAGAACAGCATAATTATGTCAGATACGTCTATTTAATATACAAACATAATACACATATAAAAATGAATAAACATACCGCATTAATTTAATGTTGACAAACGAGCTGCGTATAACGGCTAATAAACAAGCCACCCTCTACATGAAGTCACCTGGGCTAGTGATGGTAATGTAATTAATGTTCAACCTTTTTATCAAGAGCTCACATTTTCAAAACTCTATACAACTTTTTCATTGTGAGTAATTTAATATTAATTAAAAAAGATTTTGTTTGTGTAATTTGCTGTAAGACGCTTGGATCGTGGGGCCTTGGAGCCATTACGGCCTGGTCACGGTTAGCCTAGCGCGTCAAATGACAAAAAAGTATGACTTTTATGTCAATGAATTATAAAAAAAGTTGAATTTATCCATGTTTCTTTTTTAATTTTAATGATAATCTGACTCTAAAATCAGCTCAAAATAACAAATACGGTTATGAAAATATTAAGTTTCACATGAGTAGTGTAGTAGTAAAGTTTACTAAGAATGTGTAACGGAATTTGAAGCCAAAATATTTTCGTTATAATTTGACAATATTTACAAAAGAATGTACAGGTTTGTAATGGCATTTTGCTTCTTTTATTTAAATAATTGTCCTGTTAATCAGTACGAATGTGTTATAAAGTTCTGGCTTACAAAATTAATAGCTATTACAATTAAAATAAACATTATAGGTTATGTTTATAATATGCATATATTGTAAAAATACCAACTTGATACTTGCACTGTGTAACGTAACGTAATAGTAAATGTTACTAGTAAGTGCCAAAATGAATCGTCATAATGTTGGAGTTGGCAGAGTTACGACAAATATGCGAAAGTGGCGCCTTTATTATATTTATTCTACTCTTTTTGGCCAACCTGTGTTAACATGTACGAAGTATGCCACGACTCCTCGCGATCAACGGTAAAGCAGGATATTTTTTATTAAACGCACCAGCGACAAACTACCCGCGGGCGTGGGAAACAAATGTCCCGGCTAACTGGAGTACGACTTACACAGCGGTCTGAATATTTTAGTCTCGGGTGTTTCAGATCTCGCTATTGAGAAGTCGGAGGCAAGCACATCGTCCGTCATCATGCTTAATCTGGAAAGTGAGAAATCTTAACGCAAGATTTATCGTATTCCAGATTATTTGTTCCATTTCGTAATAGAAAATATATTGCTTTCTTTTTAACCAATATCTCAATTTATTACATTTTGGCCCAAAGTCCCCATCTTTTTTGAAAAATGAGGTTTTTTTTGGTCTAATGTCAAATTGGAGGCGTTTCGCCTTGTATCTATTCACTTGAAGAACTTTCTAAAACAATTATTACAAAAAATACTGAACATTGGTTAAATCCAGAACACCTAATTTAATAAGAAGACAACTTATTTCTCCTTGATTTTAAATAATTATTTGTTGCTGTTACTTCTGTTTTTACGAACTAGATTATCATAATAATATGGTTACAGTAAGGGACGGATAATCTATGCAGTAAGGCTATAAGCGTGATTTGCTAATGGAAATAGTACTATGTTGTGGCTTGCGGTCATAAGCAAGTTATAATCACAATGGCGCACCATCATCATTAAAACATTTTATCTAGTTGCATTTATCGGTAGATTGTTTTATTATTTCATTGCGATCTTTCTTCATCATGGGCATGGAAAAAGATTCTTCTTCCATGATTAATATGGATATTAAAGATAATTTGCTTATATTTACCTACTGAAATACAAAAATTTTGAAATGATCTATGTAAATTGCAAAATATGAATAAGAGTTATTTAGACTAATGGTTTGCATGTCACGACCTTTTTACTTATGCCTAATTAAGTTTAACATTTTTCAATAATATACGGCGGTGAGCACTTTCAATCATACGAGCCTTCTGCCTGTTTGCCTACTTTAGAGAATATAGAAGTAATTTGCGTTCGCATCAGTCAAATAAATTTCTCTTTCATCCTTCTATGTTCTAGCATACATCCTCTATCATACAGCAAACTTATCTGTTTGACCACTTATGTAGTTTAACATTATTTTTGTTACATGATTAATGACCTTCTCACTACTTGCCCATAATATCACCTAAGATTAAGTGTATTAATTTAGTAAAAATATTAGAGATGACACATGATAATTTTATTACGACTCGTGAAACAATAATGAATACAAACCAAATAAAATTTATAAAAGAAAAGCAAGTATAATACAAATTATGAATGAGTTCATAATGCTGATCATCTAAATTGAAACTGGTCGGAAGGCGCAGAAATGAAAGTACCCAACGGTATTCAATGACATTAAATGTTTCAAGAATATATTGATCATTTTGGTTGATTCTTCTAAATTGAAAGACGAAAACGAACTGTCTAATATCAGCTTAACACAACCTAAAATCGTTTATTATAACATTTTTCCTCTCATTTTTTAAAAAGATGCAACTTTCCATTTAGTTCAAATGAATGTGAATCAGTAAAATCCTAGAAGGGTATATCTTCCTCCACGATATTAGTAATGCGAGATACCTAGTTACTAAATATTATGGGACCTATACAAGTTCGAAAATATACAACTCCATTAACTCCACTTTCTCATTCAACCTTTACCTTCTTTTACGGATTGGGTCTTTTCAAACTAAATGGTTGAAAGTGATTCATATTCAACAGTGGTTATTGAGGCATATTTTAACTGAACGTGATATATTCTATGATATTACGCACCCAGGCCTGGCTTGAATGGCATTACGTTGACAGCTTATGAGGTCCTTTATTTATATTTGATTTATGTAGTGAGCATAGATACGGCTGCCTAGGCGGCCTCCAGTTACGTGGTTAATGATTAATAATATACAACAAAATCTCTTAATATTTTTTTTTGCTATGAATAGGGTATATAGGTATCTTTAAATAACCTTTAGGCCTTTGAAAAAATGTTGAAGCTTCAAGTTTATTCTATGATCTTTCCAACAGAGTGCACTCTGATAAACTACAATGATCAAATCGTAACTGGCGTGAAGTTATGTATCTATGTATGTATGTATCAAATCATATCGGATTCGATTTTTTTTCAATCTGACTATTTTAAATCGGTCCCAGAAAAATTCCCGCAATAAAAAGTAGCGCAAATTTTAAGTCTAAGAGTTTGCTGTCGATCAGCGAAAATCGCATCGAAATCGGTCTAGTAGTTTTTACGTGAATCCCAAACAAAAAGACAAACAGATAAACAGACAAGAAATAAAAAATGCGTCGTGTTTATATGGCACTATTCGTTTTGGTGCCTATGTCGTCTTTCTAAGACCGCACTGCTTAATGGCGACTGGAGGCTCTACACTTCTTCGATACTTGGCAGTCATTCTATTATCTAATGTAAGAGCATTTGATCGTAGAAAGTAGCAGAAAAGTAATGTAACTAAATACCAATAAAAATTCATATTTTGATTGTTACTATTATAATTATGTATTATGCAATTATCATTATTATTTTGTATGATTATTTTATGATGAGGGTAAAAATAAAAATAAAATATAGGAATGATTATTGTAAGAAAATTAGTTCAAAAGATATTTAAAAATATTTGTACATAATAATATTTTGTCAATTATTTAAAAGCACGCTGGGTGCCGCGCAACCTCACCGATGCTCAGAAGTGCCGTGATATGATAAACAAATTTGAAGCGGGCTCGTCTCAGCGTGTTTACGACATCATTACAGGTCATGAATTCTAGATTTATCAATACGATCCAGAAATGTAGCGCCAGTCGATAGTTTGGGTGTTTCAAAACATATCAACGACTACCAAAGTGAAACGATCTAGAAGCGGGGGGGAAGATTTTGATGGCATGTTTTTTTCAATTTGACTGGCTACTTGGTATCAATTCCTTTACGGAACTAAAGAAGCATCAACGCCGAAAGGTATACTACCAAATGCTTGGCCGAAGATTTCTCTGCTGTGAGCAACAAGCAACCCAACACAGGGCTCCGCGGCCTATTGCTCCACCACGACAACTCGCCTGCCCATACCCCGCTCAAAATGAAGAACTTCCTGGACAGCACGCCGGTCAAACTCCTGAGTCACCCTCCTTACAGTTCCGACCTGGCACGGTGTAACTTCTTTTTATTCCCGAAAATAAAAAATCTGCTCAAAGAGATACAATTTTCGTGGCCGAAAGATGCGCTGTGAGCATTCGAGCAAGCTGTAAACGAAGTATCTGCGGCGGACTAGAAAATGTGTTTCAAATATTGGTTCAGACACATGAAACTTTGTATAGAGGCCGGTGGAGAGTACTTTGCAAAGATTTAATTAAAAAAATCCTATGCAACATTTTTTTTATTTTCGCAAAACTTTCTGACTGGCCCACGTATTTTGAAAAACGAATTTTATCTATAATATTATACAATTCTAAACATGTCGTATCTGTACATAGAAGCTATTTAAAAAAAAAACAACTGGAATGGACTTTCTTGTCTGTTTATCTATTTGTTCGGGCTTCAGGTAAAAATTACTGGGCCAATTTCGATGCGGTTTTCCCTGTCGACAAAAAATTCTTAGACTTAAAATCTGCGCTACTTTTTATTCCGGGACTTTTACTGGGAATTATTTAAAATGGCTAGATTGAAAAAAAAATCGGGTTTGATACGATTTTTTCAGCAATCGATAGAAAATTTTATGGAAAAAATGTATGATATTTTTTATTCTGGGAATCCCACGAGAATTTTCCCAGGAACGGTTTGGAGTTTTTCAGCTGCACAAAAATAGCATATTCTGACACCGATTTCACCAAAACAATAGCTTACTGTCTTTTCTAAATGCTGCAGTACTTTGTGTCCCGGGTATACCTGCGGGAAATTTAAGTCAAGCGTGGACGAAGTCGCGGGCATATCCTAGTTCATAAATAAAATAACAAAAGCCTACTCGCCAAAATTTACCAGACATACATATAATATAAACAAATCCGATTTGATGTTAAGCAATGTCATGCAAATTTCGAGAGGGCTGTGGAAGCCGGTATACAAAACAGCTATTGTTATAAAAATAATTGGGGTCACGTTGTCCTTACTTCTACAGCCATTATTCCGTTTCGTTCAGTATACCTATTGTTAATTCCAAAATCTGAATGTTCTCATTTTCAAAAGTGCTTAATTGTCCATCAATTTACCAACAAGTGTCTGACTTCCCTGAATTGCCTTCATAAGCTTTCACTATTGTGTTTATAAAGTGTTTGTTAATTTGAGACGTCGAACATTTTCAAAAGCAAAGCTTCCAAATAAATTCCTCTATAATAATAAAAACGTTTAGAAAAGTTGCGAATCTCATTTAGGCCATTCAAATCTTTTCTGAGTTTTTAACAAAATTCCATGGTGCGTGCCTCGCTTTGTTTTACTGTTTTGCAAATTCGCCTATATACATCCCGGGGGCTTGAAAAACAACCTCAGTATTCTGATAAGGCTCTCTGTGCAATCAATGTAAAATATCAGAATGAATGTTTATTCCCTTATAACGATTTATAGGTCCCGGTGGGCTTGTGCTCAACGGAGCGACGCAAACCAGATTATTATTTACCACTTTCGTCCGCATTTTATTACTAACCCACAAAGGGTCAAATAATAAAAAGAAGTGTTCGTATTGTGCGTAAAACAATGAACGTCTTTTTATGGCTTTACCTTTGCGAATTTCCCTATTATTTTCTGACTTTAGACTTGTGAAATAGTCGCCTTCATTTGAGTAATCGTAACGTACGCTATATATAAGTATATTTTTTGTCGACGTCTAGGTTGAAACAATATATATATATATATATATATATATATATATATATATATATATATATATATATATATACATATATATATATATATATATGTGGGAAGAAACCAATAACTTGATCGATATTTCAAACCGTTTATTTAATTTTAATGCACCGTAATTTTACACACACATAGTAACATAGCCAATCTCTCTATAATACCAAAACTCAACTGACAGCGACATTTACATCTGACATTGACAACTTCTAAGCATAGATACAGACACGATAACAGATAAAAAATATAATTCAACATTTGAAACCGTTCGACACGGCCGTCCTGGTCATTCATCTGACCCAGATGAATAATTTTCTGATGAGATCCATGGCTTCATTAGATCAGCTGATGTGGCCGTATTAATAGGACCTTCACTGTGACCAATCTTCTTAACATCGTATCGATCATTTCGTTTCTTCTTCACTACTTCATAGGGTCCAAGGTATTTAGGAGATAATTTACTTCCTTGTGAGAATTGAGTCTTTTTAATAGCTACCAAGTCACCAATATTATAGGTTAATGCTTCCTTTCGTTTCTTGTTATAGTTTCTTGCATTTTCTTCCTGTATTTTCTGTATTGATTCTCTAGCGTTCCTTCTTAGTTCTTCTCTATTTTTATTAAAATTCTGTATATCTTCTTCTTCTAGTAATTTTAGCAATTCATCATCTTTATCCCTCATTTTTGTTCCAAATAACAATTCAAATGGCGTCATTTTTATGCTTCTTTGGTATGTGCCATTTAAACATCTTTGTACATTGGACACACGGCGATACCATTTTGTTGGGTCATCAGCACTTAGTTTACTCAGCACGTTGATGATTATCTGATGAATACGTTCAACCTGGCCGTTGCCTCTTGGTTGACCAGTAGTAATTGTATAGTGTGTAATATTTTCACTTTTACAATATTCCTGAAAATCGTTTGATGTAAACGCAGCGTTTCGGTCAGTAATTATTCTTTCAGGAGAACCAAAAACTTGTTGTTGTAACTTTAATTTCTCTAATGTCTCTTCTGTAGTTAAAGTCTTAACCGGATAAATCCATGTGAATTTCGTATAAGCGTCTACCACAGTTAAAATGTACTTGTAATTCTTATGTGTTGCAGTCATTGGTCCCAAGTGGTCTATATGATACGTGGACAGTGGCACATTGCCTTTATCGATCGGGTGTAGGAATCCTTCCTTCTTGCCCTTCTTATGAGATATTAAAATGCATTCGATACAATTATTTACTACCTTCTGAATCTTCTTTGGTAAGTACTCAATAAAATATTCTCTTTTAATAAGTTCTTCAGTCTTTAAAACTCCAAAGTGTCCTCTTTCATGATTCTTTCTTATAATCTCATACTGCATTTGCTTGGGTACAACTATTAAATGACTATTATTTTTCCTCTTATATAATATTCCATTCTGTATACCATAATCTTGATAATCTTCTGTTTCTAAAATTTTCTTAATCAGCTTTATGTGATCATCTTCATTCTGTGCCTGCTTTATACGAGCTGTAATTTCTGTTAGCATCAGACAGACGGGATATCTGCTTAACGCATCTGCGTGTTTCATTCTTACTCCAGGTCTGTGCTCAATTGTGTAATCATACTCCTCTAACAGCAAGGCCCAACGTGCGACTCTGGGGGGTAAATCCTTTTTCTTTAGAGTCATAGTAAGAGCAGAGCAGTCAGTGATAATCTTGAAATGTATTCCCAGTAGGTAAACTCGAAACTTCTTTATAGCAGCGGCAATAGCTAAAATTTCCAAATAATAACTATGATACTTTTGCTCGGCTGGAGTTGTTTTCTTACTCATGTAGTGAATAGGATGAAATTGATTATCTTTAGGGCTTCTCTGTAGAAGAACAGCACCATATCCATCTGCACTAGCGTCCGTGTGCAATTCTGTTTCTAAATCCGGATTGTATATTCTGAGAACTGGTGTACTGCATAATATTTGCTTTAACTCTGTAAAAGCTTTCTCACATCGCTCATCGAAATTAAATATTACATCTTTCTTCAGCATATCAGTCATTGGCTTGGCAATAAGAGAATAGTTTTTAATAAACTTTCTAAAATAACCTGTCAAACCAAGGAAAGATTGAACCGTCTTCACATTTTTAGGTTTCTTGAATTTCGCAACAGCTTTAATCTTTTCTGGGGATGGTTTAACTTCATTGTCGCAAATAATATAACCTAGGTATTGAATGCTCTTCTTTAAAAAATGACATTTGTTCCAATTGAACTCTAATCCAAATTCTTCAGCCCTTCTAAGCACTGTTTCTAGTTTCACTATTCCTTCTTCTTCTGTTTTCGCCGGTATAATGAGATCATCGAGGTAAGCTAGTAGAACACCATTAATTATCAGGTCATTAAAGATGTCGTTAATAAATCTTTGAAATACAGACGGAGCCGTACATAGGCCAAAAGGCATTTTTTTAAATTCGTACTGTCCTTGAGGTGTTACGAAAGCAGTATACTTTTGACTATCTTTGTGTACATTCACATGTAGGAATCCATTTTTCAGATCAAGGGACGTGAACACCTTAGCTTCCTTTAATTTGTCTATTTGGTCTTCTATTATTGGTAGAGGAAATCTTTCTTTAATCACCTTTTTGTTCAGCCGTCTATAGTCCATACACATTCTGCGTGACCCATCTTTCTTATCAGCCAGTACTATAGGACAAGCGAAATCAGATTTGCTATGTGTAATTATTCCTTTCTTCAACCATTCTTCTATTTGCGTATTGACATCAGCCATTTCCAAGGGTGATAGACGTCGAGGGTTTTGGAAAACTGGATCTTCATTGGCAAGTATTATTTTTAACTCTACATTACTTTCTTTTACTTTGTTATTAGGTTTGTATTCGTCGCACATCTTTCTAATTCTCTCTGTGTATTGAGTATTTTCTATGTCATAAACTAGTTCTTTCTCTTTGTTTTCTATTAGGAGTGTAAGATGCATTATCTTCTCCATAAAAATACCTTCAGGAGTAAAGTGTACTTTGAAGTCTTGTAGTATAGGATTTCCAATAAGAGCAATGACAGGTATTTCATTATCCTTTACGACATGAAAACGTACATCTGTGTAGTAATTGTCAATCTGTATATTAGCTGTAAAGAATCCTTCAGTATAGACCGTGTTCTCTGCTATTCCTGTCAAGCATGTTGATTCTGTTTTATAATCTTCAATTTTATGTTTAATATTCTCAAATTCCGACTTCGTAATAAGGTTAACATCGCTTCCAGTGTCTATTAAGGCTAAAATATCTCTTCCATTAAACTTAATCGTTTTGTAGGGAATTTTTTCGTCTGTATTTTTATCATGAATATTTAAAGTTTTCTTGTTTTTGTTATTTGTGCATTCATTAGACTTGTGACCAAATTCGTTGCATTTAAAACATTTGACTCCCTTTGGACAGGCGGGGGATTGATGATCTAAGTCACCACAGTTGAAACATCTCTTTACATGCGTCGTCTTACGTGGAGAATGCATTGACGATTGGCCAGTGTGTGTAGGCTTATTATGTACCTTCTTTCTGAACTCACTGTAAATATCCAATTTTTTTCTAAAATCCTTCAAGTCTGTAGCACCATACAATATAACTTTATTAGTCTCTGAGTCGCGAATACCATCTATGACGTATTCTATTAACGCAGCATCTTCAACTTTCCCATGAAGTGCTAATTCTTTCATCGACAGAAAATATTGTTGGTATGTTTCGTCATTCTTCATCTTACGCGAGGCAAGTTTCTTTTGTACGATTGCACTGTTAATTTTAGGACCAAATTCCTCTTTAAGAGCTTTTTTTAAGTTTGTGTAATCTTTTATTCTTCCTAAAGATCGTAGGAATAACTTAGCTGTCCCACCTAAAACCCTCTTGGCATAGATCAATTTTTCTATTTTAGTCCATTTCATAATTTGTGCAGTATCTTCAAATTCATCAATAAACGTCTCAATAGGGTAAGTGTCATCTCCGGTAAATATTGTCATCGACTTCTCTAAATCCTTGAATGAAATGTGTACATCACAGTCTTGATCGTCATCATCGCTTTCCTTTCCATCTTTCTTCGGCGGCATCGTCGTAGTCGAATTAGCATTAGGCTTTATTCTTGAATTACTTCTTTTCGTTGTCGTACAAAATGATGGCTTATTTGGACTCATTGAATAGTCTGAATAGAATTAGTCTTAAAGTCTTCAAAAATAAAAATCATAAAATCTTTTTATCCAAAAATTACCATTTTGGTAGAAAATTTCTACGCTGACAACATTTTAAGTGACGTCGGTAATAAAGCAAACTCAATGGCGGCGCATTGGCATCATACATCTAATAACTTGTAATTCATCTTACGGTTTTATCGTCGAATCTTTTCAAATTTTGGCGTATCCCGGACGAGCCCCCATAAGTTGTGGGAAGAAACCAATAACTTGATCGATATTTCAAACCGTTTATTTAATTTTAATGCACCGTAATTTTACACACACATAGTAACATAGCCAATCTCTCTATAATACCAAAACTCAACTGACAGCGACATTTACATCTGACATTGACAACTTCTAAGCATAGATACAGACACGATAACAGATAAAAAATATAATTCAACATTTGAAACCGTTCGACATATATATATATATATATATATATATATATATATATATATATATATATATATATATATATGTATATATATGTATATATATATATATATATATAGTTACAACCTAGACGCCGATAAAAACAAATTCACACCTGCATACCTGTAAAAACACATTTTATTACCTTTCGGCATTTGGATTTCTATTGTTTACTTATTTATTGACATGCGTTTACTAATTATTCTAGAGAACAGTCCATTGTTTTATTGTACTCGTTTATGGCCGTTGTGGTCGACTCATTAGTCAGATGTGTCGGGTTTAAAGTACAAACTGATTCTAGGAAATTGAGTCCACGCAGCCGGATAGACATATTGCATCTGTGCAGTATAAAGCAATGGCCCGATGGAGGGACGAGGTAGTAGAGCGATAACCACAAGCGAAGCAAAACGTGTGTACTACAATCGGGAATCTATTAAGTGACGGACTTTGCGCGTGTTATTGAATTATGACCTTTTGCATTACGTTTGGACTTGTTGTGTTAGGTTATATTTGTACCTATGTTATACGCGTTTGTATAGTTCTAATAAACTCTATAATAATTCTAACGGCATTTTAATACGCGACTCGTAACAATATGCATATATATATATATATATATCTATATATATTTAGGTATCTTCTTCTCTCTTTCATATCGGACTAGATATAGGAGTAAGTCTACTTACCTCCACTCATCGTAGACGTGCTTTTCTGATGACAATTTTCGATACAACATCAGTCATGACCTGCATACACCAAGCTGAAAGCTGGGTTTACTTTTGAAGATGAGACAGTATTTTTAACGCCAGTACAGTTGCTTAGTCCATACCTAGCACAAGTTGGAACATGCTTGGAGTACTGTTCTCAACATATGGGCCAGCTCAGTCACTTTCCACCAGGTGGACCGTCTGCCTGTCTGCTGAAATTATTCTTGCAATGAAAATAAAATGACAGTGGAACATATTGGACTTGATTGATAGGAGAGCCAGGACGCTGATTAGCGACGATAGTCCTTTGAATACTCGGTTTCAAAGCCTTGAGCATCGCCGCAAGCTAGCAATTCTGTCAGTTTTCTATCCGATATACTTTGGAGAGTATGCTATGAAACTTCATGACTTAGTTCCCTCATCCCGCTTCTATCATCGGACAACTAGACCACTGGTTTGCGCCATCGTTACATGATGGATATATACCATTGGTTAGAATTAAACCTTTTGCCTAGACCGTTTATGCGCACCACTTTTGAATGGAACGATTTGCTGGTATCTGTGTTCCTCAGTTTATATAAATCAGTGGTCTTCAAGTCACGAGTGAATAGATATCTACTAGATGCTAAGCGTGCTATATCCTAGATCGCATCGTCACTTAATATCAGGTGAGATAACTATCAATCGCGCTCCTATAGCACGATAAAAAAAGTGTGTGCGATTCACACACGGCATAAGTGAAACTTCAGAAAAGTAGTCTACGAGAGAATGAGACAATATATAGAGTATTAGGATAATTAAAGGTTTATTATTTTTATAATGGCGCTCTGTTGTTCGTGCCTACCCCGCAAGGGAACTGGCGTGAAGTTATGTATGTATGTATGTATTTTTATAATATTTTACCAACCTCAAAAATTATATCTTATTATATCTACAACGCTTAGTAGACAAGAGTGAGGAGGCTACGAAGCACCACACAAGATGTATCCTATCTGATTTTCTCGCAGGCTTAGTCCTATAGATTTATGAATTTATTTCTTTTTAGTGTCGCGTTTTCGTTTCATCGAGTTTCAAATTACAACGATTCTAAAGAAGTTTCACGTCAAAAATATATAAATAAAGTCTATCAAAAGGTAGGGAGGGGAGGCGGAACGCAGTTGTTCCTTGCACGCTCTTCTTTCGTAGACTGCTTAATGAATGGAGATATCTGCCCATTTTAGACAGTTGCTTCTTTACTATTAGTCCCGGGCAATGGGGTAGGAGTATACATAACGTATTCTCATCTTGACATAAGAAAATAGACTAATGAAGTAATTCGGTATAACGGCCGGCATTACTCTTTGAAAAACGACAGTTCTCATTGTCTTGGGCACTGAAATGTCTTATGAACTTGTTACGTAGAATGTAAGTGTGCGTTACTTTGTTGCCTTGACCTTTATTTTCACGCATCATACGTGATTGTTGGGAACCTACTCGCGTTTATACTGTAGGTTTCGAAGACAATGATAATGTAAATGTCAATGCTGTTTACTTAGCCAACTAATTATAACAGAACTTTAAGCTCATAGACAATTATTTAATATAGTCATTTATTTTATCAGATACTCAAAAGAAACTTTTAAATTTCTTAGCACAGAAATATCAAAGATATGCACGCGACTTTCCGTATATTTTAGTAATTTTCAGTAAAAAAGCTTACTATCTTCTTTTGTTATATAAAAGATAAAAGACGATATTTTTTTAATGTCAGGAGTTCAGCAGACAGGCAGACGGCCCACATGATGGAAAGCGGTTACCATCGCCTATGGACATTTGCAACACCAAAGGTGATACAAATACGCTGCTGCTCTCTTAAGGGAGACTGGAACCTGGCCACTAATGCCGGATCACAACACAAGGTTGTTATGGCGGCATACTCTAGACCAGGGGTGGTCGCCATCCAGTCGAGCAAATACCCTACCACCTGGCTGTGGGTTCTTTTGTCGCCTCTTACGACAGGCCGCCCGGCCGCAGGAAATTGTATTCTTTCTCCGTTCCTGCACGGATAAAATTATATAACGATATAATTATGTCAACTCAATCAACAAAGTTATTCAAATTCAAAAGCTTTTATTCAAACTTAGTTTCACCGGAGAATACTTTTTGAAAGCCATACATATGTATGTTAAAAATGAAGTATACTTCTTATTCTATGTGACTTTGCAACGTGTTGTTGTTAGATAGATAGAAAATACTTTATTGTTCACCACATACACATAAAGTAAATCATTTACAGTTATTTCGTGTCAAGGCAGGAAAAAAGGGCGGCCTTATCGCTTTAGAGCGATCTCTTCCAGACAACCCGGGCTGTGAATTGTGTGAAAGGAATCAAGAGTGTATGACGGTAGTGTGAAAATCAAACACATGTAATTAATAGTGAAGCGTAGGAAGTCTTCAATGAAGCACCCTTTGGCTTGAAATGCGTATATTTTCAATAATTTGCGATTTTTACAATAATTTTATAATTTAGTTGTTGCGCGTACAATATTTCGTCTTGATATTCGAATATTGGCGGTTGGCCGTAGACTACGAGTGTTTCTCATAGACTAATGTTAATATTGCGCGTACACACCGGCGCCAGGTAATGATTTCAATCCGGGTGGGCCAGTGTGTACTTCTCCAGGCTAATCGTGCGCCGACATACCCCCGGCCTTGGATGCTGCAGCATCCAAAAGTTGTAGTATCTTCAGCCTCGATGCGTGGATAAATATGAAGAGCTAAATCCAGGTACATGTGCAACATAGCTCCTGAATGTAGTTTCGATATTAGTGTTGGTGCAATTCCTTCCTTTCTTGCCAATGATCCCATTGGTGGTATCATTGTTTGCTTCAGCTTACTGAAAGGTCGCCACTCCAGATAATTCAACAGTTTGCGTTTCAAGATAATTTCCTCATGATGACTCATGATTGGCTCACGGGCTTTCTCTTCCAGTAGATCTCAGCTGGTTGACAGGAACCTCAGCGAATTGGTAGCGGAAACTACGCTGTAGGTGACGACCAAACGGGAAAGGATAAAGCTTATAGGAGAGGATCATTGTGTAATAGGATAGAAGGGGGTGGATACAGACTGTAAATAGCGTACCAGAAACACTACAAGGTGTAATGAACTTGTCTCATACAGAATGTACTCCAATCTTCCACAAATCACCAAAATAATATTTCTTATAAAACTGTTAGAAAATTAAATATAATTGCGTAGTTCAATTAAATTAATTTAATATGACAAAGTTAAAAAAATTGTTGTGAAACAATGAACTTTAAAATATAAAATGTAAGTACAAAAAAGGCAGTTTACGAATCCCATATCAATAATTTGAAAATAAACTCAAATGTATAATGGGTTCAAAGCGTATACATTTTGACATTAATATTATTGCTCATGTGAACAATGGTTAAAGGCAGAAGATGACAGCGAAGAAGCAGAGAAAAAAGACGAGATCCCTTCCTGTATTAAGTATTCTGCAGCAAAGCAATGTGTGCTTTATAATCAAAATATATATCTCCATCCACATGAATTCTGTTTACTTTATATAAGATGTTAATATACACAAGTAATGTGATGTGATTATGACAATGATGATATACTCACAATTATGTAAAAGTAATGGTTCAATTGATATACAGAAATTAAATGCTTAGAAGGAAATCAACTAATTGAAATTAATCGAAGCGCGGTGAGATCAAATTAAAATGTGTGTATTAGATATTAAGTTATACAAATTATGAAATATATATAACCTGCGCATTTGGCTACTCGCAGTGTTTCGTGTAAGGTTATGATAAAATAAATTTTTGTTAGATTAAATATAATATCGTGATTCCTTATAATTATATAATATATGAATATGGTAACTATGTAACAGCTATACATCTGTCAACGAAATATAAGTTTAGCATTTGTGTGAATAAACTTATAAAACAAAGAAGTTGTATATGTATCGAATTGCGTACTAATCGTTCTGAGAACTATGTAAATAATTTTGTGAGTGCGATTATGATTTATCTTACATCAGGGCTAGACTTCATATTATGCCTATGCTGTGCCTTTCGACACTAATGCGCGTAATAGTGTTTACGAAAAGCAGCATATAGTATAACATGTCTATGCGCGTGTCCCTGCCTAAATATATACATACCTATTATTATAAGTTCTCAAATGACATTACTGTATCAAAATTATTTATACATTATGTGTGTTTGTTTTGTTGATTAAAACATTGAAATAAATTGTGTTATTTTGCTTAATGTGCCGATATGTATGTTAATTAGATGTAGAAGAAATAGATCCGGAAATAATCCACCCTAGTTTTGTGTTAATTAAGTAAGGCCCATTTTTTAATCTAATTTTTTGTATGTTATTAATTAAATCCCAAAACACGTCAGCTCCGATTAAGATGTCTATGTCTGATGACTCATCAAACTGCGGATCTGCAAGTTGAATATGTTTGGTAATAATAAATTGTGAACTATCTATTGACGTTGCAGGCAATGCTGACGTAATGTTAGGCAAAACGTAACAATTTAATTGTGTAGTGTAAGGGTTAGTACAAGAATTTATTCGAATGTTACATATTTCGGTCGTGTTGGAAACAGAGTTACCAACCCCTTCAACTTCGTAAGCGGACTGTATGGATGACGTGTGAAGTTTGTCGCGTAATTGATTCGAAATAAAACAGCGTTCACTGCCGCTGTCCAGGAGTGCGCGTGCTAAGTGTGTATTATTGTGCCCATCGATAATCTCAACTACTGCGGTCGATAACAAAACTGGTTTTGTGACAGATGGCTCGGGATGAGACAGATTTATATGCGCTTTGTTTGCGTGAATGGTGCGAGTATGTTGCGCGTGAAATGATGAAGATGACGACTGCGGGGCGTAGGTCGCGGGAGCGGGTGGCATTTCGCTAGCAATAGGGATCGACTCATTAGACATTTTAGTGTACGGCGAAGAACGATATGTCTCTGACCTGTTATCAGTGTGAATGTTGTCATAATGTTCACTTGGATGCACTAATGAGTTGTGTTTTTTGTTGCAAATGCGACACGGTCCCGATCTACAGTAGTCTAATGTGTGTCCTGAGCGTAAACAATTTATACACAGCCTTTTGTCGTTAAGGAATTTTAGTTTAGCGTTTAAATCGAACTCAAGGAATTTGTGACACGAATAAAGCGGGTGATTTGTCGTGTTACACATAATACACAGTGTCTTAGTATTGTCGCGTGAATGGGGTAGCTTAGTACTGGAAACATTGCAGTGTATTTTTGTGTTATGTTGCGTATTAGGTTTTTTAACCTCAAAGCTAGTTTTATTATGTGACAACTGCAGTGTTTCCAACATGTCTGCTCGATCTTTAAGGAATCTTACCAAATCATCCACTTTAATCTGAGTTTTAGTGTCACTATTCTTTGAGAACAAGGTACTTTTATGTTGCTCCCACTCGCGTTCTGTTTTGCTATCTAGTTTGGAAGCCATTATATAGATAATGAGTGTGTCCCAAGAGTCTGTAGGTTCCCCAAGAACCTTTAAAGCACGTAAATTCCTTAACACGTTATCTATCAAGTCTCTAATCGAAATAGGCGACTCTTTGTTGAAACCTTGCATGTTAAACAAAGATCGGACGTGATTGTGTATCAGTAACCGGCAGTTGTTATACCGATTGAGAAGCAATTCCCAAGCAACAAAATAATTATCACTAGAGAATTCTACAGAGTTTATCACTAGTTCTGCGCTTCCTTTTAGAGACGATTTAAGATAATGAAATTTTTCAATATTGCTGAGATCACGAGAATTGTGTACTAGTGATGTAAATGTGTCCCTAAACTCTAACCATTGCTCACATGAACCATCGAAAGTAGGCATTGAAATGATAGGTAACTGGATAGATTTTTGTGCCTGATTACAACTATTAAGACTACTAGTAGTCTGATTGAGTTGAAGACATTCAGCTTGCGAAATTGTATTATAATACATGTCTTCAAACAATTCTCTTTGAGTGAGCTGTTCCTCCAGGTCAGACGCAGTAACATCCAGCTTACTTTGAACATCATGAAATTCACGGAATAAGCTTTGAGCTCCCTGAAGCCGTAGTTTCAGGTCAATTTGTTCTTGGCTAGACAATTCTGTTTCGTTGAGCGTGGATAAGTAATTTGCAAACCTTGTTAATCTACCTTTAATAATGTTGCGTTTTTTAATTAGATCGATAAGTAAGCTATTATTATCATTGTCTTTAAACGGAGATAATTTGTCGCGAGACTTTGATGCAGTTAAACTATTTGTATTTTGTTCATTTGATACGCTCATTTTGGTAAAAATGTGTGATTTGGTAGAATGTTGAAGTACTAACCTGAGAAATAGGCGATGTCGCAAACGTAACGGCTACGTTACGAAGAAGTTAGGCACACAAAGAAGTACACTGAAATTGATAAAGGGCACGGTATTACACAGTGGAAATGGTGAAGTAGGATTAGACAGGATGGCTGGTCTTACCAGTAATGCGCGTTTTAGGTTCCCAGGTCCTGTTTCTCCTTATTTTATTTATTTTTGACGAAAGAGTGTCGGGTGAAGAAGCCTCTTGTACATCCTGATATTTGCTGGTTCCAAATTTTCTTGGATTTGGCTCTGAAGGTCCATATGAAGCGTAGGAAGTCTTCAATGAAGCACCCTTTGGCTTGAAATGCGTATATTTTCAATAATTTGCGATTTTTACAATAATTTTATAATTTAGTTGTTGCGCGTACAATATTTCGTCTTGATATTCGAATATTGGCGGTTGGCCGTAGACTACGAGTGTTTCTCATAGACTAATGTTAATATTGCGCGTACACACCGGCGCCAGGTAATGATTTCAATCCGGGTGGGCCAGTGTGTACTTCTCCAGGCTAATCGTGCGCCGACAAATAGGATACATAGATATTACACAATACATATAATTAAGAAAAAGAAAATAGACAATAACACATATTAATATTATATATATCCATGTTGTTGTTTAAGGAGAAGGAATGGCGAGAAACTTCTTCCGTTATATAAATACTAGCTTCTGCCCGCGACCTCGTCCGCGTGGAATAGTTACTTTACTACTTTAATTTAACTTTAATACTTACTCAAAAGAAAAAAAGCCCTGTTTTTAAACATTCTTCGTCGATGCTGTGCTTCTATTGGTCTTAACGTAATGATAGATAGCCTATAATAGCCTTTCTCGATAAATGGGCTATCTAACACTGAAAGAATTTTTCATATCCGACCAGTTGTTCCTGAGATTAGCGCGATCAATCAAACAAACAAACAAACTCTTCAGCTTTATATATTAGTATAAGATAAGATATGTAGTACATATAGCAAATTTCATAATAATTAGTTCTTTGAAAGGTCCCGACGAAAGATAAAATCACATAAATATCCTAACAGTCCCTTTCTCATTTCAAAATACAACGTTTATAAATAATTTTATAAGTGTTCACCTTTGTGTAGTAAAAAAAATATTAGGAAGTATAAGTCACTAAAAATAGTTAAGGTATTATCGAATAAGAAATTAAATAGCTAATTATCTTATTCAAAAATAAAAAGTACACTATATATAAGTATAAATTAATGTCAAATGTTTGGAACTGGAACTGGCATTATATTTTTTCGATAATTATCTGCCTCGTTTACTACCAACAAAAGAGTAAGTTGCGAAAATGTCACCAGCCCGAATTGAACAAGGTGTGACCAAATGAGATTTTCAAATAAGGAAGTAAAAATTTCGTATGTAATAACCCGGGAAATGACCTCTGTCAAAGGCAGCGCCGTGACCGGATATTTGCTGATCCTAGCTCGTCCAGTACCTACCCGCTAGTCGTTTAAGCCACTTGCACGCTATAATTGGCTTTGTTATAACCAAATATCGACCGAAGAATATTATGACGGCAAATTTCCACTAAGATTATTAAGTAATTTTCTGTTTACTACAAAGAGTTAAAAATTATTAAGTCCAATCTGGATTTCTGGAAAAGTTAGACTAAATAACAAACCAGATTTTGGAGTTCCGTTGCGAAATTATAAAAATAGGACCCATTATAATTACGACTTTGTGATTCAGAGGATTTTTTCCAAATTGTATAGCAATATGGATAAAATCTGGAAGGAAAGAGAACTGATGTAAAATGGAGTAATTTAATTATGAAAAATAACAAGTATTCGTGATATTCCTGCCGTCAGGTTGCGGCGTGCTGGTATTTCACTCGCGTTGATTTCAAACACTGTGAACTGGGTATTATGTGGCACCCATACCTCTCTCTCTCTCTCTCTTTTTTTCACCTTCTCCCAACTATTTGGAGTCGGCGGTATAATATGTGTTTTCCTCTATTCTGACACACGTCCTCTTACACCACAAATCATCATAATTATCACACAATTCAACCATCTTGCAGTTTAACAATCTTTTTGTGACGTGACTTTCATTCCTCTACATGCCCATACCACCTCAATCTTCTTCCTCTCAATTTTTCAGTCACGAAAGCAACTTTCAAAGATCGACTTATGTACTAATTTCTCACTTTATCCCATGGTAGGCAAATGGTAAGTAAAATCAGGCCACCGCCTGCCAGGGTTCGTGGTGTTGGCCATGCCATTATCCTGCGACCCTGGTAGAAGGCGATGTAGGTAACATCGAGATGTTTTAGTAGGTATTCTGATTTCAGGGTGGCAAGTCCCACGCTCCCCCATCGCGATCTACTCACGGTGGGCAGCCCATAATAAAAATGCACCATCCATTTGTCTTAATTCTGCACTCGGCGTCTTTGTCATTATTTTAACTTGATCTGTGTTTAATCATTGGCCGTAATATCAAGGGAACTGTGTAGATCAAAGGAGTGTTTTGATGTTCCCGCAGAAAATTTATAATTAACTGATGGAATAACAGTATAATTATATTTGGCCCGTACCTGTCATCAGTTTATTTTTGTACATACATACATACATACATAACTTCACGCCAGTTCCCTTGCGGGGTAGGCACGAACAACAGAGCGCCATTTAGGCCCATTCTTACACACCTCACTTGCTTCTTTGACATTCATAACTCTTGTCATGCACACTCGTCTGTTCTTAAGGCTCCTGACATCACCCTCCGCTAGTACATGATCAATTTTTGTAATAATAAGTTATTCGTAGATTTAACATAACTACATAAGTTAGACGTTCAAGAATTATATGGTTGGTAGTAAGCTCTTTACAATTATGACAGTACCATCAGTCTTCCTTTTGTGAAATATCGGTGTAACATTTGGATGCGGTCTTTTTACGTTGGGGGCGTCATGCGAAGGATGATGAAACACTGGTGACAGGAAGCGAGGTATCACGCCTTTGGAAGCTTATAACAAAAATGTCTTATAATAGGCATCTGTCAGTGTGTCCTTGAGTGCGAGCGATTATAATATACCTATATTATTTTTATTAATTAGGCCTTATTACCTGACAGGCCTCAATATACACCATAGTAGTTATGTTTTATTTTCATCTCAAAAACTACTCCACGGGTCTTGTTGGAACAAATTTTTATTAAAAGTATTTTTTGTTTTTTTGTCATTGCAGGAGTTCAGCAGACAGGCAGACGGCCCACTTGATGGAAAGCGGTTACCATCGCCTATGGACATTTGCAACACCGAAGGTGCTACAAATGCGCTGCTGCTCTCTTAAGGGAGTCTGGAACCTGGTCACTAATGCCGGAACACAACTCATGGTTGTTATGGCGACATACTTTACACCAGGGGTGGTAGCCATCCAGTCGGGCAAATGCCCTACCACCTGGCAAATTTTCTAAGCTCTACCACTACTTTAATATTATTTCAGAATTTTCTACTTCATAGTTCAAATATCAAATTTTATGCATTTTCGTTACTTGCCTGCCAAAGCAACTACCACACAATGTTCACAGTAGGTAGAGCATTGTCATAGTACTTATAGATGGATGGAGGACAATTGGGGGACATCCTATGAGTGTAGGAGGTAATATCTCGTTAACTATTGACTTGAAAATATTAAAAGTTATTAAGAAATATCATCATAATTTTTAAGGATCTAATTAATAACTGACATCTTATTCGACTACGTACAGTAAAAAAGTATTCAACCCTAAATTTTGTGTATCGCGGGTGCACTCATTCTTGAATTTTTTTTGTCAATTTCGCCACAGTATTGTGAACCCGGCATGTATGTTACACATGCCTATTACTTTATGAGAAAAAGACCATGGCTTACAAAGACGGCAGAACGGCCAGGCGGATAAACTATTATTACAATGAATAGAAATTCGAATTGCGCTTAAATAAATTAAAAATATTAAACACTCTTAGTTAATGTGAATAAATTGTTTTTTTATGTTTTTTTATTCCTCAGTCCTTAATTATAGAGCCAAAGGCGTCGCATAATGTCACCTTAGTCATTACAGATGTCGTGAGGTAGGCTATGAAAGCGGAGAAATAGTTTATGCAAATTATTTTGCTCGTATTTCGTGTCGCTCCCGTATATGAGTAATTTTCAGAAAATATTCTAAAGTAATGAGAATTTGCGAAATGATGAAATGAAGTCAAATATGAATAAAGTCAACGATAGTGTCAAAAAGCATAATGCCAAAATGTATGCACTATGCCGCTAGCCGTTGTCCAATTAACCATCTGGCCGGCCGTAGCTCTGGTAAAAAAGTATGTATGTAAAACTGGTTTCAATACACACTACGTGGTCCCTGTACAGCCAGTATAGAAATCGGTTTACATACAATTTCTTATCTGCGGCCAGACGAACAGCTGCACGGCCAGCATAGAGCGTACGGGCACGATGGTGGTAGAGACAAGTTTATGATTTCATTTTTAATAGTTTACTTACATACATATTAACACGCTTGTTTCCCAAAGGGATTGACAGAGATCATGGATTTCCACTTGCTACGATCTTGACATACATACATGTTTTTCTCCATCTTATTTCATTAATCTCTTCGCCATACACGTGTATTGTAAGTGTTTTTGACCTGGCCATTCTTTAAGACATCTACGATTTGATCGTGGTTAAGTATGACACGTTCTACCAACACCAAGAACAATTTATTTATTTACTAGCGGCCCGGCGCGGTTTCACCCGCGCTCTGTCCCACTTCCGTGGTATATAGCGTCATGCTGTATAGCCTATGACACTCCCTGTTAACGTAGCTTTCGAACAGTAAAAGAATTTTTAAAATCGGTTTAGTAGATCCAGATATTACCCCCTACAACGTCACAAACTCACAAACTTTACCTCTTTATAATAAACTAGCGGCCCCGGCAGACGTTATCCTGCTCTGAAAAAATAAAAATCTAGGACCCAATCCCAGCGCTACCTACTGGTTCTAATTGCGTATCTAAACCATCCGGGAATCTACTCAAAAACACAAAAACAAAATCACCAAAATCGCTCCAGGTGATTAGGAGGATTCTAGAATCCGATCTCAGCGCCACCTACCGGTTCCAACGGGATAAAAAGTATTCTATGTCCGTCTCCTGGTTCTAAGTTACCTCCCCACCAATTTACAGCCAAATCGGTACAGCCGTTCTTGAGTTAAAAATAGTGTAACTAACACGACTTTCATTTATATATATATAAATTTTCACAAACATCTCTATCCTTATAGGCTACCAATACCACAGAGTGGTCGTTAAATTATAATACCTACTTCTAGTACTAGCAAACATCAATTCCAGCGGTTATTAGGGCTCCAACATGAAACCTTTCCACATTTTAATACCGCAGCATTAAAATAGAGTAAAATAACTTGTTTAACTCTAATGAATCGACCGTCACTCTTGTTATAATGTTAAGCCTGAATTCCTGGCTCTTTTATTAGTAAACGTCGGAAATGTATAACCGTCACGTCGGTTCGCCAGTTGTTTGATATTTTTACTGTAACAAATTTACTCGGGAGTTTTTCTGGTGTAATATTTTGCTTTCTATTTTTACTAAAGAACGGTATTAATGATCCTTCAAACGCAGTGGTAGCTCAGTGACTACGCCACCCGCATCTTATTCCAATACTAGGATATGCCCACGATTTCGTCTACGCTTGACCTAAAATTCCCGCGGGATTCCCGGGATACAAAATACCGCAGCATTTAAAAAAGAATGTAAACCATCGTTGTAGTGAAAACTGCTCCCGGAATAAAAAAAATATCATACATTTTGTTACATAAAATTTGCTATCGATCACTAAAAAATCACATTCAAATTGGGTTTTTTTAATCTTGCCATTTTATATAATTCTCACAATTTTTCCTGTGTGATTCCCAAGATAAAGTAGCGCCGATTTTAAGTCTAAGAATTTGCTGTCGATCAGTGAAAACCGCATCAAAATTGACCTAATAGTTTATATTTGAATTCCGAACAAACAGACAAGAAATCTAATAAAAATTGCATCGTGTTGTCCATCATTTATAGTCTATTCGAGTTGTTTTTTAAATAGCTTCAATATACAGATACGGCATATTTAGAATTTTATAATACTTATATTATAGATAAATGGTTTGAATCTTGGCCTGGAAGCTCTTTTTTATTACCATAAACAGGCAATCAGGCAAATGGTCCACTTGATGGAAAGTGGTCACAGCCGCCTATTTGCAACGCCGCCGCCGGCGGTTGCAACGTCAGCGGTGCCAACACGTTGCCGCCCTCGAAGAAATTTTATAACGCACTTCTTAAATTAACTCATTTCGTATTACGGGTTAATCTGGTAAGGTGCTCCGACCTATAGCTAGCACCGTTTATGCGATTTGTCTTACCTAATGTGCATATTGTTATAATTAGGTACATAATGAAGCTATAAAAAAAACATCGTAGGGAAACCTACACGTCTTTAAAATCGATGTGTAAAACCCAACGATAATCATTTGACAGGTGTGATAGGTATTATTAACTGTTCTCTTAATATATGGAGACGTAAGCCCAGATCTGGGACGTTTCTCAAGTGATGTTCCAACGCTTCGAAACAGTAGCAAATACTCTTTATCTCTTCAAGGTAATCGATAAAAATAAGCAAAGAAAATAGAATTATCTTTTTTTACGTCAAACAAATATATTATTGTATTAATATTAGTGCAGTTTTTTTAATGTATAATATTGGTTAAAACTGAACAATACTTAGTTGCTTGTGTTGAAAATCTCAACTGTCTGAAATATGCGTTTTTGGGCTGCCATAGGAGCTGTTGCGTTTATCGTCACAGATCTACAACTTGACTGATGCTTTTGCTTGTGGATTAGTTTAAACCTTGACTATTCATGGATAAATGACACTGGCTGCAGGGTAGATACACAAATCCCCCCGAGGTATATTTAAAAAGTAAAAAATGACAGTGAAGGTATCGGGCAATAAACTTGATTGACTTTTCTGTCATACAAATCTGCGAATGCACAGAAAACATGCGTACGTATTAAAATATTCGTACACCCTCGTTAGATTCAAATGTGCGGTGCTGTTTGTAGAGTGAATTCATTATCGCGGTCGGGCAGTCGTTAGTGGTTTACGACCCTGTTCACAAACTCTTTGAAATAATGCTCCCTAAGGCACCTTGGCGCGTTTCAGTGCACGAACGTCACGAAAACGAGCATCCCGAGACACATTTAAAACACTCGTGATTTTTAGGATCCCGTCACTATTTTGGCAAAAATAGAACGCGAGGATTTTTGGCTTAAAAAACAGAATATACAAACTTTTTTTTTTTGCTTTAGGTAGGATTGCAACGATTTCCGGGTGCAGCTAGTATTAGATAAATAGATAACTTTTTATTGTATGAATGTCAAAGAAGCAAGTGAGGTGTGTAAGAATAAGCCTAAATGGCGCTCTGTTGTTCGTGCCTACCCCGCAAGGGAACTGGCATGAAGTTATGTATGTATGTGTTTTTATTGTACACCAACACAAGAACTTACAGACTAAAATTATATCTAATCATGCATGTAGGGTGGTCTTATCGCTAAAAAGTAATAATTTGCAGACAACCCCATGAATGAATCGAGATTCTAACTAGTCTAATGATTTATCTTTTTTTCTTTCTGATAGACTTACGAGACAATAGGTACCTACGCGTACATTCGGCAATTTTCTTCACTTTCGCCTAGCGTAGCACATAGGCGAAAAAGGTTTTCGAGCCATAAGTATGTGTACTTGCTCCCGTCTATCACCCGCTTTATATTTTCAGCATGTCCGTCTATCTGTCAGTACTTTTGCTGTCGGAATTTTATGTCCGAATCTTTAGTAGTTATTTTAGTGTGTCTATACGCATAGAATTAATGGTAATGGGTTTATAAAAAGGACAGAATTATGTATTTTAATAACCATAATGTAATGGTGTAGTGAAATTGTGAAATAAATTAAAATAGGGGTGGCCCTACGTGTAATTAGGGGTTGATTTTTTTTTTTAGTCTGCATAGTCATTCTGTCTTAAAACATAAAAACGTTTGTAAGAATAATAATAATAGTTGGACACGACATGAATTGTGAGAGGTTCCTGATAATTTGGACCCTAGGCCCGGCCGACTACCTACAAGATTTTTGTAATTTTATTTGTTAAATGTATTTTATAAAATATAATGTTTTCTGTACTACTTATAAAAAAATATCTTCTTTATACACGTATATTTTTTAAAGAATGCAAAAATTATGTAAATAAATAAATACTTGTAAAATAAAGAATAATACATTTTTATTTGTGTTTCAAAAAATACACACAATAATTTTGAGGTTGGGACTTTCTATTAAGTATTATATGACTCATGTCAGAAGGACCCGCTTTCTCTTATAATAAAACATTAAGAGATATTTTTTATTACAATAATACTTTTACTTTTTTTTAATTATTTATATTTATGTGTGTTGTTGTACGAAACACGATTAGGTCAAGGCTAACTTTTGCACGCCGGTATTCTGTTAGTGCGTGATATCATACCAATAGAGTTAGCTCAACGAGCTGTAATGTAATGTCACGTCACACCACGCCACGTCAGAAAATTCGTGTATTTCCGATTAAATGATTTCTTATAGTTCTGTGCTTGACAATAGCAGTGAACGGTTATGGTCTCTACGGAATCCTTGTATGTAGAAAGCCAAGAATTTATCCAATTTTTGTTTATGCTCAACAACAAGATAAATCGATTCTGCGATAGGGATGTCACTCGCATTCGTCGAAGCTCGATTTGGCAATGTTAATTGAAAACACAATCCATTACATTACATGCCTTTTCTACGCAACAAATAATTCCCCTACAGTCTGGCCATATAGAGTAGAAATTAACAGATGTACTTTCACAAATTTGTCTAAACTCTAGCAACTCCAATGTTATGTCAAGAGTTATTTTTTACGTCAAACATCGTGCAAGTATCAAATGACTTTATTTACGACATACCCATTTTGTCAAGAAAACCTATGATGTTCATTTTAATAATAATGACTACAGTTTTGTAAGCAAGAGCTTTTTTAACCACCTTGTATTAATTAATGAGCAATTATTCGATTAAAAGCAAAGCGAACCATTACAAACCTGTCATATCGTCGGTTCTTTGATAAATATCGTCATATCACGACGAAAAGATTTTTGCTTTAAATTCTGTTACATATCCTTGGTAAACTTGAAACATTAACTAAGTGCTGATTTTTTAAACAACAGATAACAGTTATTCATAGAATAAAGTATAAAACGGAAAAATTAAAAATGTCAGTGGAATGAATAAAACAGTTGAATGATTTTTTTATTACAGGAGTTCAGCAGACAGGCAGACGGCCCACTTGATGGAAAGCGGTTACCATCGCCTATGGACATTTGCAACACCAAAGGTGCTACAAATGCGCTGCTGCTCTCTTAAGGGAGACTGGAACCTGGTCACTAATGCCGGAACACAACTCAAGGTTGTTATGGCGACATACTTTACATCAGGGGTGGTAGCCATCCAGTCGGGCAAATGCCCTGGCACCACCTGGCTGTGGGTCTTTTGGTCACCTCTTACGACAGGCCGCCCGGCCGCAGGAAATTGTATTCTTTCTCCGTTCCTGCACGGATAAAATGGTTACGCTTTTGAATTCACACAGATTATAATTTATTTAACTGATGATTGAAAAATCAGCCCTTAGTGTAGTTATATCCGTATTTAGTTATTTTTAGTGGATTTTAGACTTGTATCAATGTTAAAATTAAAATATCATGAACAAATGTACTTTGTTTTCAATTCACTGACATTGATAACAGATAAGATAGAATATGTCCAAAAGGAAAGAAATCGTATTTTTAGATATTATGGCCAGGCTTTACGTTATCTGAAATACGAAGTTAATTTTATTTAAACGTGAAATAAATACACGCGTGGGAAAATTAGTAGCTGTAATTTAATTACATTATGTAACTTTGTTATGATGATTTCGGGTTCATATTGGTAATTAACTCTACAGCTACATAGAGGTTTTAATTTTATCATTAAAGGATTACATCTCACCTATAGATAGTACCGTGTATGGAAGGTGGTCTTTAAAGCTGCACACGCATTATATGCTCGGGGTTAGTATTTTCTTTTTTTTCTTGGATTCATAATGGCGTCAGGGCTAAAGCTGACTTTGCACGGCTTATCGCTTTTTAAAGTGAAACTTCTTTAGAATCGTTGTGATTTGTAACTTGATGAAACGAAAAAGCTACTCTAAAAAGAGATACACACATAAATCTATAGGACTAAGCCTGCGAAAGAATGAAATAGAATACATTATATTTAATAATTTAAGCACTATGCTCATACAGATAGAGTTAGGACTGTTTTGAAGTTTTTCGTTATTATTTCAAATTGCTTGTTTTAAAGCTTCAATATATTATAACGATATAATATATTAAATGTGAGTTTATGATATTTAGAATCCCTCCTACCTCTTGGCACACTTTGTTTCACTTGTATTGCGTGTGAACTGCACAAACACACATTTTGTTTTATTTGGATGAAGCAACGAAAATGATTAATGTAAACATAAAATTGAGTTATTCAATATTATTTTATGTCATTGTTTAATTTATCTCTGCCTCTTTCAACCAATTTAATCAGTTTGGTTGAAAGGCGCAGAAACGAAGTGGGTTTGAATCCTGACAGAAATTACGTACGTTTTAAGCATTTTCTCTGGATAATGATTACGCGTACATTAACAATTACCACGTGCTGATGCCGAAAGAAAATAAATAACTTATTATTAGAAATTGCCCTAAAATGTTGTATACATACGAGTATATGTAGAGCCTCTGGATTCCTCCACAACAATTTTACTGATTTTCCTTAAAAGACTTAAAATAAGTCATTAATTTTAATTTTCCGTAACAGTAATTAAACGGTTCAATGCTATAATTTTTGTTCTGTAAAGGAAGTCAAAAAATCTGATTCCTTTGTGTCAAATAATTAAAAAGCGTTCATTAGCTGCCTTCGCCTCTTTTAACGACTTTACTTAATTATTAGTCTTTTTTTAGTGTTCCGTAGACTTTAGCAAAAATAGAACCATCATGTTATCGTCATATCTGTCTGTCTATATGTGTCACAATCAATTTTTTTGAAGAGGAACTATTTTTAGCTATAGTATTGAATTCTTTCGATGGGAACGAAAAAGCGTGACGCCATGAATTTAATCATTTACACACTATGCTCATACAGATAGAGTTGGAAATGTTTTGAAGTTTTTCGTTATTTAATCATTTAAACACTATGCTCATAAAGACAGTTGGAAATATTTTAAAGTTTTGGAGTTCATAAATCAAATTGAAACTAAAGCATTTATTGCCTATTTTAGTTATCATTAGCCTCTCGTGTCATTGGTTCAAAGTGAAAACATGGAATCTGAACTCTCGTAGGCTACTTACTTTCCTGACGTTTCACTTCTGCTGTGTGTGAGTTGCACACACTGACTTTCTTTTTCAGAAAATGGAGCATTTCACACTTCTTCCGTCTTCCATCATCGGGCAACCACTGGCATGCAGCACCGGTATATGGTGGACATGCCACCTATACGAACAAAGCACTTCGCGTCCATCTTTGTTATGACCACCGCAAAAGAGTGGAACCCACTGTTGGAGTCTATTTTCCCAAACCTACAAACAATATGAGTGTCTTCAAATCCCGTGTGAGTAGGCACCTGCTAGGTAAGCGTGCTCCATCTTAGACCAGAACTCCGCTCGAGATTGGGCGAGATATTACTCAAACGCGAACCTATACTGTAATAAAAGAGATACTGTGTCAATAGATGAAAGTTGACAGGAATGTGGCGCTACCAATGGTTTAGTAAAACCACTAACAAACTAATAAATAAATAAATAAGGGATGGCTGCTGTACATGTAAATAAGGGTATATGAGATTTTAAGAATTCATGATCATGTTATTTGATTACTTTTTTATTTGAGTCAATAATTAGCGAGATAATGGCTCCCAAAGTTATACAATTTGTAGCTGTTGTTTCAAAAATAATTATAATGAAAATTAATTTTAAAAATATCCTATGTGTCTATCGATATATAGGAAAATCTTTATTATCCATCACATACACATAAAATAAAAAATTAGCAATTTAAATTAGTTAATGTAAAAACAGGAATAATTGGCGGACGTATCGCTTTTAAGCGATCTCATTCATACAACCCTGGTTGTACATAGATTTCATAGAGATGCGCAGTGTATGAAGAGGTTGTACAAATTAAAATAAGATATGTAAATATTACATAATACATGGTTGTGCCTTAAATACACAACAATAGTTAACAACATAAAATATATTTTACTAGCTGACTGTCATTGTTTGTACTCTTGTTCCATTGATAAAAAATGAACTGTTTATTAAATACCAAGATATTAACATAATTATTGATATATCATATTCATAAATTAATGTACATATAATTTGACATTAATATGTATTTGGGTAAGTAAGTATAATATGTTTTGTGTGTGTAAATAACGTTCTGTTACCTGTTATTTAAAACAGAGAAGTGACTTTTTAAGTTTTCGTGCAAAGAGTTCTACAGTTTTGATATACATTTTGGATGTAACCCATTTTTATAGTTCCGTAGCGGAATTACGAAAATAATGGACGTTAAACATCTGTACGGAACCTTTCGTAGTGCGCGGACGGGCACGCACTTACTAAAATTGTTATAATTATCTGGCATATTAATTTTTTGTACACGGGTCAGATTTCGGTGTTAAGCCTGTATTTAAAAGGTCAGTGAGCAAGTAATCAGCTTAACGACTTCGCTTTGTCCAGTACGATGATATTTTCAAAGGTAAATAGATTAGTCCGGCAGCTGTAACAAATTTTAAAGAGGCACCCTTGTACAATATAGGCGTTTTATTGCCACGTTTTGTTTCAGTTTATTTGTGGAAACGGCCGCTCTTTATTTATAGTCTAATAAAGTATTTAATACTGTGAGTTTAATTAAATTTTGGTTAGAATTAAAATTATAATATGTATTATGATACCGTCTGTAAACTAACAATGTGTACATTCATGGAGTATAAGAATTTGTATCAATAACTGTAAAGATAGAATTAGTTGCAAAAGTAAAATGTTTTTATCGATTTTTTTTTTATAAATTACTAGTAGTTGAGTTAATAAAGATTTAGTCGGTATTTTTTTTACTTTCTGTGTGAAGAGTAAAAATAACTGTAAAATTGAAGTACATATTTATTGACTTCTTACCAAAACCTTAAACATTATTTTTTTTATTCTCAATTTGAAGAATAGTAGGGGTTTGTTATAAGTTGTGTGGTGCGTCTATGATGTTACCCCGATAGATAAGGTGACACACTGCCGGCGAAAGCCCATGGCCCTCCAACTATGCGGAAGCTAGGTTCGACCACTTGAAAGGAGAGTACACAATAAGACAACAAGTGGTACTCTCGATGTTATTTATTTGCCTAATATAATTAAATATTAAAAATAAACTAAGTTTTAATTAAATTAACCCAAATTGAAATTAAACTATACTATAAATATAACTATATTTAAAAAATAACAATCTATAAGTAAAAACTCTAGATCGCTGTCGGCGGGGAATGTGCCCAAAATGCTAGCTGCAATTCCACGTTGGATGGCATCGCTGATGCGTTGTCCTAGGTGCAAGCCCAGCTTTTTGGTCATGCGAGACCTCAATTACGCCTTGCTTAATTAAATTAACATTAAACTTAAGACTATATATACAAAAATCTTAACTAATACGTGTAAATATGTAAAACCACAACATGTTCGTAGATGCATCTCCGAAGGTTTTCTGTATTGACTGAATTTGGCACGTATATGGACTACTCAATTAATTATGTAGCAATAAATTATTCCATGTACGTGGCGTAACAAACAATTGAAATTGTCTATACACATTTTCGTTCTCTAATTATCACCTCGTCAAGTCTGTTTTTTGCCACAAAAGGTAGCCTATATCGTTTTCCAGGATAATTTCATCAAGATGCATTCATTCAAAACAACGGAGTCACTTTAGTATTTAAATATAAATACGGTGTAGCTGTGCTCGCGACTTTTTACTAAAAATATTAAATCTTATATATAATATCATTAATCTAGACATATTAAAGATATTTTATTATAATATCATAAATCTAAAAACATATATAGTAATTTTTCTAACACTGTTTCTGTTTTAATTCCTATATTCTTCGAAATATATTGAGCCGTTTGGAGCGTATTCAAGGCAGCGCATAAAGAATAGCAGTTGTCACTAAAATGTTGGTATTTATTTTATAATAACAAACAGACACTTGGTTTATAATTTTGTTTATTGATATTACAGATGCAGTAATTGTTTTGGTAGGAATTACCTAACGGAAAACTGCCATCGCAAAAGATCGGGGTATAATAAAATTTCCTTTCCTTACAATATTTTTTCGTCTTACCTTGTCTAATGAGGCTTCTTTTTCCGATACTTATCTGAAGCTTTTCCTTCCGAACCGTGATGCCCAGGCTACTTAACTTAGTCCAGATAATAAGTAGCTAATGCTCCTCTAATATTATTTTAGATGGAATAAAGATTAGTGATTTGGGTACTTCTATTAGATATATTTTGATTATACTATAATTAAAGAAATATTAACTTAATTCAGATTTAATAAGAATTAGATAAATAATGAATAGAAATTGTACCAGGGATACAGATGAGTTAAGAATGTTTTTTGGAACTGACTTCAAAAAAGCTGGAGGTTCTCAACTCGTCGTGTAAATGTACACACACACACACACACACACACACACACACACACACACACACACACACACACACACACACACACACACACACGCACGCACACACACATATATGTATATATATATATGTATATATATGTATGTATGTGTATATATATATATATACTTATGTATATTAATTTAAGCAACTTAAAAGTTTAAATTTATAAAAAACTAGCAAAAAAGGAATTGTATTCAAGAGTAGCTAAAAAGCAAAAAAATAAATATTGTCTACATTATGTCAAACTTTGCCTTTATTTTTATGCCACAGTCAATTTTGCTATAATAACTACGGAATCTAATTAATGTGCCTACCTGCATATTGACGAATAAAATACTTTTTTTATGTTCATTTTGATAACACAAAGAAATGATTTACAAAGATGTAGTTGTACAGCTTTTATGCGGAGTAATGTCTAGGTGGGCCGCCACCCACTGCATTAAGGTATGCCAAAAGGCTAAGACCCCCAACAATAAAAAGGAAACGCCCAACTACGTGCGTGACCACCGGGTTCAATGCAAATTATACTTCCATCCATTTTCATACAATAAAACCAAATGAGCCCTTTTAACGCAACATGAGAAATCGATAAAAAATATACGTCCGCGTTCCTCCGCGGTTGCAAGTAAGTAGTTTGTGATGTAATACTCAACTTTTTGTTACGTTGAATACTAAATTTTCTCTTGCGTTTTTCTATTCGAGAATAGTGAATAGAGATTTTGATTTTTTTTTGACATTTCGGTTGGTTACCCGTCGCTAATAGTGAATATTCTTGATTGAATGATTTTTATAAGTTGTGCATTAAAAAGCGTCTTTCGCAAAGCTAGTGACTAAAAATAAAAATGGCGATCTATATCCAAAAGTATCTTGAATTTTGTAAATATTACTGAAAAGTAATTTCTTACCATATTTTTAACACGCAGTAAAACACCCTGTCAAATATTTGACAAGGAAAGGCAGGCCATATGCAAAACTTTAAGTTTTTATTTATTGCTGAAGTACAGCAGACAGGATAACGGCCCAACTGTGATGGAAAGTGGTTACCGTCGCCTATGCACATTAGCAATCGACGCATCAGGACGGCTGTATTGCGCTCCTTGCAGAAGAACTTTTAAAACCAAATTTGGTTTTGCTAGCCACCTGCGCTCGCACAGCCGGACTTGACAAGGTTCGCCGTTGACAGATATGTCAAGGAGGACTATACATTAGCAATACGAAAAGTGCTGCCAATATGCTGCCGGCCTTGAAGGAGAAACTGGAACCTAGTCATTGATGTCGGAAAACAACTCAAAGTTGTTATGGCCGCATACTCTAGACCAAGAGTGGCAGCTATCCAGCCGGGAAAATACACTACCACCTGGCTGTGGGTTGTTTTATCGCCTCTTACGACAGGCCGCCCGGCCGCAGGAATAAGTTTTTTTTTTCATTTCTGCACGGAGAGTGCACTTATACGGCATACAGCGTGTTAATTGTATTCCCCATGATACAAAAAAAGGGTTGAAATCAGTTGAGACTGAAGAAAGCACATGGCAAAGAGCAAAGCTCGACTGCAAGAGAGGGGAGTACAAAATAATACTTTTGACGTGTATTGATTATTTAATTATTCTTAATTTAACTTATGACAATACCTTTGATCAGTGATTAGAATAGATAATAGAAGCTATTGCTTATAGGGAGGAACTTATAGTATCTGCCTGTCACAAAGTGATGCGAATTACTGTTATACTATATGAAAAATAGGATATCACGGCCGTAAGATACTTTTCCGCTGATATTATCTCTTTGCACGGTGTTGTTTATGAAAGGCGTCATAATTTTTTATTAATCTGCAACGTGTTAGCAACACCGATATTGATACATATATTCATACGCGAGGAAGACTGTTTTCCATAAAGTTAGGCATTTTACCGTTGCCTAATACTTACTTACAAGTAATAAAAATCTTTCGTATATACCACTGGGGCAGTCGGTGAGTAGTATTTAAGCACTCTTTGTAGCTGTTAAAAATGTTCGTGCCCAATTAAAGTAAGTTAATGAAAGTTTAGCTACGCGTAAGAATTAAGTATAAACTAAAATAATATAAATATTACTTAGTTACTTTTCAACTACCATGTTTTAGATTAATATCTAACGGTAAGGCGTTATGTGAAAATTAATGTCCTTGTTAAATGTTATTTCGAATCCTGACTGGGAAACATGCACATTTGGCATAATGTGAATGAATGAATGTGAACATTATTATTCATTATAAACTTAAATCTAGACAATTAATATATAAATAGTAACGGACAATAGGCGGCCTTGTCGCTTATAGCAATATCTTCTTCTTATAATTTCTATTAGTTTAAGCAATCTATGATATTATAAAATTCTAAACATATGTCTTTACATTGAAACTATTTAGCTATTTAAATAAATCAACTGGGATAGACTATATAAATGATGGAGAACACAATATTTTTTTTTAGAATTCTTGTCTGTTTTTCGGTTTGTCTGTTTGTTCGGGATTCACGTAAAAACTACTGGGCCGATTTCGACGCGGTTTCCGCTGATCGATAGCTAATTCATAGACTTAAACTCTGGACTACTTTTTATCCTGGGAATCCCGCGGGTATTTTTCTGGGAATAATTTAAAATGGTCAGATTAAAAAATCTAATTCCAATGTGATTTTTTTACTAATCGATAGCAAATTTAATGTTACAAAATATTTGATATTTTTTATCCCGGGAATCCCACGGGAATTTTTCCGGGAGCGGTTTAAAGTTGTTCGGATGCATAAAAATTATTATGCATAGGCTTATTCCGGCACTGTTTCCCTTACATTTGTTTTTTAAATGCTGCGATACTTGATGTCCCGGGTATCCCGCGGGAATTTCAAGTAATGTAAATCTTAGTATTAATATGTTTTCTTAAGTTTTCGCGACTAATATACATAATTAAAACTGCGTTTTAACGGTTTTAAGCGCGACATTTTATTTTATTTTTATTTCGACATTTTAGCCATTTTTCAGTAGCCACACTTGGCATCTTTGTCTTCCGTGATCACGGCTACTGAAATGTGGCCGAAACGCCAAAATAAAAAGCAAATAAAATACCGTATTTACAACCTTTTAAAAGTAGTTTTAATTAATAATAATCAGCGTGCTTATCGACTCGTTAAAGATGACGTCATAACTACGGTTAACGTGTACAAAATCTGGGAAGTTATAGCATTTTCTAAGATACTAAACTATTGTTTCATGAGGAGGAAGCTTCAATAGCGAACAGGCTATACAGCAAAGAAATTTATAATGAAAAGATAAATTTTAATGTGTGTATTAGTACAATTGCTACCGACGGTTAAGTAAAATACCGTAAGGAAACGTGCACAAACGTGTGAGTTCGGTCCCCTAAAATATATATTATTTTTTAATAATAATAATTTATTTGTAATAAAATAATGAATCCCGAGTCCAGATTCCTTTTTATCGAGGATTACATCGAATGTAATCAAATTGTCGCAAACGAAACCGCGGCCACATCTACTTAATGGCCTCGGTGGTGGAGTGTGGCTAAGCCTTTACCGGCCGAGCTCACTGAAACAGGAGGCTTCGGCTTCGATTCCTGGCATGATAAAATTCGTAAACGTATTGTCCGTTATTTACTATGATCTAAGTGCCTGGGATCGGCCTCACAGCATTCCGTTGTATATTATCCAAAGCGTAACTAGTCAGCTTGAGGACACAATGTGATATCTGTTTGCCGATTAGTGTAAAAAGATTACAGATATTCTAATGATGTTCTTTTTTAATTGGTTATTGAAACTTCTAGCAAAAAGCGATGCTTTAGGTGAGCTCACGAACTTTTCTACTTAGTATTTTTTTATGATAGGTAACACATCTAGAAATTAATAGGAATAACTAAAATGTTTGAAATTTGAGCCCAAATCTGAAAGTGTGATAGTTTCTGAGTAAAGGGTACCACAAAAATGCATAGATTGTGGGATAGTGTTAGGGCTTGCTTCGCTCGCCCTGATTATTTTTTCTGATAGATGAAAATATCATATATAAGTTTTATAATAAACTTTTGTTTTCGGTGTAATTAAAAAGTTATATCAATATAAAAATCAATCTTTGAACCCGAACTACCCGAGTATCGAAGCTCATCGTAGCTTTGTAGCACATTATGTTACGAAGCACACAGTTACATCACACACGTGCCCTCGGCATATTTTCGGTACCTACTCGGATAGTTCAGATTTTAATTATAGCGAAAAAATAAATATAGCGTTTGTTATAAAACTTATGTTATGTTGTATGAACATTTCATTTATTAGAAAAACAAATTCAAATACCTAATTGTTTAATAAAATAAAATTCATTTACCGCTTAAATGCTTAGGACGAAAACACCCTAACTGCAGACATTCTAGAGCATCAGCACTTTCTGTATATTTACACAGAATACGGAATCTGTTGGGTTTATGTGAGAAACGGGCCGAGAATATATCTAGGGTAATAAAGGGTTCTCCCTCGAGTGTACCCTGGCCGCAGCCCGATCATAACACAATTACTGCTCAACCGCATTTTTATGAAGCCCGTTACACACTGACTATTGCGAAACAAAAGTTAATGGTTTGTTTCCTTTGCTAAGAAAGAAGTTTTGATTATTAATATATGATATTCCTTATATTAATTGTATGTCTCTAGAGACCATGGGCCATAAAAATGCCCCGGACTTTTGGAGGGCTTCCATGGGGCCACGGGAAGGCCAACACGTAGAGGCCCCTTGACAAATTTAATGTAAATATAGGAGTATTCTGAGAAATGAGAACAAAAGGTACCGGTATATTGGGGTGAACTGCTAGTGGTACTAGGGGTCTGAAAATATGGGGACTATGGCGTCTGCCCGTCGCAATGTTCGGAGAACAGGGAAAAATGGGCAGACGATGACTCGCCACTCCCTGCATGGGCCTCAAAAAGTGCCATAGAAGACAGGAGCAACATGGGTGTGAGTGGCTAAGAGGTGGAGAGAGGTGGACTGCATATCCATCGAAGGCGTTATGTCATTTATCACTTCCACCTCTGGAGCTTCAGTCTTAGCTCTAGCGATTTCCACTCCGTGCCGGATGGCTAAGTCAAACACAGAGAAGGGGGCCTCGCTTTGGCCCCCGGAGTCAGGTCCAAGGTGTCGCTACTCACCTAAGACTTCGCCACAAAGCCAACCTGCGGGTGGCCAGAGAGCCCCCCTGCGGGTATACTAGGATTAATATTATGGTACTAGCTGTGTGTGCGCGGGCGTTAGAAAATAAATAACACTTAATTATTTTATTTTATTACGCTGTCGGTTTCTGAGAATTTTCTTCTCAAGTCAGCTTTGGCGTGACAATTATATTTATAAATATTTATATTCGTTACAAAACATTTTATTAATTGATATGAATGAAACAGATTCTGAACGTGAAACATACACGTCAATTTAATTAAAAACTAGAGTTTTCTCCACAATTTAAAAATTATCTAACTGATACATGATTGTGAAAACCGCTTGAACACCAGTTGCATGGTTTAGAACGAGCTCACGAATATACAAACAGACAGACACGGAAAATGACTTTGCTTTATACTTTGTAAAGATATCTGTTATAGAAACATTGGAGCAACTATGTCACATATCTCATTAACTAAAGCACTTAGAACATACAGAATGCACTCATAGTGCTTTCGCAAAAGTACATTAAACACACAACTGTTTACGTCGTCGTAATTGTAATAACAGCGGTAATTGTATTTCCTTTTCTGCCTTGGAAAGAGCTAAGAACAAACTAACAATTAGAAAGCTCTTTGAAGTTTTCGCCTTAAATTGAAAAGTCTTGTATACAATCGAATATAATTAGAAACCAGGACAAGTTCTTAACATTTTCTTTTAAGGTTTTTGTTAAGATGCGGTAGTTGTTTAGGTACAAATAGAACCTATATACAAACCTCAAATCCGTCTATTTCTATTCTATTTTAATGTAAACATTTTGCTCAGAAATTACTGAGTCTATAAGAGGAAGCTTAAAAAATATATTCGATGAAAATAGGTTTGAATGAGAACCGTTTAGAAATTTTTGTGACAGATTACTTTTCTATTAAATACTTATTTAAGGTATCGTAGCTATATGAAAAGTATAGATAGGACATATAATTAGGGCTGCATAGGTACATTAACTATGTAGTGTACCTATGCAGTCCTAATTAAAAGAAATATTATTTATGTTATAATTGTATTCCGCATTCTTTAATTTTTACATTTAAAGTTGACGTTCACATAAAAAAAAAACAAATTTGAAATTTACTAACAATATATCCTGCAGCTTAATCTTAAAATAAGTTAGCTAAAGAGGACCCAAAACACCGTCAGAAATGTCCCTTAATTATTTATTATTACTGTTATGTCTTATTTTATACAAATTAGTACCATTCACCCGCCAAGTGTTGTTATATTATTAAGTTACTGTCTAGTCTTAAATTTAAAACGTAATAATCTTCACTCCAATCTTTCTAATTAGGACCGAAAGGTAAATGCCCGTTTTGAAACCGTAACCAAATATCTTTCAAATTATAATATAGAAATAACAATTACATACACATATTTTTGTTTTCCCACTATCAACATCGATGCTTTGTATTACTTCGTATCTTGACTTTTAGTCTTTAGTTCAATTCAATATTAAATAACACTAAATATTGTTGACTGTCGAACTCAGCAGAGCACAGGTAGTTAGAAAGTGGCACTTAAGTCAAAAAAGAGATTATATAGTTATAGTTTAAAGATCTTATGAGATAACCTTGCCAGTCTTTAAGAAAATATTAAAGTACCCATAAAAGATAGGGGAGCTACCTTAAGAGAAAGAAGACTAAGCTGGTACGGACATTTTCTTTAGATGTCTCTCTCCTCACTCCCTTCTCTTTGAAGGGATGAGAGTCACAGGACCAAAAGAATGTTATACCGGAAGACTGGCGGGTACAAATGGAAAGATAAACCAAAAAAGAGATAGCTGGATTGTGAGAAGGATGATATTATTATGATGATTTGTGGTGTGACAGTCGACGTATGTCAGAATAAAACAATATGGAAGGAAAAGACATATTGTGTCGACCTCAAACAATTGCGAGAAGGTGAAAGAAAAGTTAATGACCTACGACTTCTACCTTATGAATTTAAAATTGTTAATGTGAAATAAAACAAGTTAAATTATTATTAAATATGTCACAAAATCCAACAACCATACGAGAGGACCAAGGCGGCCACTTTTGGAGAATCGTTTTGCAAAATAGACACGTGTCTAGATATACTGGCAGTTGTAACACATTACATAAAGCTTCAGATAGATTTTTGTTACTTGTCATACACATTAATTATATAGTATTTTTTCTTTAATAAGATTTCACCTAAATTACTTATTCAGCACTTTGATATTTTGGTCAGTTAATACATAACTACCGAGTTTATAATTAAATTTAGCTACTTTTGCTAATTGTTATTGTTGTAAGAGATATTTAGACTCTTGATAAGAGTCATATTTTTCAACAGCAGACAAATAAATATATAACAGACGAATTTGGCGCAAATCCTGGACTGGAGTAAATATTTATAAAATCTATTTTCAATACTTACTTTACGAGGAATCAAACCCAGGTTATACTGAGCCTTTGTTTAGATAGACCACTAGACTACGAAGGTCGTGTAAAGAAACATGTATCCAAAGAATTAACATTGGAAACACAAAGAGACTTTCTGTAGGTACATAGTCTGTTATTCTGTCTTCGTCAAAGATATTCCCTAGTATTTGCATATCAAATAAAGCGTCATAAAAAGCTTGTAAGCCACAGTTTATTAACATAGTTACAAAGCGGTTTTTTTGCTTTATCCATTATCTTGTATGTTCCGTGGGAGCTTCACATTATCATTTATTTGCTTTGCGTGATCGTTTTACCTTTTCTATTGAATGTTGCTTCAACTACATGTTTATTTGTTATTTTGAATTCATCTAGAAACTATAAATAAATAAATACTATTAAACAAGTTGTGCATGATAGTTGTGTCATATGTATTGTAATTGTATACTTAATATTGTTACGACCTAGATGCCGACAAAGACAAATTCACACCTGCATACCTGTAGAAACAAATTTTATTACCTTTCAGCATTTGGTTTTCTTTTGTTTACTTTGTGTTTAATTTTTGTGATTAGAAAACAGCTCATTGTGTATTGTAATCTTTTATGGCAGTCATTAGCCAGGTGTTTTGGATTTAAAGTACAAACTGATTCTAAGAAATTCGATCCACGCGGCTGGGCAGACATATTGCATCGAACGGAGAATGAGTAACAATTTCTTGCGGCCGGGCGTCCTGTCGTAAGAGGCGACCAAACAACCCTCAGCCAGGTGGTAGGGCATTTGCTCGATTGGATGGCGACCACGCCTGGTCTAGAGTATGCCACCATAAAAACCTTGTGGTGTATAGTCAAAATAGCATATACGCTAATTTTTATCCCAGAAAAATGTACGGTTCCCGTAGGATTACATTAACGCGAAAGAAAACGCGGGCCAACGCTAGATATCTTATATGTGGTGAACAGTAACGTTTTTCATAATTCTATTAATATTTTTAATTTTGACGGCCCCTATAGTTGGGGTCTAAGCGTTTGTCGACCTAGATGTTTCTGCGTTTTACTTTAAAAAAACTGACTGACCGTTCGAGATATCTGAGTCCCAAAATAGTCCGTTGTATATTGTCCATAACACAACTTGCTTAGATTGGGGATATACAATGTGTTTTTAAGTCTGCGCATTTATTTGTATGTCTTGGAAGGCCACGGACCTTAAAAATGGCCTGGACTTTTGAATGTAGGGTGAACACGAGTTGAAAAATTAATGTTAAGGTGGGTTGGTCATGTAGAGAGAATAATTGAAAGCAGAATCACAAAACAAGTATATGACAGTAATATGAGTGGTAGAGTCGCTGCCGGTCGATCGTGACGTACTCACCATGACCAAATTGAAGATAATTCGAAGAAAGTTCACGTGAAAAATACTTTAAATAAGCGTGTATGTATGAAGAGATTAATGAAAGTTGATGAAGCGAAAAGTATTTGTCAGGATCGTAGTAGGTGGAAATCCATTGTTTCTGCCCATCCCAATTCCAACGGGAAACAGGCGTGACAATATGTGTATGTATATATTTACTTTTGGAAGGCTTGCGTGAGGTCATGGGAAGGCCACCACTTAGAGGACTCGTGACAAATTTAACGTAAATGTGGTGTGACACTTACATTAAATCTGTCAAAGGGTCTCTTTGTGTTAGCCTTCCCATGGCCCCATGCAAGACCTCCAAAAGTCTGCGCATTATTATTGTATTGTTTTTTTTATCTTTTATTGCAGGAGTTCAACAGACAGGCAGACGGCCCACTTGATGGAAAGCGGTTACCATTGCCTAAGGATATTTGCAACACCAAAGGTGCTACAAATGTGCTGTTTCTCTCTTAAGGGACACTGGAACCTGGTCACTAATGCCGGAACACAACTCAAGGTTGTTATGGCGACATACTTTTGACCAGGGGTGGTAGCCGGCCAGTCGGGCAAATGCCCTACCACCTGGCTATGGGTTGTTCTGTCGCCTCTTACGACAGGCCGCCCGGCCGCAGGAAATTGTATTATTTCTCCGTTCCTGCACGGATGAAAGTTTGAGAGGTTTCTACTTACAAACAAAAACTCACAAACTTTACGTCTTTATAATATTAGTATAGATAAATATTATCAAATTCTTATAGGAATAGGTTAAGGAAACGAGTTTTCCTCTTGACTTTCTGAGATTTGTTGGTAGAAATTATTATTGATCCAAGTAGTCAATGTAATGTAATACGTGCGTCGACCCTTGAGTAAGCAATACTTGAAAGAGATCGAACACAATATGTGATCAAGTTTTTGACGTTGCAATTTGTCGTTAATTTCCCCCGGGGTTCACCTGCCGCCACAATAAACTTTTTTGTTGTTACTTACATTGTAACTTGTAAAGTACTACATTATTACGGCTACCACGTTATTTAACTTCAGTCAACTTTCGAATCAATTCTATGACTTACATTGTAAGTTTTTGATTTTTCCGCAGAATACCTATTGCTGTACTATTATTACTTATTTTGGTTACTGTGAACTTGTAAGAACCAGTCTTACAAGTTCAAATAATTTATGCGCAATATATTGTATTGACTATTGAAAAATAGGCAAGTGCTTTTTAATACATACTAGTGCTCGCCCAGTGGTCGAAATTCGACCATAATAAATTTAAATTATAAGTTTGAATAATATTAAGGTTCTGTTGTCAAAGACCGAATCACAGATTTCGCCAAGGCTACACTGTTAATTTGACTTTAATAATAAACAAAAGAGTATGTATGCGTGTGTGTGTCAAATACATGGTAGTGTGAGTAATGATTTTTTTACTGATTTAATGGATTTTTTATGCATAATTAAAAAAAAAATAAGCATTCTGCACTCCTTGTCTATATAAACTATAAGTGTGCGAAATTTCATACTCCTCCGTCCGCGCAATTTTCGTAAAAAGAAGTCTTTGTCCTCCTCGAGCCGTGTTCCTCATTCCTGTGGGTCGTGGCCTTTTCCCACTATTTTTCGCCATCGGAGACGATCAGTGGCAACATAACAGTGCGTCACAGAGTCGTTGAGTGTGGTGCGGATCTGGTCGGAACAATACATCGGACTACGACCTCGGAATCTTTTTCCTTCTATTTTGCCAGTGACGATTAGTATATTATAGACAAAAATTGGGATTTCATCTAAAATATTCAATATCTCAAATAACGTTAGATTATTATACTATTGTAATGAGTCACATTACTAACTAGGTAATATTTGCGGCTAGCTGTTATTATTACATGCTTCGCATCGTTATCGCTCGTATATAAAAACAAACATTTTGATTACAACTGTCGTAGTGTTCGTATGCTGCGTAAAATAAAGTAGTCGTATATAACGAACGGAATTTTCCTAAATATTCTGATAATAGTTCCTCTCGGTTATTGACACATATTATAAATTCACTAATAATAAAACATATAAAAAAAAGAAAACATAAATTTCAAATTATTATAGAATGCATCAAGAATAACAATGACCGACAACATGTAAGGGAAGGCTTATGCTTAAACGTGCTGGACTTTGGAGATTTTCATGTTTTAACCGGGGCTTCCGCTATAGCGACAAAATTAGTATTAGGATTCATCTGTAAAAGTTAAAAATAAGTATTTTTGCATGTATGAAAGTCTTTGTATACAAAGGACTAATTTGAAACTTCGTCTAAGGGTCAATTTTTCAATCATCAAATAAAAGTTATCAATCGCATAAATTATAACATGAGTAAATTCAAAAGTGTTTTTTTTATTCATTCAACTGTTATTTTAATAACTTCTATCTAGTGATTGAAAAATCGACCCCAAAAGTCTTTAAAATAAACTAATAAAATACTAGAACATATTTGTTTAAACTATTTCTTCACGTAATTTTGAGCTCTAACTTCTAGATTTTAATTATGTGTAGTATCTATCTGTCGCCGTAAGTTCCTTATTACTTTATTATTTCGGAAAGGGTCCAGTCTTTACATTTCGATAAACTAATTACGGTCATGCCAAGTATGGTTGTTTAGAACTTTTATAAATTAATATGATGGCTAATGCATAAAATGAGATGATCAAGTAACGTGGCAGTATTTGGTAAAGGACGAGCAAAACACAAAGGTAAAAAAAGAAAGAAGTTTATGTCATTTCAAGCTCGTTTATAGATTTATCATTTTGATATATGTAGGAGCAGTACTTTTTATTCACGACATTAACGATTTCCTAGGCATAAAAGACCTAGGTCATAGATGTTATCGTTTAAAATAAATCATATTATGTTCCCGCGTTCATAACTATTGTTCGTATTATTTAATTTTTTTTTTGAGCCTTAAGAACAGACGAGCGTGCATGACAAGAGTTTTGAATGTCAAAGAAGCAAGTGAGGTTTGTAAGAATGGGCCTAAATGGCGCTCTGTTGTTCGTGCCTACCCCGCAAGGGAACTGGCGTGAAGTTATGTATGTATGTATGTATTTAATTTTTTATTACCTTTTAGATTTTATTGGGATACTAATAGATTATATCATTATTTGTAAAAACTTCAATTCTTTATCTGACACTCTTGCATTTTCCGGGATAAAATTATCCTATTTACATTTTTGGTTTTAAAGCATACGTAATATACCAAATTTATTGAAGATTAATTTAATTTAGTCCTTTATATTCAGCTTCGTTCGAAGAATGCGTTCGTTGAGTCTCAATATAATCGAACACAACAAATCCAAACGTAATGCAGAAGGTTGTAATTCAATAAAACGCGTAAAGTCCGTCACTATTAGATTCCCGAATATACACACGCCACGCCCGTATCGTAGCTGTAGCTCAACTGCTCCTTTTCTCAATCAGGCCATCGTTTTATACTGTACAAATGCAAATATGCCCGCCCGGCAACGTCGACATAATTTCCTAGAATTAGCTTGTACTTATAATCCGCAACACCTGGCTAATGATACAGCCTGCAAGCGGCCGTAGACGAGTACAATAGAACAATAGGCTGCTCTCCACAACAACTAGAAACGTATGCCAATAAATAAATAACAAAAGAAGCGATCATAAAAGGATTACAATTAGTTCAAATGCCGACAGGTAATAAGATGTGCTTCTACAGATTTGTACGTGGAGTTTGTCTTTGTCGGAGCCTAAGTTTTAACAATATTAATACGACTATAGTCAATTTGAGACTCAAAACATTACCAAGTTTTGCTCGTATAAAACTATCTTTAATTACAGAAATATGCAAAAATTTCATCTTGAAGTTCCCTGATTGATAGATTCATGGTAGAAGTACAATTCTACATCTACATGTATATATACATGATATCCCTAAAATTAAAATACATTTGTAACTCATAAAACAGTCGAAAATGAACACGAAATCCAAATTGAGATGTTATCTGCTGAATTATATGAAATAAACATTAGGTGTTACTCACTTGGAGGCTTAGCGGGAACTTCTAAAAGTCCTTATTGCGTGCTTACGATTTCCCCAGCCGTAATGGGCGAGCGCGATTTTGCTGACAAATAAATATGTACCGCCCTTCTTGGTAAGAGTAGTTGTAATTGTATGGCCTCGAGCTTGATTCAATCCATTCAAAACACAAATTATATTACTGCAAATAAATCTGCATTAGCTTTTATTCAACTATGAGAAACTACTTCAATATTAATGATATTTTTGTAATGCATAATTGTAATCGTTGTATCATAACGACCGGTAGCACAAGTACTTTAAAATTAACTAATTATATAATTTAGTATAATAATTAGTACTCTTTAGCTATTGTGCAATTTTTCATGTAATAATAATAGTAATTTGGGGATTTTGGGGTCGATACAATATATCTATCCTTTCCAAGGATGTCTATTCGTATACACATTCTTTATCTTACCAAAATTCATCAAGTAATCTTTCACTCACTTCATCGTGTGAGTGAAAGATTTGATGAATTTTGGTATAATGGATGATATCTTTGCGCTGATATGACATACCTTCTATTTTAAATTTCTTTTTTTGTCACATTATTTCAATTCTTCCTCATACCCTACTTCATACACGCAATCATTAAGTTTATGGAACATAAGGCATGTTCATTCATTCAAAGTTAACATCGACATTGAACGGTAAATTTAATATGAACTTTTCATAACATCTGAATTGTTAACCCATTGGAATATATATAATTCTCTAAAGAACAGATTCACAATTCCTGAGAAGCTGAAGAGAATGTGTTAGTTATGCTTTTGCTTTAAGAGTTTACTGTTAAAACAAACACAATAAGCATAAAGCACACATCATTGACTTTTACACTATAAATATATTGTTTTTTTTTTTAAAATAAAAATATCTTATACTTAAGATATTTTTATTATAAAAAAAAACAATATATTTATAACGTAAACTACTTGGAACAGTAAACACTAATATAGGTACTTATGAATAATAATGCAAAAAACTCTTTTAAAAATGATGATATGATGATTTGTGGTGAAAGAGGCCGTATGTTAGAATAGAGGAGTATGGAAGGAGAATACGTATTGTGCTGATCCCAAATAATTGGGAGACGGTGAAAGAAAAGAAAGAGAGACAGAAACTCTTTCAAGAATGATAAGTAATTTCATGTAGTATATGGTCGTATTTACTATTATTTTTTTATGTTCTGTTCACACTTGCATCATTTGGTAAAGCTCAACATCATCACCTTGTATATCAATCTATGAACGAAACAGGCGATATATATTATATTTTTTTGTTTAGCGATCATGGGCAAGGTTTATAATGATACAAATGTGGACGGGACCCTAAATATGTTTACCCACGGTATTGTCCTAGCCATAAAAATCGCTTCAGAGGGTATTTATTTCTGTCACATGAAATAATGTCACTTCAACAAATTACGTTAACATTCCTAAGACTAATCTCTTTTAACATTTTAAAATATTAAACTAGTGGCAATTACAATATGCAAATTGTCATTGCAATAAGTCGCTGTCGCCTTTTCACTAACATACTGCCATTTGAAATATTATTATTAATCTGTAAATAATAGTTTATTACTTAAATTAAATTGTGCCATCAATTCAGGATTTTCATTAAAATAAGCTTTAAATAAACACTCGCTAAGACCATACAGTTATAAAATACCCAGTGCTTACGTTCACAATATTAATCAATGTATTCTTATGGATAATAAAAACGCTGGTTTCCGAGGCGTACACAGAGGGTTCACTGGCATGCAACACGATAAAGCACCAGTTAACATAAAAGGAACAGAAATTTTCTTGTGCAATAAAAAGGAACGCCTAAAGCTGTGCGTGACCACCGGAGCCTATGAAAAATAATACAACTCATTTTATTTTTGTTTCCCGAAGTTAAATACGGCGACGGATCATTTTTATACAAATTTGTATCTGATTAAGAATACAATTATAATTGATTGTTATAGTAATAATTGGCAGACAACCACACATATTCTATATTCCCAAATTAAGCAAGTCACGCTTGTGTTACGGGTTACGGGTAATATACAACGAACTACTCTGGGGTCGATGCCAGACACCTAGACCATAGTAAGTAACGGAAAAAATTCGTTTTCGAAATTGACCATACCAGGAATCGAATCCCGAGCCTCTGCGTTGCAGTGTGATAGGCCGGCAAAGGCTTAGCCCGCTCAACCATAGAGGCCGACATCGTTATGGTCTTTAAATAAGTTGTTATTTTTAGAAAAATGTTTTAATAGCCTATAATAGCAATTAGACTCGACTCGACTTGAGATATGAATCCAAAACTTACCAAATTTGGTCTCATAAAAAGCTTTAGTTACAATATGTAACAAGTGTAGTAATCACAAAAGAACATTTTGAAAATTATTGAAATGTTCAACGGAGTAGAAGCTACTGGTTGACCCAAATCGCATGTCTCGAGGTTCATACATTACGTGTTCTTAACTAGAGCATGAAAATAGGTTTTAAATTTAGAATGAAATAATCTGGATTGTATGGTAACAAAATTGCAGAACCAAGGCTATGTGGCAGATATGTATATTTTAAATTAGTTTCATTTTTATTTATTTATTTAAGAACACAACAGTCATTTCATTACAGAGTGCATCAAATGAAAATGGGTTAAAATATTATATCTTGAAAACAAAAGTAATATATGTTATAACAGATTCGTAATATTTATCCGGGCAGGAACGGAAAAGAATACAATTTCGAGAGGCGACAAAACAACCCAGAGCCTGGTGGTAGGGTTCTTACCGGTATGGATGGTTACCACCCCTGGTTTAGAGCATGCCGTTATAACAACCTTGAATTGTGTTACGGCATTAATGGCCAGGTTCCAGTCTCCTTTTAGAGAGCAGCAGCGCATTTGTAGCACCTTTGGTGTTGCGAATCTCCATAGGCGATGGTAACCGGTTTCCAGTTCCCACCAGTGGGCTGTATACCTGTCTGCTAAACTCATGAAATAAAAAAAGATGCATTATATCACAAAAAGATAATAGGTTTTTATTCTTAAACTTGATAATAATAAAAAAGAATTTTCTATTTATCTATTCTTATAATGCTGCGGATTCATCTGCGTTAGTGTTAAAGATTTAGGCCGTGGCCGAATGCGTCCTATATAGTGTAAAAAAATAACGCCGTTAAGGCATAAGCACATTAGTGTATATATAAGTTATCTGTCAATATTTAACGTCATTAATAATGTCACATCTCATAATGCTTTAAACCCATCGCCATATCTGCGTGAAACGGCCTAAATCTTTTAAACTAACGCAGATGAGTGCCCATCTTGTCTCTAACAATCACACTTAGAGAGCTTGTAGAACAGGCGTCATAAAAAACAATAACATTTTATTGCCAAATGAGCATGCGTGTTGTCAAAATAATAAAATACGTTTATGTTGATTTAATTATACCTGTCCTCAAGTAAGATTATTATCTGACTTTCAGTGAGGTGTTTTATCTCCCACTAAAACTGAAACGCTTGAGTGCGTCTGTAGGTGATAGATAATTCAATAGAGTTTAATATACTAAGGAGTCCAAAGGGCTAGGTTCATTTAATATAGTATTCTTACCGACTAGTGCCTTTATCCATTCAAGCTTAATTTCCCATGGGCTTTTTGTGCACGGCCACAAACAGAGAGCTTTCGTCCAACTAGGTATCGATAATAAATTGCTGCCAAATGATAGTGCAGTTATTTGGGAACTTCAGATCGATGGAGTTCAATTTATAACGTATACAATAAGGTTTCCAGCAAGAAGTTTGTTGTGCGTTGAATAAAGTACATTATAGGAATTCCCGAAAGGAAACAGGAAGCTGAGAATTGAATGAAAATGTGAATGCTAACGAAGCTCCCTGAATTAAAAACCAAGAAGTTCTGACGATACGAGACGGTGTACTTCGTGGGCTGCGGCTCAAATATTTCGTTTTCTTTAAGGCTTTTGCTGCCTATTCCAGATGGGCATTAAATCATTTGTAGGCTTTTATAAGCAAGCGACTCTTCTGATAGAGTGGAATATTAAGCCCGAAAGTAGGCTCACTCATAAAGACCGTGAGGTTCAACTAACGTATCTTCTATCAGAGGATGAAGGGAAAGTAATGACTTTAGTTATATAGACATCCGTGCAGGAACGGAGAAAGAGTACAATTTACTGCGGCCGGGCGGCCTATCGTAAGAGACGACTTAACGACCCACAGCCAGGTGGTAGGGTATTTGCCCGACTGGATGGCTACCATCCCTGGTCTAAAGTATGTCGCCATAACAACCTTGAATTGTGTTCCGGCATTAGTGACCAGGTTCCAGTTTCCCTTAAGAGAGCAGCAGCGCATTTGTAGCAACTTTGCTGTTCCAAATGTCCATAGGCGATGGTAACCGCTTTCCATCAAGTGGGCCGTCTGCCTGTCTGCTGATCTCCTGCAATAAAAAAAAATATATAGATTTTTGTTATTGAAGAGCTGTCAAAAGGCAGACGGCTCATCTAATGGAAAGCGATTACCGTCGCCTATAGAAGTTTGCAACACCAGGCTCGAAGCCAACACGTTTCCATGATTTAGGGTAGAATAGGGAGATGGTTGTTCCGGTTTCCCCGTAGGGCGGGATGGAACTTCAGCCGCCGTAAGCGGGTGGCGCAAGTGGGGGACCCCTTGGGATATAGGGGTTCTCACTCACCTACACATGCCGTCGAGATGAGAGCACGAGTGTTCCGCGCGCGCTCACCTCTCCTCCCGTGGTGCGCGTTATAAACCGCCCCACGCCCAGACTAGATCTAGACCGTGAAGGGGGTTAAAAGAAGTGCCCCAGCAGTGGAAAAGGTCTGTGTGTAAGGCTCCTTCCCACCTGCCAGGGCACGCGGAGTTGGGACCGTTTCCCGCCCTGGCATAAGGCGCAGGACGGAACACCCAGGGGTTTTAGTGGGTATCCGTAACTGGAGAGTGGGAATAGCATTATCCCCTTAAGGTTCTGGCGTTGTCGCAGCTTAGGTGTTCAATCTGATTTCCCCTGGTTAGAAAAATAGGTATAAGGGGATGAAATAGGAGGGTTGGTATAACAGGAATGGGATAGAAGATTAAAAAGGATATTGCAGATTCACTGCTAACGGAGATGATCCTAATGTATGCTGTTCTACTTCAAACATTACGTGTTTTACCTCGTACAGAAAAATCGATAATGTAGTTAAAGTAATAAGGTCCAAGGTCAGGAGGAAAGAAAGCCCGTTACAGTTTGAAATTTGGATATATGATGGTTGTTCCTTGATAACTATTAGAGTGATGTAATCGGACTGGTCCATGCAAGCTAATAAAAAGCGCTGAGTTGTCCCATTTTATTGTTGGAACAAAATTCAGGTTAACCTATCTAGTGAAAAGATATCCTCGAGTATGCAACAATAAAGGTGCTATCAAGGTGCGGCCAGCCTTGTTCAATTTATAATACGTCACCGATGCCTATTAGACTTGTTACTGTTATATTGTGAATGATCAAAAAATTCAACACTGTTTTATACTTCAAGTTTTATTTGAGTCAATTCATTTTATAGTATTTATTTGTAAGTATGTGACAAAATTTTACTTTGTGTATTACATTTTGGTAAATTCTGAAGAGTAAATTACATACTATCTTCATTGAGAGCAGTTAACAAACTTTTCTTACATAGAGCTCTCACAGGGCATAACTTTCTGTATGAATTTTCAGGCATTCACAACGTAGCAACGCTAGTTGGAAAGCAACCAGTGAGGTAGGAAGACAAACACTTTCAATATTTATTTTATGCACTTTAATTTTGCACAAAATGTTGATTAAATTGCAAGAAACTGCCCGCAGTTTATAATTTATTTATGATCTATGTTACGAATAAATAACTTTGTTCATATGATTTTACTTATGTTTTTTTATTCCTTCTTCACTTGCAATAAATCGATTGTCAACTTTGGTACTGTACATACCTATAGTTTAGGTAACGTACTAAATGAAAATAGGATACTTTTTTTCTAAATAAAGATCCAAATTCTCACTAAGGGAATCTGAAGGAAAATTGTCATTGAATTTTTTATTGTCGTATCTGTTAACTGTATCTTTTAACACACAATAAAGTATATTCAGTCATTCATTCATAATATGTTTATTTCTGGGTTTCTAAATCTATACTAATATATAAAAAGCTAAAGAGTTTGCTTGAACGCGCTGAACTCAGGAACTACTGGTCTAATTTTAAAAATTCATTTCGCGTTAGATAGCCCATTTATCGAGGAAGGCTATTGTTTTATAAATTAACACGCTAAGACCAATAAGAGCGTAGCACCAATGTATAATGTTTCAAAATCGGGGATTTTTGTCCCTTTTGAGAGCTTCCGTTGCGTGTGCTGCGTAAACGGTTAAAGTTTCGCAAAAATCATGCGTGACAGAATTGTTCCCCTTTAAAAAGTTCTAAAAAAAGTCCGCGACAGCATATGTCTACCTTTTAAGGTTGGCTCACTATAACTTTTTTTATAATAACCAAATTTGTTCTAAAATATTGCATTATTTTCGAAGGTGTTCTTATAAACATGATAATAATCCTTATCCAAATAAATACGTTATTCATCACAAATATTTAATTTAAAACAAAATTGCCATTTACATTATTCGATTTCAATGAATATCTTAGGAGATATCGCAGTTTTAAAATAACATTGCAGCAAAATAATGATCAAGTACTGCGCGCGCATTTATGATGTGCAAGGCCGGTGGGAAGTAATTCAGATTTAAAATAAAAATACTTTCACCTTCTACGTAAACAAAGTCGCGGGTTAAAGTTAACGTTAGCCCAAAGTAACTATTCCACGCGGACGAAGTCGCGGGCAGAAAAGCTAGTATCAAATATAAATTATGTCAGTTCTAACCCGAGTCTATAAAAGAAGAGATAAAGAGAGAGATATTGAAATGTATGTATGTATTTGTCCATATTTGATATATTTTATACGCGTATGTATATACTTATGTAGGAATGTTGAAAATAATTATATATCAATCACTGACATGTTAAAAAATGAACGGCATGAATGATTGACGATTTGATTGGATGAACAGTTGACTGTCCGTCGGTTAAGAGTGTATAGATGGTGGTTGGTATGTGTAACTTATTGAGGTGTAATATTTAAACAGGTGATTTTCAAAGAAAAATACATTGCTATATCGAAAAAGTTTTTGATTTATCATGCCAACCAATTGCAACCACCACAAATATAAGTAGTCTTACTATATAATTTACGTATACTACCATCGTCATTATTAATGCATTTTTTACCTTGTCTGGAAGAAATCGCATTTTACTATTATAACAGCGCCCTTTGTATGGCACAAAGACATAATTAAATTTATTTTGCACTGCTGTACAATGAAGAATTATCTATGTATACAAACAAACTACATTTTTATAATTTAATTTACAATCTCGAAGTCTGAATGTACGCACAGTCCACCTATTGCAAAGACTATGAAAGTAGTAACTTATCTTTCCCCTCGTATATGTGATACTGTCGTTATAACTAATACCTACTTATATCAACGAGGTTACACTAGACTTGAAGGAAAGTCCTAAATAAACTAGAAGTACAGTAACTTAAGGGGGGCGGGCACCCTTATCATTGTCTTTATAGGCACTAACTTCCTACGTAAATCTTCAACATAGCTTCTACGTGCTACGCGACTTTGTAGGGTACAGTGACTTCTTTAGCTAATACATTATAAAACCATCATATCCGTTCGTCCAGTCTGACCGTCTGTCTATTTATTCAGTTATTATTGACCGGTTTCTATATCTTAACGATCGTTAATTTGCCATATATCGGTAAAATTTTGACATTACTTGTATCCATACAAGTAATGTCAAAATTTCAATAATGACGACGGTCTGGACATGATTTCATTTCTGCCATACAAAAATTATCAAAAAGGGGAAACGCAACCTAGATCTTGCAATCTTCATCAATCAAAAGAGTAGTGAATTGCAAAAAAAAATAAAAATAATTAAGAGCGCCGCTATAAATGTTACTGAACAACGCAATGAAAAAAGTTGTATACATATATACATGTTATAGGCAATTTGTTTCAAAGTTAAGTCATTACACATAGATGTATGGTGATGAGATATTCACTTAAAGTCCTAAAAAAATTCAAATCTTTTTTATATTTAACTTATGAAATTTTTTAAGATAGTATAGCTTAAAATATAATTTCAATAAATGATAATTTGATCTACATACATCCGTTGATTAGTTTTTGAATAATGATATGTTCACGATAAAATTCATTTTTTACGATTCTATAATTAAATTACAAATTAGTCGTTTCTTCGGAACCTTTCAATCTTGTTGGACAAAAAAGCACTCGGTTAACTCATTTTGTAATAGAATTTAATGTAAACATTTCTACTTTACTATATTTATTGAAGGCGTGTAAAGTGTATTAAATTTGTCCGAGAAGCAAACCCTTGAAACAGATGGGGTTTATTATAATAGCCGGGTAAATATTACCCGGGCCCCCACTTGGCCTATTGTGATTAATGTTAATCTTGCATAATTAATCAAAATGTTACAAATTCTACTACGTTTTTATTTCCGTTTAAATTTCAGCTAAATATTCGAAAAAAACTCTTTTTACCAACAAAAAGTTATACATCTTTATTTTCGATTGTTAATATAATGTATCATGTGTACACCAATTAATTAAAATCATTTCAATAATAAATCTACAAAACGAAATAATCTCGTTGTCTGGAAGAAATCACTTTTTAGCAATAAGCCCGCTATTTGTACATAAGTAGTCTTGAAGTATATCTATAATGATGTACAATAAGGAGCTATCTAAGTTCAACATTTATACTATTAGATAGATAACTCTTATATATATACAGTCGCGGTATGAAAAGTTTCATCACCTTGAAGACGACTTTTGCTTACACGAGAACAAGAAACAGTACTACCAACATTTTAATAAATTATACAAATTACGATTATAATATTTAGAATAGTGGAAAAAAATTGCAAGGTTGACAATAATGGACATTGAGATTAACAGTAAGAAACAAAGAGGATACAATCAGTAATGTTTAACATAAATATTAAAACCAATAAAAATGTTTTACATTTCTAAACAATCTTTTTAGATAAGATAGAAAATCAAACAACCTTGATTATAGTAATTTTAAACTTTATTGTCAAACAGTCACATATTATTTTCTGTGAAACAGTATATTTTGTGACTTAGTTTGAAAAGATAACAGATGCTTGCGGAACGTTAAATGAATCAATTTGAGAAATCCGCCTTCAGGTCCATAGTGCTGCTGAACGAGGTCGCTAAGGTCTTCGAAAAGATCTTGGCGGAGCGGCTCGTGAAGCATCTCGACGCTGTGGAGCCGGGACTTTCAGAAACGCAGTTCGGGTTTCGGCGGAGGCGCTCCACGATGGACGCCTTCGAGACGCTGCGAACGTCAACGGACGAAGCCGTCCAAGCGAAGGATGTCGTTCTTGCGGTGTCGCTAGACATAGCGAACGCCTTTAACAGCCTCCCTCATGAGACGATCAGGGAGGGGCTCCGCGCGCATGGAGTCCCCCCGTACCTCACGAGGCTGTTGGGCGCGTACCTGCAGGATCGACATATCCTTTGGGAGGGCGGTGAGTCCGGCAATCCCGAGGTAGGTCGTCGACGCGTCACGTGCGGCGTTCCACAGGGGTCGGTCCTCGGGCCGATTCTTTGGAACGTAGGTTATGACTGGATCCTTCGGGTTCCGGTCTTACCCGGGGTAGGGCTGATCTGCTTTGCGGACGACACCCTACTCACGGCACGCGCTGCGTCATTTGCGGAATCCGTGGACGTCGCTAACGCCGGGTTGGCGATTGTCGTAGATCGAATAGCTAGGCTGGGCTTGAGGGTCTCCCCCACGAAAACGGAGGCCATCATGTTCCATAGGAAATTTCGCAATCCCCCCGCGGACTTGACCGTTTCGGTCCAAGGGGTGGCCATTAGAGTAGGGCCCCAGATGAAATATCTGGGGCTAGTTCTCGATGGGAAATGGCTGTTCAAAGCGCACTTTGAGCAGCTAGTTCCCAAACTCGTCAAATCCGCGGGCGCACTCTCGAGGCTGCTTCCCAACGTAGGGGGCCCGGGAGGTGCGACGCGGAAACTTTACTCTAGCATCCTGAGGAGTATGGCACTGTACGGTGCACCCGTCTGGTCCATTGCACTTCACCGCCACCACAGAACCCTGCTGCAACGGGCGCAGCAGGTTCTGGCCGTGAGGACCATACGGGGGTATCGCACAGTGTCGCGGATGGCGGCCACCCTCCTGGCAGGCGATCCGCCCTGGCATCTCCAGGCGGACGTCCTGACAGTGGTGCGCCGCACCCGGCAGGATGCCCTAGCTAGAGGCCTGACCTTCTGTCAGGTCGAAATCGAGGCGATCAGGAAGCGGGAAACCGCCTCCATGATCGCCGTCTGGTCTCAAGAGCTCGACAACCCTGCGGCCTATGGCGGCTACACGGTGGATGCAATCAGGCCACAGCTGACGGAATGGGTCAACCGTACCAGCGGCACCCTGACCTTCAGGACGACACAGATACTTACCGGACACGGATGTTTCGATAAGTATCTGTGTCGCATTGTGGGCTGCTTGCCTTCCCCGGACTGCCGCCAGTGCGGCGCGCTCGATACGGCGTTACACACGCTAGTCGAGTGCGCCACATGGGCGCCGCAGCGTTTCGAACTTGAGACGCACGTAGGTCCAGTCGACTCGCTCTGCGACTTGGTCAAGGCCATGCTGCAGAGCAGCGACAATTGGGGGGCTGCGGTTACTATTTGCGAGACAGTAATGTCACTCAAGGAGGCCGCAGAACGAGACAGGGAGAGAAGTCCTGCAGCGCGTGCCAATGCGTCTTCTCGAGGTCGCCGGCCTTCAGCTGGCACCCGGAGAGGCAGGTACGCGCATTACTTCCCTCCCTGAGTTAGGTTCCGTTTACCGCGGGGGGCCTTTAGCTTGCTAGGAAGAGCAAAGGACCTTCTACCCCCGCACAACGAAGTGGGGTGTGTTCTCCCAGGGCACACTCCAGGCACTTTATTGCGCTGGATCGGCTGGGCGTAACTATGTTCTAAATCTCAGCCTTTCCAACACATTCAAAGCGCAGGGTCGTCAGGGAGGAGGGGGTTTTTAGTGGGTATTGGGGTTGCTCGCCCGTGCAGCAACGCTCGGAGTCTTCCACACTATTCTGTGACCTCGATTGCGGACGGAGCGCTGCCAAGAGCATACTATTGCTGCAGTGTTATCGCCCCCGACCGACGCGTGTCGTTCCCCTAGCAACGACCCAGTTTGTGCGTAAATCGGTTAAGCATTTTCCCTCGCCTCAAAACAAAAAAAAAAATCAATTTGAGAAAACTGGCGAACCGTTTCATACCACGACTGTAACTAAACATCTACATACCTTAGGGTGGGACAAAAAAAACTGTCTATTTTTTTATTGTCTCGAGTGAAAAAATGTTAGTTTTTGATGTTTTAAGAACTCCCTGCAAAGGACAGGTGATATAAAAAAGATTTAAGAGGTCGCTCTAATTTTTTCAAAAGGTTTTTTTTTAAATTCAAATTTCCGTTTTTTTTGCGCCACCCTAACATACATATACCTATATAGTTTTTAGGAACTTAGTTTTTATTTTAAGTCAATAATTACTGTTAATTGATGCATTCATTCTTTATTGTTCTCCAGGATGGCTTAACTTATAAATATGTAAAACAATGATCTGTCTTCTTGCTTGAAGCGACCTCTTCCACACTCCCCAATATTGTATATTTTTTTACATTCCGAATGAATCTAAAACCCATTTTCATGTCCTATATAATTGTCTTCAAGAACGTTTTTTGAGAAAGAGCTTTGTTATTTTTCATGATCTTACCTGTATGCCAAATTTCATTACGATCCGTGTTTTTTTTCATTTTCCTTCCTTCCATCTGACGAGCATGGTTTTCTTTTCTGATTGTTATGCTTTTTTGTTATTCTTTAACCTTTTTTTTTAATAAGATCAGGTTAACCTTTTAGTACTGACAAGTTAAAAAACCAGAAAGTGTCTGTGTGTGCAATTCACAAATGGCAGAAGTGAAACTTCAGAAAAGTGGCCTGCGAGAGAATTAGATAAATATCAGGAGTATTAGGATGACTATGAGGTTTATTGTTTTTATAAAATTTTTACCAAGCTTAAAAATTATTTTATATTTTAATGCAAAATATTACATTTCATATTTAATATATATTATAAACGCATATTATTCAGATACCATGTTTGCACTTTGAACAAATGACACAAGAGGCTTATGATAACTAAAATAGTGTTACAACTCAGGTACCGACAAACACAAAATCCACCTGCATATCTGTAACAAAGCACATTTATTACCCGTCGGCATTTGAACTAATAACATTGAAATTCTTTTAGGGTCGTCTTCTTTTGTTTACTTATTGGCATACGGCTTATTGTTGTATTGTAATCACTAGCCAGGTGTTACGGATTTAAAGTACAAGTTGATTCTAAGAAATGCGGTCCACGCTGTCGGGCGGACATATTGCATTTGTGCAGTTTTTCTTTTTATTATTATTATTAACATCTCTACGGACTCGAGTTCCGTACCTTTTTTTACTACTTAATTTCTATGAAAAATTTTAGAGTCCATACACGCTTATTGTTTATTTTTGTTACTGTGTGTGACATTAATTTAGTGATTTATATGTTATGGTGTACCTTAAGATTAACTTATTATATTAATATAATAAACTTATACTAATGTAGAGTGTATCTGTTACATGCTGGTGTTGTGAGGAAGTGCATGTGCAGTGTTGGCCTTATATCTATACTTATATATAGTCCTATCTAGTGCCATGTGTGTTGGTTTTTTCTTTTCTGTGCCTGGGTTATTAATTTTTAGGCTCTTTGTGTGTCTTGGTTTGTTTGTGAAGTGTGCGTGTAATGCAATGCGATGGTAGTGCGCGTTCGTTTGAGTATGTGTATAAGTTTTATTGTTAGTTATGTGTTTGTGACTTTGTGTGGTGTCATAATTTATTGTTTAATTGTTGTGACATAAACATTTTCAGTTGGTGTTGATGATGATGGATGGTTTAGAAGGGGGATTATTGGCCCTCCATTAGGTGTTGGACCACCGTCTTGTCTCTCATGAATATCGCCATTTTTATATTATAATCCCTGATCACCTCGGCTGTGGCTTTCTCCGCTTTAAGGACGAAGGTGGCTGTAGCGTCCTCTTCACACACGGCTGTGTAGTAAATACATTTACCCGTGTGCCGCGAAATCGCCACGACCGCATGAGGGATGCTCTTGTACAGGTCGATCATGTTGGATTTGGACCTCATGATCACCACTGTCTCGAAGGTAAGACCCTGGGCCTCGTGTATCGTTTGAACGCATGACCCTTTGCCCTTACCACAGCCTAGTTTTATTAGGCTCTCTTTCTCTGACTGCGTGTGAGTTAGATAAAGAGTATTGGCAAGTTCTGTGGGTATGTGTCTTCGCGAGTACCGTTTGAGTTCCAGGGAACGAGCTTGATTTTCATTTGTGCAGTATAAAACAAGGACCTGATGGAAGGGAGAGGCAGTCGAGCGAGAACCACGAACGAAGCGAGACGTGTGTCCTACAATCGGGAATCTTCTAGTGACGGACTTTGCGTCTTTATTGAATTACGACATTCTATTTATATTTAATTCTTCTGCATTATATTTGGACTTATTGCGTTCGGTTATATTTGTACCTGTATTATACGTGTTTGTATAGTTCTAATAAACTGTATAATAATTCCAACTGTATTTTAATTCGAGTCCTGCACCTCGTAACAATAGGAAGCTCTAGTTTCAATTTGATTTAGGTACTTTAAAATTTCAAAATATTTCCAACTCAATCTTTATGGGCATATAGTGTTTAAATAATTAAATATGTCTTTTTAGTGTCGCTTTTTTTCGTTTCATCGAGTTTCTTACAACGATTCTAAAGAAGTTTCATTTCAACAATTACTTTACAATCCATAATATTATTATGGCTTGTAAATAAAACTCTTTCTTAGCGACGTATAGATTCTGGAGCATATTACTGAAATCAAAACATCGTAAAATCAACATAAGCAGAGCATAAATCGTAAATACACTCCGGTCCAGTAACGGAAAACAGATTTCTAAACCAATGAATCGAGAGCGTTTACACTGAAACTTTCCTGGTGAAATCAAGGAAAGATCGTCCATTCATTCAACTGTAAAAGGAGATGTTATTGTATTAGTTGTGTCTTATCCTAACTGGATTGATTTAGGACTGGCCCTTGCAGACATCTTCTCAGTTTCTTGCTTGAATAAATGTTTTTTCACTGAAACTTTTTCCTTTCATTTTGTAATTGTTACACTATTTGTATTATATTATACAGTTACTATTATTTTCAGAACAATAACTAAAGCTAAACTAATCGTTATTTAAAATTTATATTTGTAGCAGACTCTAATTGCTTGGGCTGGTGTATACGTGTCTAACTATATAATAACAATGTATTTCACTTGGACTATATTTTGTAATAGCTGACCCGTGCCCACTTCGCTGGGCATCATAAAAAAAAGATATATATTTATTATTAATCACAATCAAATATAATACCCTATGCCACTCAGGAATAATGTAGCTTTCCCCTGGTGAAAGAATTTTCAAAATCGGTTAAGTAGATCCAGAGATTACCCCCTACAACGTTACAAACTTACAAATTTTACCTCTTTACTTTTTGTTGAGTTTAATTACCTACTAAGCGAATTCAAAATATTTCCCCTCCCGTACTGCCCGTACCCCAGTGACGCCTACATCGCATAAGCCTATCTAGCCGATTAGGGTGCGTAGCGACCACGCAACTTTTTTCTAATACTTACATTTTTAAACTCGTGATATCTTTCGAATGGAATGTCCGAATTGAATAATTCAAAAAGTTATATAAAGGTATTGAAGCAGTCTTGAATACAAAGTAATTTATTTTGATAAGGATGAATACCAATATACAAATAAAGAACTTTTTCTACCGGCGGCATTTTAATTAAATTATATATATAATTTAAAATAAAAGATCACATATTTTGGCATAACTATAATAGTTAGACATATACTGTTGCGACATTTTTTGTAAATAATGATGTGTTCTGCAAACTCGTAGTGCATTATTTTATTCTATCATCAATAGTTTTCGCAGCGCACGCGATTTTAGGTATTTTTTTACACCTTGGGTTACACTATTGGAGTTTTAGTAAGGATCCCTAATTTTTTTGAAAATATAATATAGCTTATATCAACCGGGGATAGTGTAGCTTGCCAACAGTGAAAGAATTTTTTAAATCGGTACAGTAGTTTCGGAGATTACTCCCTAAAACGTCACAAACTCACAAACTTTACCTCTTTATAATATTATTATTAGTATAGAAGTATAGATTAATTTATTATAATACGTGAAGTATATATAATCAACAGCTCAATAGCAACTGACAATATTAAGCGAATACCAAGTTCAATTATAAAATAATGAGGCTTTCAAACAGCCAGTGTCTATGTAGCCTTATATAATATGCTAGAACGTATGGGTATCAGAGAAATTCAATTGAATCTTTTTAAAAAATATATTTCAAAACGCACGCAAATGGTTAACATTAATGACTCCATTAGCCTAGAATGTTCGCTTATATTTGGGGTGCGGCAAGGCAGTGTATTAGGTCCATTTCTTTTTCTTTGTTACATTAATAAATTTTGTAATATGCAACTACCAAATTGTAAAATTCTGTCGTATGCGGATGATACTACTTTAACATTTGTTGGTAATACTTGGGATGGCGAATTTAATGATGCACAAAGAGAGTTTGATTACATATGTCAGTGGTTATCTGCAAATTCCATAACCTTGAATACTAGTATAACAAAATATATTCTTTTTTATACGAGGCTCTTCAGACGATAACACTAACGAACACAATATTATAGCACATACCTGTGACTACTTTAACTGTACTTGTTCTCCACTAGTTATGACAAAAAAACATTAAATATTTAAGTTTAATCATTTCTTTTTTATTGCAGGAGATCAGTAGACAGGCAGATGACCCACTTGATGGGAAGCGGTTACCATCGCCTATGGACATTTGCAACACCAAAGTTGCTACAAATGCGCTGCTGCTCTCTTAAGGGAGACTGGAACCTGGTCACTAATGCCGGAACACAACTCAAGGTTGTTATGGCGACATACTTTAGACCAGGGGTGGTAGTCATCCAGTCGGGCAAATGCCCTACCACCTGGCTGTGGGTTGTTTAGTCGCCTCTTACGACAGGCCGGCCGGCCGCAGGAAATTGTATTCTTTCTCCGTTCCTGCACGGATACTATATGATCATTTATAAACATTGAAATTTTCGAGACCACGTAAATAATTTGACAAAAAAGTAAGAAAACTAACATATGTATTCAAGCAACTTAAAAATGTCATAGACAAAGAGCTTATAAAGACCGTCTTCCTTTATGCCAATCAATTTTGAATTATTGTATATCCTCTTGCGGTGGTATTGCAAATACAATGCAATCTGATACATCTTGAAAGAGCCCAAACACTTATTCTACAAGTTAGCTATAATAAACCTCGATTATTTTCAACTGAGGCTCTATATAAAGAAAGTAAGGTTTTAACTGTCAGGAAGCTCCTTCTCTTAGAGATTATAGTTAGGAAACATTTCTTTGTGCCACTAAATAAAGACCATATTAAAGATAACATACGAAGAAGCTACATGGTTAGTCAGCAGCCGTCGGTAAAAACATCGTTTGCATAAAAATGATTTTGTACAATAAAATTAACAAAACTAAAAATATATTCCATGCGCAAATCAGATTGTTGGAAAGTGTTAACGTCTTGGTTACCGACAATGAGTTATGAACAGACTGAAAATTTAACTAAACAGCATATATTATAACATAGTAAACAATCAGCATTTACATAACACACAAACACTAAGCACACAACCACACTTAAACACACAACCACACTTAAACACACAACCACACTTAATAAATCTATATCTGTGCAGGAACGGAGAAAGAATACAATTTCCTACGGCCAGGCGGCCTGTCGTAAGAGGCGACAAAACAACCCACAGCCAGGTGGTAGGGCATTTGCCCGACTGGATGGCTACCACCCCTGGTCTAAAGTATGTCGCCATAAGAACCTTGAGTTGTGTTCCGGCATTAGTGGCCAGGTTCCACTCTCTCTTAAGAGAGCAGCAGCGTATTTGTAGCACCTGCGATGTTGCAAATGTCCATAGGCGATGGTAACCGCTTTCCATCAAATGGGCCGTCTGCCTGTCTGCTGAACTCCAGCAATAAAAAATAAAAAATAAACACACAACCACACTTAAACACACATCCCCTCAAACACGCGCGCGCATTTAGGCACGCATAGCGAGTGCGTGCCTATTTATCTAAGCATAAAAATGCAAACTTTATGTTTTTATTTTTATACTAGCTGTGCCCGCGACGTCGCCCGCGTGGATTTTTCTTTCAACACCCTCCGATTTTGAAACATTCTTCATTGGTGCTCCGCTCCTATTGGTCTTAGCGTGATGATATATAGCCTATAGCCTTCCTCGATAAATGGGCTATCCAACACTGAAATAATTTTTCAAATTAGACCAGTTCCTGAGATTAGCGCGATCAATCAAACAATATTAGTATATCTGGCTACAACACTAATACTTACATTTTAAATATCGCGATATCTTTTGAATGAAATGTCCGAATTGAATAATTCAAAAAGTTATAGAAAGGTATTGAATTCGTCTTGAATATGGAGTAATTTATTTTAATAAGGATTAATACAAAAGTACAAAATAAATAGTTTTTGAAGCGACGGCATTTTAATTATTGAATAAACTAGAATAAAACACTTATTGTGAGATAACTACAATAGTTACACATATGGTTACGCGATATTTTTTGTAGACAATTATATGTTCTGCAAAGTGGTAGTACATTGTGTTGTTCTATAATCAATAGTTTTCGCAGCGCACGCCGTGTAAGGATTTTTTCGGGTCATTTTTTTACACCCTGGGTCACATTATTGGACTTTTAGTAAGGATCTCAATTTTTTTTGAAAATATATTATAGCCTATAACCTTCCTCTATAAATTTACTATTCAACACTGAAAGAATTTTTCAATTCGGGTTGACAATTTGTATATATTCTTTGTATGTTTCGGGAAACGTTTGTGACATCAATTATTGCACAGCACCATCTATTGGCTTGTAAGTGTTCCACTACAAGGTATTGCATACCCCACTCTCCCCATCAGAAAATAAAAGTCACTTGTTAACACCATATTTCATCATTATCAATATATTTCAGTTATAATTTAATATTTATCTGTTTAAATAAAAAATATTCAAATATATTACTAAAATTTATTTCATTTTTTTTTACAGGCAGACGGCCCACTTGGTGGAAAGCGGTTACCATACCTATGGACATTTGCAACAACAAAGGTGCTACAAATGCGCTTCTGCTCTCTTAAGGGAGACTGGAACCTGGTCACTAATGCCGGAACACAACTCAAGGCTGTTAAGACGACATACTTTAGACCAGAGGTGGTAGCCATCCAGTCGGGCAAATGCCCTACCACCTAGCAAAATTATAGAAATGAATTAATTGATTGATTGAAATTAATTGATTAATTTTTGAATTATAGAATTGATGTAAAACTGTATAATTGAAAAGCTTATTGCGTTGATGAAGCAACATATACAACAAAAGTGAAGCAAAAATACACAAAAAGAATATTAAGCAGCTAAGTCCAAATACATAATTCATAAAGCAAGCTCCCAATCCTAACCAATCACGTAAACATTTTTACGTTTTCCATTAATCTGGTCGAGGGCCAAAAAAGGTTATTGGTCAAAAATAGATTTAAAACTGGATGGATATCACAGGAGGCAATTTTACAAGATAAATGGATTAAGGGGTCGCATCGTGGCGACCTTTTCAGGATTATATTAATCAGCGTTCCGTAGTCGCCGGGTTGCGGTAATGCATAAACGTTGTCAAGTGTCAGCGTATGACAACAAAACACTCGTGTCAATAACCAGTATAGTATAAGGTTTCTTCTTTACCCAATTTTAAGTTTGGTACCAAATATATTAAACTTTAAAATCAATATTTTGTTCTTCGCGTATGTTGTTAACCTACTTGAAAAAGGAGGAGGTTCTTAAATCGACTGTGTTTTTTGTATGTTTGTTACGTGATTTCTCCATTTTTTTTATTTTATTAGAATTTGGCCAAGTCAGGATCTGGTGAGTGGATTTTAGGGAAATAGAGAGCAATCCTTGTTGAAGAGCACGGAGCGTCTATACTCTTCGAAAATCAAAGGTGTATATGCGTGCCAGTACTACAATTACTACAGACGCTTAATATAAAAATTACTATATTTTGATAATCTTTTGTTGCTTTTTTTAGGTTTTACTTCGAACTGACTTCAAGATGTTGTTGAAAAAATTGTTTTTGCTTTTTAGTTTGAAGTCAGTAGTGTTTTTGTTAAAATTCCAATTACGTTTATTACACGGACATCAATTTGCAATATATATTTATTACATATTGTACATAAATATAATTTTCGTCATATAATAGGACAAAAAATAACTAAAATTTGGTATAATAAACCATGATGATGATGAAATATGATGTTGAATAGTGACTAATGATTACCATTTTAACTGCTGATAAGAAATAAAAATACTTTAATATGCTGATATTAAACGAATCAATATAAGTTGAAAAGCACAGAACTGAAAAAACACAATGGTATTAAAAGACATCGAATGAATAAATGAAATTCATCCAAGTTGAAAGATAAAAATGAACCGTTCAACATCAGATTAACGACGAAGTTCGCCAGATATATATATATAAAATTCTAAACATACCGTGTCTGTACATTGGATCTATTTAAAAAAAATATAAGTGGAATAGACTACATAAACGATGGAGTTTATTTTAGATTTCTTGTCTGTTTGTTCGAAATTCATGTAAAAACTGTTGGGTCGACTTCAATGTGGTTTTCACTGATTGACAGCAAATCTTAGACTTAAGAATTTTTCTGGGATTGTTTAAAATGGTCAGATTAAAAAAATCGAATTCCAATGTTATTTTTTCATTGATCGATAGCAAATTTTATGTAATAAAATGAGTGCTATTTTGATAAATCCCGGGAATAGGACGAAATTTTGCTCGGGTGCAGTTTGGAGTTGTTCGAGTGCATATCAATTTGCTTATTCCGACACAGTTTTCACTAAAATGACAGCTTACATTATTTTCTTAAGTTTTCGCGACTTGTATACATAATAACACTGCGTTTTAACGGTTTTAAGCGCGGTAGTTTATTTGACTTTTGTTATTCCAACGTTTTGGCCACTTTTCAGTAGCCGTGATCACGGAAGACCAAGATGTCAAGTGTAAACGAATATTGTTAAAGTTTTATTTAGCCTACCGCCAACTTTTTGAAGTTGGCGGTAGGCTAAATAAAACTTTAACACTTGACATCTTTGTGTTCCGTGATCACGGCCACTGAAAAGTGGCCGAAACGTCGGAATAACAAAAATCAAATAAATTACCGAGCTTTAAACCGTTAAAACGTAGTGTTATTACATTATTTTTAAAATGCTCCGGTACTTTGTGTCCCGGGAACTCCACGGGAATTTCAAGTCAAGCGTGGATGAAATCGCGGGAATATCCTATTTCTTCAATATATACCTAGCAAACCGGTTGGTTACATTACGTTGGTTTTATTCCTTGCAAGAACGGAAAAAGAATACAATTTCCTGCGGCCGGGCGACCTGTCGCAAGAATCAACAAAACAACCCTCACTCAGGTTGGGTATTTGCCCGTCTGGATAGCTATCTACCCTAGTCTAGAGGATGCCGTCATAACAATCTAAGTTGTTTTCCGACATCGGTGGTCAGGTTCCAGTCTCCCTTTAGAGAGCGACAGCACATTGGTAGCGCCTTTGGTGTTACAAATGTTCCTAGGCGACGGTAACCGCTTTCCATCAGGTGCGCCAGCTTCCTACCTGCTGAACTCATACATGCTATAAAAAAAAGTGACAGTCTATTAAAACAAGCAAAACAGATATGATACTTATTAATATAAAAGCATAATGCAGATACAATTATACGTATGTAGTACATAATTGGAAATGTTGCCAAATTCCAGTTTTATCAACTTCCTGAACGTGAAACTCGTAAAATATTTCGATAATGAGTACTAATGTCCAGTCGAGATTCAATATTGGGCTCGAGCGACCCAATCAGCGTGCGCCTCTCAAAGGCAAAGTGGGAACGTGAAAAACGACCCCGGCCTACGGGAGAGGACTTGAGTATTTATGAAATGGCTTTTGGCAGTTACTACTTTACGAGGTCATTATGAAAGCCATTAAATATATGATTCCAGAGCGGCATATTTTGACCAACCAGTTATATGCGCGTTAACGTTTTGTTCACGACTTGTGTCGAAAGTATTTTAATTCATTATGAGCCACTTTCTGGATTTTAAACCTTCCTTTGTGTTTTATTAGAACATCAAGTTCCTTTCGGTAGATCTTTTATTACAGAATACAATGATATTGTTGTTTCTATGAAATGCGTTCTTGCCTTTATTAGCCACAAAGGTGCTTTATTCTCCATCAATTAATACGACGGTTGTCGGGGATTCAATTGTGCTATTGTCAAGTATTTACGCTTTATTGTTATTCGCTTGTCTCTTTACTCCGTGCAACGGTTTATTTTACTAATGACAGGTCGAACATTGAGCCATTAGTATAAAAAAACTAAACTTGACCATTTCGATTTCATATAAAAACGAATTTCCCTATGAGTAAATTTTAATCAATTTAGTGCACCTATATAATTTGCTAAATCACTGTATTGCGTAATAAATAAAATATATTATAATCTATATCATCGGCGTTAGTGCAGGACCTTGTGACGAAGTTTTTAGCGAAATAATTTTTTTTTTTAAGTAAATATTTAAAAAATAAATTTAGTTATAAACAAGGCGCTGCACTGTGCCGACGATATGTATAAGTATATACTTAAAGGAGGGAAAAAAATAAAAGTTTTGATTTTTAATATCTAAATAAATGTCGTGTTATTGTAATGATAACGATCATTGATATCACACAGAATGTCAGTATTACTCCGCCTGAAATAATGAAGTATGGCTATAATGACATTTGTAGTATGTGAAAGTTACTGTCAAAAATGCGCAACTTTATAGACGTGTAAACGTTAAAAGTAAAATAAATCGTTGGACAGAGTATAATAATTTTATTCGTTTATCAACTAATTATATTTCATGTGCCACCTTTAATGATACATTTAGGGCCGATTTTTTTTATTTTTTATTGCTGACGAGCTGAGGCAGCAGCAGCTGAGGCAGACGGCCCACTTGATGGAAATCGGTTACCATCGCCTATGGACATTTGCAACACCAAAGGTGCTACAAATGCGCTGCTGCCCTCTTAAAGGAGACTGGAACCTGGTCACTAATGCCGGAACACAACACAAGGTTATTATGGCGGCATACTCTAGACCAGGGGTGGTCGCCATCCAGTCGAGCAAATACTCTACCACCTAGCTGTGGGTTGTTTAGTCGCCTCTTACGACAGGCCGCCAGGCCGCAGGAAATTGTATTCTTTCTCCGTTCCTGCACGGATAAAATGCCGATTTTTCAATTATGACATAATAGTTATCAGTCGAATAAATTATAACTCGAGTGAATTCAAAAGTTAAACTATTCAACTGTTTTATACATGCAACTGACATTTTACACAATGCTGATTTTCAGTGCAAACCTTCCTTTTGGAGTGAGACCAAAGCGACCCAATTTTTAATTTTATTTATTCAAGTACACCAAATAAATAAATTTTAATAAAAACTAACAGTATAGTAACAATATGGTCTTACTTTTTAAATTAATAGTCAAAACTAATAATAATTAAGTTAAGTTAACATTTTAAGTTAATTTAATTAAGTTTAATTTTAAGTGTTAAGTTAACATTTTTAATTTTTACAGGTTAGGTATACTTTATTGGCATGAATAACTTTGATCTGGTGATTGAAAAATCGACCCTTAGTTGGACTGGCGATGCCGTATTTTGTTTAATTACACCAGTGTTTTTATTTAATCACTTGTGTGGTCTGCCGTAATTAGAGTCAATAGGGCACAAAGGGATGCACAGACAAGCCAGGCTTGGCGCAAATAGAGCAATAAAAAGGGAGAAAAGAAAAAAAAACGAACATTCTCGTCTCTTTGTGAACAATACAGGGAGTACAATGTGTATAATGCCCGTAGGTAGTGCCATTTGTCTTTCTGTCTAATCTTTCATGATGACGATGTTGTTTTACGATTTACGTTCTCATTTGCAATAAGTGAGAGCTCAGCTGTGCTCTTGTTTGTCTTTATGTATCTTTGTACTAATTTGCCTGTAAATACGAGTTTCGCTCGTTTATCTCTGCTCCTGTATTGGAGTTTGTGCTGTCTAGGAATTTATTCAAAGTATTTGTGATTGATAGTAGCACTTGGGCTGAATATTTGAGTTGAGATATGACATATTTAATAGAATAGGACTTATTTTAAAGAAAGAATTCGGTTAACACTACTTACATACAGGGAGATTAAGGCTTCGACAACCAATTCTACATAGTAATTTTTATTATTGTAGGAAGCTGTAGCCTGCGGATAATTTGCTGGTTCAATATTTTGGACTGTATGAGAGAGACTTGACCTTAGATCCTTGTACTAGAAAAGTAGAAGCTTTACCAACCTTAAGATCCGTCCTCTTCTGGCTCGGTTCAGGTTGCACACAGGAACAGTGCACGGTACTGAACTCCACTTAAGCCCTAACACTTCGTACAAGGTTTTTAGAATAGTAAAAGTTCTTGGCACGGCCAGTAATCCACAAGGCCAAAATTGATGATTTGGGTGAGGTATAGTTATAGAGGACTTTTATATATTATGAACTATTATGATCAGATCCTAATGTTTTCAATATAGGTTAGAAGGCCAAGGCAGGAATGAAGCAAAACGGAGCTCCTGCCTTTGTGGGTATTTTTTTTTTATAATCACTCAAAATTCTTTTACATCTCAATTAATGAATAAAAGTGCCTTATATCTATGCCGCAGCTGATGATTTCACAAAAACGATGAGCGCACGGCGCGGTGTCTTTCTTCATCAAACGTTGACTTGAAGTGTTCAAAATGGCTGCCCTTAACCTGCTGTGCATTGACCGTCGCCTTACTTCGAAAGAGGATAGATAGTAAAATTGATAGAGCGATGTTCTACCTTTAAACTAGGTAAAGACTGAACAACTATTGTATTTTCCTTTATATTACAAGGGTTCCATTTTTGCTAAAATAGCTATGGAACCCTATAAACGATGAACAAAAACGTCCTTTGTTCGAGAAAATATATATTGTAGTAAACATAATGAAACTTCGTTAGAAAAACTGATAGTGATACTGACTAACCATATTAAATGTATAATGTGTGTACACGGCTTTGGATACTGAAAAGCAAATGTTGTCCCTTAAGCAAGCATCGCGTTTAACGTCTTTTTTACGTTATGCACACTATCACAGCAGCGGGCAGCAAAGTAGAGAGGAAAATGGGTAGCACGAGTGCCATATATTTGATATATTAATTATGTTGCGTAAGTATAGATATAAAATTAGATATAAGATCATAGAAATATAGTGAACTTAGTAAACATGAATCGTATTTTAATCAATTTTATTTTAATGAAAAAAGAAAAGGAAATAAGAATTACTCCATATACTCTATTAGTAGTATAGTGAAAAGGAAAGAGAAACTTCTGTCTTAGCCAATGACGAAAGAAGAGGTATAAAAACATATGTTGGGTCGCTCGCGCTGTCCGCTTCGCTCGCCACTCTCCTACTTGCTGCCGTAGAAGTGCACATAATAACTTATTCTTCAGCCAGTCTCTGTCTACTTCTGGGCTTAAGCCTCTCCAAGTTTGCACTGCATACCCCGATCTCCCGTCTTCCTTATCCAGCCCCTGCCGGCGACCTTGCACAGGTTCAGTTTACCGGGCTGGAGAGCGTGCTAGGCTACGTTTGCCGAGACGCGGTTTCCACTCCAGGACTCCTTTGCTCTATCGGCCATAGGTCCAGATGTGACCGGCCCACTGTCACATTAACTTGCTAGTCTTGCGAGCTATATCGGTTACCCTGGTTCTCTTACGGATATCCTCATTTCTGATTCTATCCGTAAGAGAAACACCTAACATAGCTCGCTCCATAGCCCGCTAAGCAACTTTGAATTTGTGGACCAATCCCACCGTCAGTGTCCATGTCTCGGCACCGGATGTTCTAATGGCCAGGACGCACTGCTCGAAGTTTTCAAGATCTTCAATCATTGCAGAAAGGTCGACGAGAAGACTTGTCGAAGCTTCCCGGATGCCACCCAGTCCAACTGAATCCTTCTACGGGCTTTCTCCTCGAAGATGTGTCTACCTACCTGAAGTTTTTGTCCAAGGTTTTTTTATTTATTTTTTTATTGCAGGAGTTCAGCAGACAGGCAGACGGCGCACTTGATGGAAAGCGGTCACCATCGCCTATAGACATTTGCAACACCAAAGGTGCTACAAATGCGCTGCTGTTCTCTTAAGGGAGACTGGAACCTGGTCACTAATGCCGGAACACAACTCAATGTTGTTATTGCAACATACTTTAGACCAGGGGTGGTAGCCATCCAGTCGGGCAAATGCCCTACCACCTGGATGTCGTTTGTTTTGTCGCCTCTTACGACAGGCCACTCGGCCGCAGGAAATTGTATTTTTCTCCGTTCCTGCACGTATAAAAATACTCCTGCACAACCCCAAGAAGGGAATAATCGATGTTTACCGGTCGCGGCATGACATGTTCGTTGAACATGAATTTGTCGTGTCGTGTGAGAAATTCTTTAGGCTGTTCAGTATGTCGGCAAGTTCCTCTAATGTTACTGCAAAGACTACGATATCGTCAGTGAAAGGGAGGTGGGAGATGCATTCGCCGTAGATGTTGTGTCCCGTTCACTCCGTTCACAATATAAATGAAGGGTATAAATTTCACCATGTCAATAATGTTCATTATTACTAATTTGTTATTAAGATAAATTTGAATACCAGTACAAAATTATAAATCATTAAAATATTATTACCACGAAATATTGTAGTGGCAATCAAATCGAGCAACTGACATGAAAAATGATTTATCGGATATTAATTCTACCCCTTCAGCGACGGATTTCAATATACGCAATTAGTTCCCTGATTGCTACTTCATAATATTTTTTATGATTGATTTACTCTGTGACATCATAGTAATTAAACGAATTCATGTAACGTTATCGATAGAGAATATGTTTACAATAGTTAGGGAATATGCATGCGAATAGGGAATATATTTATATTTTAATCAATTATGTACAATACAGATAAAAATGTGAATTTGTTGACATATCTGTGAATTTATTCACAAGACAATTATAAAATTACATATCATCGAATACAATAAAACCAAACATAACTTATTTCTATTGTATTCTACCCATAGTCCCTCAAGACTATAAGTAGAATAGGGAATATAAATAGAATAGGGTATTTATCATTAGAATCCGTGCAGGAACGGAGAAAGAATACAATTTCCTGCGGCCGGGCGGCCTGTCGTAAGAGGCGACAAAACAACTCACAGTCAGGTGGTAGGGCAATTGCGCGACTGGATGGCTACCACCCCTGGTCTAGAGTATGCCGCCATAACAACCTTCGGTTGTATACCGGCATTAGCGACCAGGTTCCAGTCTCCCATAAAAGAGCAGCTACGCATTTGTAGCACCTTTGGTATTGCAAATGTCTATAGGCGATAGTAACCGCATTCGGTCAAGTGGGCCGTCTGCCTCTCTGCTGAACTCATGCAATAAAAAAATATACTTTGAAATAAAAATCAAGTTTAACATTTCTAAGAATTATAACATACCAAGTTCATGACCTACCTGTCTTTTTTCAACACGAGCCGCGGCCAAAAGTTAATATAAAATATTTTTTTATATTAGCTTATACATAATAATATATCAAAAATTATTTTAAAATTGCAATCGGATTCAGCATCGGGAATAATAAATATGTGAAAATACTATGTACCTTAAGAAAAAGACAAATAAGATTTATAACTACTAAACTTGACAACGAAGAGGAGAAAGTTTTAATTTACAAAGAATAAAAACAACCACGCCTTTGTGGACTATTTTTCCAATCTAGTCTGTGATCCAGTCTTAGTGCACTTTAGTTTTCCAATGCGGTTTTTCCGGATTAAAGACATAACTAGTTACAAATTTTTATTTTTTTCAAGCCACAAAATAAATAAGAGAAATTCGTTAGAACACAGTATTCAATCAGTGTATGCACTGCAGTATGTACACAAATCGCGCAAGATTTCTCAGCGAGTCTCAGAGAAATGAGGCGAATTTTTCTTTTATTGATATACTGCTTTGTTTATGAAACAATGTCTTAGCATTAAAGTCATTAACGTATTGGACATGAATATATATTGAGGTATTTTTTTAATTGTTCAAGTAGCGCACCTCAGATAGTGAGGAATTGTGATGATGCAATCTGGCGGCATGCTTTATATTTATTATTCTTATATTCCTTTATATTATAAAAAACGTGATATTTCTAAGTTTTTTTATTTATTTCTCAATATGCTTACATTAATATACATAAAACATATTCAACTGTGGCACAGAAGCCTGGATTTACTCTTACCGCAGAGTCGTGTAAAATACATAGTGACATTTTGAAAATGAATTTATACAATATTAATGTTATTTCAAAAATATGAGCAGAGTATTATAACTGTTCTGTCTTATAAACTTAAAGAACTAGGTATTAGAATAAAGATAACAGTCATTTATGTTATTGTGAAAAAGAAAAGCAATTTTTCTAAACTATTAAGGTTTTAGACCATCAATATATTTAGAGTATATGAAATAGATCCACCCTAGACCTGCTGTCGAAATATTTCAACATGCGTTGGATTTGTCCTTATGTATTTTTTTTTATGTATCAAATCAAACACTACAAGATGATAATTAGGTATGGACACTTATGAACATCATATTAAGACAGTTCTATTAAAAACTTCAATGTTCTCTTATGATTGAATAGCGTCTTCAAGAGCAATATACAACAACAGCAACGCCTTAGCAAATTGTTTTATATCAATCTCGAAATTGTATCCAAACAATCTGAGCAATTATGCTGTTAACAGTAAAAGAATAGTGGTTACGTTATTGGGCTCTAGCTTGACTATGATAAGTCAAGTTTTAAACGGAATTTTGCAGTGTTTAGTTTAGTACGTATTATTTTCGTTTTGTAATATATGGGCTGAATTTAGTTATAACCAATAATGTTAGATGTATTGAAGTTTTCTAAATGTTGGTACGAGTTCGAGTGCAAATTAAGCTCGTCTTAATATTACACATATTGTTTATACTGTAAATATTCATACTGTACCGTGAAATTATCGCAATGAGGTCACATAGTGTCGTGTGTCGGTGCATCGTAAATACGGGGTGCTGGATTCGCGGAGGACGTAGTAGTTTTAGGAATAAAGAGATAGTAAGTGTCGTGTATGTGATATTCTTCCTCTTTGGCCATTAGAGGCGGCGAGGAGGTGGAGGCCGCGAGGAAAACCTCTTTACGCCGACTTCTACTCAATGGGCAACTACCTGTCGGTAGCGGAGTTTGGAGCCGTTGGAGCCTCCACGCATAACGGTGGTCTCTCAACGGCTCATCCTGGCCAGTCTGCGGCATCCGATGGCTTTCGTAGGATTTGCGTTGGCTTCGTCTGCGGCTTACTTGGCCATTAATTGGGGTTCGATAGCCATCTCGGGCTGTGGGTGGCCATCTGTGGCGTTTGGTAGCCTATCAGCGGCTTTATGCTCTTCACGAACTCGTAACGTTGCCCTGTTAAGTCGATTGTATGAGTTCGCGGGGGGTCGGTAGTCAGGTGCGTTGATAGTAATGTGGCCGCGCGTGCAGGGGGGCAATCCCGTGCGTGATGTGCGTCTGCCGTTGTCGGCGTGGGTAAATATTTTCTGCGTCAACATCTTCACAAAGTCCTCGATACTGAGGATACCCACATCACGGGCGATCACATCAGTTCTGACTTACCGACCCGCTCTTGTACACACTCTCAGGGTGACGTTTTGCCGTGCCTGGATTTTGGCTTTTCGTGTGGTCGAGCATAGCGCATGCCATGCTGGAGTTGCATATGTGAGCCTCGAGCGGAGATAGATCTTATACACCCCGATCTTCATCCTCAGAGGCATCTTCGAATCAAGGACAGGGCACCCCTGTCTCGCGTTTCGTTTACAACGCGTTCCACCTGCGAGCTCATGCTCAACGACCTGTCTATGTGCACTCCAAGGTATGGAATGAGGTCTGCCACTCGTTCTCCTCACCTTGAAGCTTCAGCAGATTCGGCTTGTAGCGTCGGTGGGTGTCTAGTAGCGCGACGGTCTTCCGTGCGTTAATAGCCATGCGCCACTGTTTAAGCCACGCCGAGAGCTTGTCTGGTACACACTGCATCTGGAGAGGTGCCACATCTATATCATGTGAGGTCGCGAAGACGGCGCTGTTATCTACATATAGTGCCAGCGTCACATACTCTCCCAGAGATGCAGAGATCCCACTAGAGTCGAGAGTAAGTGTCCATTTCAATGTTAAGTCCGACTAATATAAACATAATTGAATAGATAGATAGATATAGACCTTGAAGAAATACGCTGTGTTTCTAACAAATAATGAATGTACGATCTGCATCAAGTCTCTATCTACATAGCTATTCAATCAGTATTCTAATGTACACATTTCATTTTTATAGTCAAAGTATTGCATTTACTTTCAGATGACTATAATAATGAATGAATGAATGAAAATACTTTATTGTTCACCAAAATAAAAACTACGTTCTTAAAAACTAGATACAATAAATGTTGAACAAAGGGCGGCCTTATCACTTAAAGCGATCTCTTCTAGGCAACCCCCTAACTAAGGAAAATATTAAAAGATGACAGTGACAGCGTAGACAATAAATAATATAAAACGTTCAAAATATATTATTACCATAAGTTATAATATGTTATTACCATAAGTTTTAGATATAATTGTATAAGGCCTAGAAATAAGTTTATATAAATAAATGAATTTGAATTTGATATGAAATAAGTAAATAAAAATCTTTTTTATATAATATTTAGGTTATAATTTTTTATAAGTAGTCGATAAAACTATAAAATTCAGCACTGACATTGTTTAGGGACTACCTTAAGGATGTAATTATTACAAAAAATAAAAATAAAAGTGTCGGTTAATTGTTTGGAAACTTACATGACTAATCCTAAGTTATCGTTTTTAAAATTTTCGTCATTTAATCTGTTTATCTCAAAACTTTGTTTCGAATAGGTTCCAGAACGGCTGAAAAAATATCAATTATATTTTTTGTAAAATCAGGAATTATGCACTAAAATTTTAGTGCTTATATTTGTTTTTGTAATTTTGCAGGATTCAGAAGGTATGAATATCCAAGTCTCCCGCCCGAAAGAAATGGCGGCCGCAGCTATAAGCGGCAGTAGAGAATCGAAAAAAATAGAGAATCGAGCTGTAATATAATTCAATTGGAATATTTCCACATGTTCCAGCAGTAGAGAAACAATCGTAGCGATACCCTATCTATAGGTATATTTGTGTATAATATGACTGAGTTTAAAAGCTTTTATTGATTCACCGCATCAAATATTCCTCAACCAGACTGAAGTTGATACTTACGTTTGTGATGCACTAATTGATGCATTTGCATTGAATACCCGATAGGTGGATTGGCAAGGCGGACGCAATTACAGAATTAAAAATACTAGATTGGACACAATTTTATTTTAACTATCTAAATAAAATAGTTGTTATTAGTGTTTCCTTAAATTATTGTCGGCATAATATGTATTTTCATTCCATATTGACATTTCCATTCTGACATACGTCCTCGGTCACCCCACAAATCATCATGTCATCCTTCACACAAGCCGTCCATCTCTTTTTTGGTGTATCTTTACATTTGTACCCGGCAATCTTCCAGTTCGAAGACTATGTTATAATAAGTTAATTGTTATGTTGCTTCATCCATTTTTTTTCGATCTGTAGTACAATACACTCGGGCCCACCGGCGCCGGTCGGTCTCAGACTTAAACAAGATAGACCACGATCTCCTCGACAAGTGACACTTGACATCCCTATGCTGCATTGTGTGCTGTGTTTTCTTTTTTAATTGTACACTGAGCATTTGCACTGTGTAAGCTACTAAGGGGTTCATTCTGTAAATGTGTGCCGGTGTACGTCTGGGAGAATTAGAGGGGAAGATAAAACTTTTACGTTAGTTTATTGTACTTGTAGAGCTAGAGACCTGTCTCTTAAAACGTGTTTTTACGATACTTTTTATATTTGTTATTATTAGGGTTCATTCGATTTTTTCACATTCTGTCTGTACGTTTGTCTATATACCTACAGAACTGGGGAAAATACATGCTTAGTTTTAAATTAAAATACAAATTACAAAATGCTATCTCGCATGTATTATATTTAATATACAACATATTTTAAGTCGTGTATTTGAAACTTAAAATATAAGATAAAGAAATACAAGACGAAATCAATATAGTCAGGTGTTAGGTTATGTAAGTAAATAAAATATAATTAATCCAGCCTAGCCTATTTATTAGTACAAGAAGAATTTCCTTTCATGAATACTAGATTTTTAAATGTGCAATTAGATAAGCAGCCTCTTTATTGGGGAATGAATAAAACCTGCTAAATAAAACAATCTTTCTACATACAGGTTCTGATGAGTTCAAATATATTTTGAAGCCATAAGTATTTGAAATACTAACTACAAAATACAACAGCTTTAAGTATTTGTAATACCAATAACAAATTACATTTTTTTTGAAGTAATTGAATTACAAATTATGTATTTGTATTTCAATGACGTATTTTAATTACAAGTAATTCAAATAATATGTCATAGCATTTTTTCAGTAACTATTGGATTATACATAAATTGTATAAAATATGTATTTTATATAAATACAACAGTGCAATTAAAATACAAAACAAAGCTTTCTACCAAATATGTGACTGAGGAATTATTTTTATATTGTTTTCAATAAAAAAATATTTTTTATTACAAAGTATAAAACTGTACTTTTTTGTGTAGTTACCATTAACCATTTGCTTGATATAGTTAACGACTTACCTTATCTGATTGTGTGAGGCAGTCAAATTCTATATATAGGAGGGCAGTTTGGAGTACATTTCAAAGTAGTGTTGAACAAATAAAGAGGTATTTTAAGAAAATAATATAATAATTACACATTTAAATTATACTCGTAACCGAAATTGCTCTTGTGTAATGGGTAATATACAACAGACAACTCTGAACTCAGACCAGAGTAAATAATAAATTCATTTACTAATTTTATCCTGCCAAGAATCGAAGACGGAAACATTACGTACCAGTATTTTAAGCACTTGAAATCAGATTCCCTATGGGAGAACGTAGGTTCGTATAAGTCGTGCGCATAAAGTTTGCCGATGGTCGCCCCTCCCGCTTCCTATGACTGGGACCGGGGCTTGTCTAAGCAGTACTAAGAACTAGACGACCGTGGGTCGCGGTTGTGGGAGGGGGGAGGGATTGTCATCGGCAAACCTGCGCACGACTTATATATATATATTTTTTTTATTTTTTTTTATTGCAGAAGTTCAGCAGACAGGCAGACGGCCCACTTGATGGGAAGCGGTTACCATCGCCTATGAACATTTGCAACACCAAAGATGAAAAGAAAAGAAAAAAAAAACAACACACATGGCACTAGATACGACTATATATAAGTATAGATATAAGGCCAACACTGCACATGCACTTTCTCACAACACCAGCATGTAACAGATACACTCTACATTAGTAATAAGTTTAGTATTAAAATTAGAATAAATTAATATAATAAGTTATTCTTAAGGTACACCAAAACAGAAAAATTACTACATATAATGTCACATACACTAACAAAAACAAACCATAAGCGTGTACAGAGTCTCAAATTTTTCATAGAAATTAAGTATTAAAAAAGGGTACGGAACTCGAGTCCATAGAGATATATATAATAATAAAAAATTTAAAAAAACAAAAAAAGAACACCAAAGATGCTACAAATGCGCTGCTGCTCTCTTAATGGAGACAGGAACCTGGTCACTATATTCTACCTGCTGCACCATATACCTAGTGCCAAATAATCAATTGATATTAATCAAACAACCATATATGCCATAGCTGATTTATTTCAATCTATTACTTTTTACATTAAAATAACATACCTACCATTAATGCTTAGATCATTTGTTCAGAGACTGATAAATATTCTCATTTTGACCGTTATTTATTTTGTTGTATTAAATAAATAAATAACTAGTCTATAGACCCTGGTTTAAAATATGCCGCCATAACGACCTTGAATTGTGTTCCGGTATTAGTGACCAGGTTCCAGTCTCCTTTAAGAGAGCAGCAGCGCATTTGTAGCACCTTTGGTGTTATAAATGTCCATAGGCGATGGTAACCGCTTTCCATCAAGTGGGCCGTCTACCTGTCTGCTGATCTCCGCAATAAAAAAAAAACAAAAGCATAATTTCTATGGCTCCAATTATTTACAATACTGGATTGGATATATTTAAACCATGACATATATAAACAAAAATTAAGGACATTTTAAAATAAATAACTGCTATTATGAATTACTGGACTTATTAAAATAGTACATTTTGATTTTTTATTTATATTAATAAATATATTAATAGTATATTTATTTTTTGAATACAGTGGTATTAATATATTATTAAAATATTAATTGTAGGCAATAGTTAGTATAAATTAGCATTTATAGCAAATAGCATTTTTTAAATTTTTTCATGGCATTCATTTTGGGTTATTGTAATGAGATTGTTTGTAGAACATTTAATTATATTTATTATTGTAATTTTTCTATGTCTATCTAGCCAAACATGACGCACCTTTATCTTTATATCATCATGCATACTCTGATATATAAATACTCATGTTTAAGAAATAAATAAACTTTGACTTTCACTTATTGTGCAGAAGTATTACGAAGACATTCTAAATTAGTTCAGTAATCTAGTCTGGCTGTTTATTGGACGGTAATATACTTTGGAACCCTTCTCATTACTTATTTGTCAACCAAAGTTAGTTTCCATTAAGTTTGAACAAAGCCGCCTTTGTGTTGTTTAGGAACACTCAACATTAATTAGCCCGTCAATTTTCCCTGGTATCTTTTCTCAAAGCTTACCTCAAGTAATAAAAACAAAATGAAAGACCTTTACGTTTTAGTATTCATAAATCCAAAATGGAATGAATAATTCAGGCCCATTTATGCTTCTGGTACATTCGCAGTGAATAGTTGCCTTTACCGATTGTCGAGACGTAACCCTTGTGAGAGTTTGTGCTGTTTATGACCAACGAAATTTTTAGATTTCTTTTTCTTGAATTCTAGAATCATACTTTTGCATAGTTGGAGTACAACAGGCAGGTTGGGGGCTTACCTGACGGAAAACGGTTAACGTCGCCTGTGGAGGTTTGCGACACCAAATGTGTCACCGACTTTTTTTTGGCTTTAAAAACATTTTATGACACCTTTTTTAAACAATACTAATATTTTAGGGTGGAAAACCTAACTTGTAGTTCATGCCAAATCCCCACGGTGCGCAAAAGAAACGTTGCGTTCACAAGCGATGTGGTTCAGGGAAATGCGGATGAACGCCAGCCGATGGCGTGCGAGAGGCGAGTGGCGCGATGGTAAAACGAAAGCATTATTATGAACAGTTCCTCGTTGTTGTTTAACTTGTTAATAAGTATAAAGATCATTTAGAATCTTTTTACAGGATCTCCAGATTGAGTATCTTTGAAGACCACAGGCCATAAAAATGCTCCGGACTTTTGGAAAGCTTGCGTGGGGCCATGGGAAGGCCAACACGTAGAGGCCCCTTGACAAATTTAATGTAAATTTGGCGTGACAATGACCGGCCATTATCCCTATCTACACCATATAATAATGCACCCAAGGACAATCCCCGGCCAGTGTAGGACTATTGTGGGAAATGAGGACAACAAGTACCGGGCTATTGGGGTGAACTGCTAGTGGTACTGGAGGTCTGGGAATATAGGGACTATGGCGTCTGCCCGTCGAAATGTTCAGGGAATATGAAAAAATGGGCAGACGGTGACTCGCCACTCCCTGCATGGGCCCCTAAAAATGCCATAGAAGGCAGGGGCAATATGGGTGTGAGTAGCTAAGGGATGTAGAGAGGTGCCAGCTGGTTAAGGCAAGCTGAATCAAGGTAAACACACTCCAGCAAATTAATCCACTAAGTTTTAGAAATTCACCAATTGCTTATAACAGAAATAAAATGATATCAACACCCTCGTTATTATTAGATATTTTAGTGCTTGACTCGAATTTTACATACCACAGATAAAAAAATTATACCTACCTTAGAATTTTTTGACACTAAACAAAAGTGTTTAGGGCGAAATTCTCCAATCTAGAAACCTTCCTATTGGTGGAAATAAAAATGCCATCTCTATGTCGAGTTAAGCTACGTCTACTTACTTTGCTTAATCCGATACACGCGGTAGTATTTTAGAAATTTTGGCACTGAATCTTTGAAAATAAAGATTTGCAGTCTGGTAAAAGCATAATTAGAATATAATTATATTTACTACTATACCAATTACTATTTGAGTCAAGATTAATTGTCTATTCAGAACACTAATTTATATTATTGAAATAATAATAATAATTTGCATTTTGAAATTAACCCTTAATACAGGTTAGTAGAATATTTTATTTAGAACATTAATGTGTGTTTTATGACACCGCAACTACGACTTACTTGGATGATTTAAATTGTTATGTGGATCTTAGCAGCAAAAGAACCGCCTGATCTGGCTCACCTACGTCATTTGTAAATAATAACAGCCCATAAACGTCGCATTGCTGGCATCGGGTTTCCCAATATATTAGGGGACTTTGTTTAAATGTACTGAGGTTTAAATTCTGAGCGGCGTGACGAATATATACAAGTTCATTTCATAGGTAAACAGTTTTACTTGCGATAGAAATATAAAGCAAAGCATATTATATAGGTTATAAGAAATAAAATAATGGTTAAAATAAGTTTGGTTATATACGGAACAAATCTCGCTGGGGTTACGGTCGCTTAATGAGCCGTACCTATGGGTAACGTAGTTATTATTCGACTGAAGTGCTCCACACAATATTGTCTGGATATACTGCCATTTTTTTGCTTTGCCCATGATTTTTTCAGCAATACGATTAATAGTTTATTAGCTTGTATATAGATGCCGTGACTAAATGAAATGAAATTCTTTTATATAGTAGTAAAATAGGTTTTGCAATTGTACCTACTTACTATAATAATTTCAGCAATTTTAAGTATGTAGGTAGGTAGGTATAGGCTTCAACGATGAGTCATGTCGACTTAACATAATGCCAATTATAGGGAAATTATTATCGAAGTAATCATTATCTATAATAACAAAATTACGTTTTAACGGTTTTAAGCGCGGTATGTATAGGTATACAAGTCGCGAAAACTTAAGAAAATATTATATTATCTATAATATTATAAGTTTCTAAATATGCCGTGTCTGTACATTAAAGCTATTTAAAAAAATAACTGGAATCTCTTCTCTATATCTCTATCTCTATAAATATTATAAACGCGAAAGTTTGTAAGAATGGATCTATGCAAGTATGGATGTATGTTTGTTACTCTTTCACGCAAAAACTACTGAACGGATTTTGATGAAACTTAGCAATAATATAGCTTACACGTCAGAATAACACATAGGCTATAATTTACAAAGATATAGTGTGAATTATCCAAAATATAAGGGTTTTCCATCACCACGCGGGTGAAACCGCGGGCACAGCTAGCTAGTAGACTATATTTTCTTGTCTGTTTGTTCGGGTTTCACGTAAAAACTACTGGACCAATTGAGATGCGGTTTTCTCTGATCGAGAGCTAATTCTAGGAATTATTTGAAATGGTCAGATTGAAAAAAAAAAGGATTACAACGCGATTTTTTTAGCTGGTCGATAGCAAATTTTATGTAATAAAATGTGTCATATTTTTTATACCGGGAATTTTCCCGGGAGCGGTTTGTAGTTGTTCGGGTGCGTAAGAATTAGTTTGTTCCGAGACAGTTTTCACTAAAATTATAGCTTACATTCTTTTTTAAATGCTGTGTCCCGGGAATTCCGCGGGAATTTCAAGTCAAGCGTGGACGGACATCCTAGTACTATATATTATTTTATTGCCTAAAATCAGCAAACTGGGAAACTTTACAGAAGTAAAGACATTAAAAATAGGCTAATGGTTAACTCAATGAAGAATGGACTACGTATTAGAAATATTTTTTGTATTATGCAACGTTATGAAACTAACGTGAGAAAATGTTCACATTGAAACTACCGATATGTGAAATTCGCTAATCTACCGTGGACAATCGTTGCCATAGTGTTCCTCTTATGGAAAAGGAACACCCGATTATTGTTACGAAATATTTAATTAATAATTTTTGTTCATGGAATTATACCGTAGTGCCTGAATCTTGGAAATCATGAAGCTAGAAATAATATAGCCATTAAAAGATTTGGACAGCAAAAGTTTCCCTAAGGCAATATTGAGTTATTGATGTACATTTGACCTCGTCTGCTATGTCTACCAGCTTTAGGTTGCGACTTTATGAATCTTTTGCTTATTTTATTGTTAAGTGTCACACTCGTGTAATTATGGCTTATAATCAGTCCTAAAAGATCTTCCGGGAGATCTTTTAAGACTGATTGTTAAATTACAAGATAAATATTATTCATCGGATAAAATACAACCAAATAATTGAAAATGACAGTTGAATTAATAAAATAGCTCAATTTGTGACATTTACATTTAGGGCCGATTTTTCAATCACCAGGTAAACGTTATTCGTAGAATAAAGTACAACATGATAAAATTATAAATGACTGTTGTGTGAATGAAACAGTTGAATTGTTTCACTTTTGAATTCAAACAGGTTAAAACTTATTCCACTGATAACTTTTATGTGATGATGATTGAAAAATCAGTCCTTAGTAAAATAAGGCTTTACAAGAAGAGATTTTTTTTATTCGCTTTATAACCTTTATGGACTTGAATTGCTATAATTGTACAGCTATACAAGTACTTGTTAGGAGTTAGAAAGTCTTCATACACGAAGACTTTCTAACCCTGATTTTTATGATTACTACTACTACTGATTTTTAGAAAAATAAACATAAACTTATCTTGCCATTTATGCTGCGGGACACGGAAGTGGAATATTCAAAAATTAAATACGAATTAAACAAAAAACTTAAAACTACGAACTTAGTTATATAGTCCGGCAACATACAATACGTAGGAAATGACTACGGAAATTATTCCGTTAGATGGTGTAGCTATTTTACTTATTTTATACTAGGTTTATACTTTACATTCACAGATAATGAAATGATCTATTGAAACTTTTTCTCCAATTTTAGAGTAATACTTCCAAGGATTCCTGCTTGATGCACGTTTACATTTACATGCCAAGTTTGAACTTCTATTTCATTTATTTTTTCTTGAATATATTTTGCCTATGGCGGATTGTGAACTTAATAATTAATTAATAATTATTAATTAATAATTTAATTAATAATTTATTTGTAATAAAAACCAGATACAATGACAAAGAATGATAAGTTGAATTAAATCTACGTATGTATGTACACGTGTCAATTCCTTAACCCCCAAACTAGGTTTGTACCTGTGTCTTGGGGGTTAGTTGTGGGTTCTCATGGGTGTATGTTACAATATTACTAGGTTAATTTATGACCAGATTAATATACAATTAGGCTCCAATTTTGTTAAGCAGATATTCGGTTTCACAATACGTTAATTTTTGTAAGTACTCAGCAAGTTTCTTTTTAATTTTGAATGAAGTCAGGGAGTAAATAGATAATTTGTTATTTATTTTATTATATAAAAGTGAACTTAGTGAGACATAATGTCGGCTGGCAAAGGTAGTACGTCTAGCAGGTATATCACATACTGAGTGACCTTGGCGCTTCAGAAAAACATTTGAGTCTAGGGGGAGGCCTGAGTGGCGTCGCAAAACCACACGAAGTATGTACAATTGCCGCACTGTTAATACATTGGAGTCAACATAGATTTGGTGGTAGGATAGTGCATTCGTTTAAACTGCATTACTTTCAGTACTGCTCTCTGGGCCCGTTCTAACTGTATAAGAGTAGTTTTGCAAGCACCACCCCAGACAGGAATGCAGTAAGTAATTATAGATTCTGCTAGACTACAATATGCAAGAAATATAGTTTCCCTATCAGCAGAGTGTCGTAGAGATTTAAAAAGGTGAATTAAACGTCTCACTCGACCACACATGATTTCAATTTGTGGTCTCCAATTCAGCTTATCGTCAATGTGTACTCCAAGGTACTTCGTGTTAGACAGAAATGTTAATTTTTGACAATTACAACACGTTAAAAGGTTTGCACATGAATAAGCTTTAATTGGGTGATGGTAATTAGCTGTAATATGCGAATTTGGAAGAGTAAATCGAATGACGCTTGTTTTTTCTATATTAAGTGTTAGCAAATTCCTTGACAACCATTCCATGACAGTGCGAAGTGCAGATTCGAAATTTTCTCTAGCACGTTCCCAGTCTTTGTCATAAATTAGAAGTGCAGTATCATCTGTATTGAAACTTTTTAGAATGTATTATTTTACATAACTTAAATTTATATGTAATATAATTTATTGTTTTGTTTATGTCACTTGTAAGAAAATTTTCCTAAGAGCAAGTCAATATAATATATGAAGAAGCGAATTATTATTTTATTTATTAACGTTTTCGCTAACAATATATAAATGTATATAATATAAAATAATCCGTAATCTGGCGACCGTGACAAATATGGAATCATTACACACTACAATCTGCATATGTAAACATGTTACAATTTTTAAGCTGGAGTTTACATAAATCGTTAATATATATCAAAAAAAGCGTAGGACCTAAAATACTACCTTGGGGAATGCCAAATTCGACTACTTCCTCTGAGCTAACAAGATTATTAATTTTAACACGTTGTGTGCGATCAGAAAGGTAATCTTCGAAGATTTTGAGCACGATCCCCCGAACACCAATGTTTTCTAGCTTATTTAGTAGAATTGGAATGGAGACAGTATCAAATGCTTTAGAGAGATCAAGGAAGACTCCGTAACATTTCAGTTGATTATCTAATTTACTTACTAACGTGTTAGTGAAAGAGATTACGGCGTCTTCAGTTGATTTCCCTCTTACAAATCCAAATTGGTTATCGGCAATGATGTTATTACTAGTCAGAAAATTACAAAGGGAATTATTAAGAATCCGTTCAAGTATTTTTGATAAAGAACTAAGCACGGAGATTGGTCTGTAGTTCGTGACACTGCCTCTATCCCCACTTTTGTAAATCGGGCTTACAACGGCTTTTTTAAAAGCTTTAGGGAAAACACCTGAGTTAATAGGTTACATATATGAGTGATTAAAGGAACTAGAGTGTAACTGCATATTTTCAAAACTTTGGTAGGAATATTGTCCCATCCTGTTGCACTGTCGCTATTTAAACGGATAATTAATTTTTCAACATCATTTTTATCAACGGGCAGGATAACAAGGGAGTCACGAGGTGAAGCGTGCAAGGATTCTGCAGTTGAAATTATATTAGTGCCAGAGGAAGTAATTTTACGAGCTAATTCCTTGCCAATATTAACGAGAAATTTATTTACAGTATCTAAGGATGTGGACAAGTCACTACTGAGTTCAAGTAATTCTTTGGGTTGGCGGGTCGGGGAATCGGTGTTAGTTATAGACTTAATTACTTTCCAAGTAGCTTTAGGGTTATTTTTAGCTTTTTCTAGTTCAGCCTTTTCATACGCTATCTTTTGTTTTCTAATCAGAGCATTACAAAAATTACGGTATCTGGAATAAGTTAATTTTAATATGGCATTATCAGGGTCTTTTCTGAGTTTTTTGTGCATATTATCGCGATTTCGGACACAACGAATCAAACCAGGCGTCATCCATGGCTTAATAATTTTAAATTTTCTAGAATAGTTAATCGTCGTAACATTATTAGTGATAATATTTTGAATAATACTAATTAAGTTGTCTGTAGCAATGTTAGGATCACTTTCCTTTAAGACGAGACTAAAGTCAGTGGATTCTATTTCTTTCTAGTTATTATATGAATACTTCTTATGCATTTCAGTTTTTACTCGCAGCTGCACTGAATGAAATACGTCATTGACTGAAGCTAGATGTCAGTAATAAAGGCAAAATTTTATTAAAATCTATTAGAAATTGAAAATCTTTTAGGTCTGTATAGCTGGCACATGTATAAAACCTAATTTGTAGACAACAAACTTTCTTACGAAATAAAAATTGAGTTTTAATCTTCTCTCTCGTTTCTGTCACCTTTTCCCTATTACTTGAGGGCGGCACAGTATGTCTTTTCCATCCACACTCCTCAATTCTGACATACGTTCTCTATCACACCACAAATCATCATATCATCCTTAACACAATCCATTCATCTGTTATAAAATATATATAATCGTGTTACTATTTAATAATAATCATATACTTAGAATTAATATCATTAGACCTGTCCTTTTGTATGGCAGTGAAGCGTGGTCTGTACTTGAGTGACACAAGCAAGAACTGCGTGTCACGGAGATGAATATGCTGCGATGGATGAGTGGAGTGAGGCTGAAAGACCGTGTCAGGAACTCCTGCATCTGCGGCAGTCTACATGTCCGTGACATAGCGGGCAAACTGTAAGAGTGTCGGTTACACTGGTACGGCCACGTTTTACGGAGACCAGCTAGTTATGTGGAGAATAAATGTCTAGCTATGCCGCCTCCGCCAGCTCCCGGTAGAATGGGAAGGTCCAAGAAATTTTGACTTGATGTTGTGAAGGATGACATGCGTAGCAATGATGTCAAAACGGGGGATGCTGAAGACCGCGCGAAGTGGAGTAGAAAAAGTAGGAAAGCGGACCCTGGGCGTCGGAGTGAACGCAACCGGGATTTAACGCTCGGATGACGATGATGAAGACTTAGAATTACATACATACATACATACATAACTTCACGCCAGTTCCCTCGCGGGGTAGGCACGAACAACAGAGTGCCATTTAGGCTTATTCTTACACACCTCACTTGCCTCTTTGACATTCATAACTCTTGTCATGCAAGCTCGTCTGTTCTTAAGGCTCCTGACATCACCTTCTGCTAGTACACGATCAATTTGATCATGGAAGGTGTGTCGTGGCCTTCCACGACTTCTGCATCCATCCACTTTTGCATTGTATATCTGTTTAGTCATTCTTTCATCATGCATTCTTTCCACATGCCCGAACCACCGGAGCATTCCTTTCCTTACCTTCACCCCGACACTCTCTTTCAGACCAACTCTCTTTCTTACTTCGGTATTACGAACGCGGTCCGCGAGCGTCACCCCGCAGATTTTGCGCAGTGCTCGCATCTCGACCGCGTTTACTCTACTTTCATGCTCTTTCTTCCATACCCAACTCTCGCTTCCATACGTGAGCGTAGGTACCAGCACCGCGTTGTGTACGGCGAGCTGGGCCTTCTGGCTGAGGTTCTTAGCGCCTAGAAGTTTACCTAACGCTCCATTCACACTATTCCCCAAATTCACTCTTCTTTCTATATCAGCGGTGTACCTTCCATCCCTGCTAAAAGCACATCCAAGATATACAAACTCATTCACTTGCTCCAGCATAACATCATCGACCATTATCCTTGCATTCGTTCTGGTTTCTTCTCTTTCAAACACCATAACCTTTGTTTTCTTCGCATTCAAATGTAAGCCTCTCGCCTGACAGTCATCTTTCATCATTGTGACTAGTGTTTGCAGTTCTGATGGCGATTCGGCTAAAAGCACGGCATCATCCGCATAAAGCAAGGTGCTTACAACTAGATCACTCATCCGCACCCCAACATCCATCAATCTTATTCTCTGGAGACAATCGTCCAGATATAGGATGAACAGCAAAGCCGACAGCACGCAGCCCTGGCGGACGCCAATATTGACGTCAAACCAGGGCGACAGGCTGCCTTCCACTCGCACGCATGCCATACAGCCCTCGTAAGTGGACTGCACAGCACGCATCAATTGGCCATTAATCCCATATCCGGGCAATATGTCCCAGAGGTCCTTCCGCACAACCCTGTCAAATGCTTTCTCTAGATCCACAAAACCGCAGAAAACCTTCCGGCCCATAGCCAGCTGCTTCTCTACGATATTGCGGAGAGAGAAAACTTGATCCATACATCCCCTTCCATTTCTGAAACCACCTTGTGCATCCCACAGTAATCCATCGGATACAACTCTCATTCTCTTTTCAATAATCTTCGCATACACTTTAGATGCTGTGCTGATCAAACTGATGGCCCTGTAGCTGGCGCACTCCATACGTGACCCCTTGCCTTTATACAAGGGCACGATGACAGCGCGCCTCCAGTCCTTGGGAACCTTTCCCGTCCTCCAGCACAAGTTGCATAAGGACAGGAAAGCGTCCCGGACGCAGGTTCCACCATATTTGATCATCTCAGCAGACACACTATCGATTCCTACTGCCTTTCCATTTTTCAGACTTCTTATCGACCATTCGATCTCTTCCAAAGTGATCTCGGATGCTGACTCCTCGGAGTCGGTCACAGACTCAGTCGTGGTGCCAGCATCCGGGATATCATCATACATTTCTCTAAAATATTCACTCCATCGCGCTAATACCTCTTGTGGGTTAGCAAGAACGTCCCCTGCTTTAGATTTTATTCTTTCCATTCTGGAAGCTGACGAACAACCCCGAGACTTCTTAACCTCTCTCCAAAAGAGTTTGGTATTCGCCTCGAAGTTCTCCGTCAGCTTCTCTTCTTCTTTCAATTTTATTCTTTCACGCTTCTCTTTCACTAAAGCTTTGGTTTCATTCTTGCAGAGGCGATAAATTTCTTTCTTCATCTCTTTCATACTGTCATTCTGTTGCAAGGAAGCAACATAATCCAGCCAGGCTTTTCTCTTTCTCTCTACGCTGGATTTAACATCCGCGTCCCACCATTCATCACCTTTCGTTGTTATGTGCCTCTTCGCGCATCCACATGTTTCCACTATACTTTCCTTCATACTATCCCAGTCATTATCCACATCTAAGTCGGAGAAGTCCGCTTTTGCAAGCCTTTCTTCGACTAGGCGCGCATACATACTCCTTACACTAACATCTTCCAATTTTTCACACTTTATTCTTTCAAGCTCCCCGAAATTGGTACGCACTCGCCAGTGTCTCCACTTCTTGAAAAGGCCCACAAACCGGCTTATCACCAGGTAGTGGTCCGTTTCAAGAGTGGGGCCTCTGTAGGCTCTTGTATCCATTATTGTGTTTCGGAGGCGACTATCAATTAAAATCAGATCAATCATACTTTTCTGATCATTCATTCTCCATGTATACGTGTGAATATCCTTATGATGGAATAGTGTGTTCGACACAAGCAAGTTTCTTTCCATGCATACGTCTATGATTGGCCTACCAGCATCGTTCACTCTCTTGTCACCATAGGGTCCAAGGACAGCCTCAAGGCCGTCTCGTTTGGTCCCCACCCAGCCATTAAGATCACCACACATAATTAGTCTTTCGTTCCCTTCAGCCAGATCCAGAATTTCTCTCACAGACTCCCAAAACTTCTCGAGTTCTTGGGGATCCGCTGAGCTTACGGGAGCATAAGCTGCGACCAGAAAAACTCGCGTGATCCCCAGTTTTAGGCGGACCCAGAGAAGTCTCGGGTTCACCAGACAATAAGCTTTTACTCCAGACACAAAGCGGGATGAGAGTAAGACGCCTACCCCCCCACTTGCACGCTCGTCCAGGTCCACGCCGGACCACAGAGCAAGCATGCCACCGGGGAGGTCATCGACGTCGCACCCCTTCCGCTTTGTCTCTGTCAGACATAAGGCATCCAGGCTTCTCTCATTCATTATATCAATCATTTCGTCCATCTTATCTTTCATTCCACCTCTCACATTCCACGTGCCTATACGGCACTCTGCTCCTCTCGACCCGCCAGGTTTGGCGCTGCGTGAAGGGTGGCGGCCCCCTTCGCCGCATGCGCGAGAATCCACACCGACGGGGGCGCATCGGTGAGCGTCGCCTGCGGGGGACGCCCTATCGTGCACTGCACTCGGGTGAATCCTGGTCAGAATTGTGGCCCTCTGGGCCAGCGGGGATCGCGACGAGCACGCTTCTGCATACCTAATTATTGATTGTTCTAGTCTTAGCCATTTAAAAAAAAATTAAAGTGTAAGTCAAATATCAATAATATAAGTAAAATATCAAATTTATTCTTGAAGTTCCTGCTGTAAAGTTGTACGTTGATCTTGCCTAAGCTCCGTTGTTTTAATGTATATAGACAAAAAGTGTTACTAATAATCTAAATTCCTAGTTTCTTTAGAAACTTAATAACATATTTCCTTTTATTCAAACAATAACAATGTTAAAATTTTATTACTTGAATTTCTTGTAAATATATTTGTAGAAAAGGAAAATATTCTAATATATATTTAATTTTAAAATTGTTTTTGTTAAATGTATTTTTCATGCTTTTAAAAGGCTCTTTTTTCCATAATTTTCCATCCAACACTTCGATAGTCAGAGGAACACGCACTTTTTACAAATTTTAAAGCAGGTGTGGCGTATAACCTCTTACGCTCACTGGCCGGTCGGCCAAAGATTTTTGAATGGATTGACGGCTGTCAACAGACCTTAGAGCATCTATGCCTTAGAGAGAGAAACGTCGTCACGTAAAAATATCGTATTTAAATCCTTATAAATCGCATTGTAAATAAGTTAATAATTATTTGGACAATGTAAATAATAAACACAAATTTGTATCGTTTACAAATGCATGGGTTGTTAATTCCTGCAACAACCCGTTAGACGACTTTAACATCATGTAACTTTTTTTAAACGCATACATTTCACTCTGGATGAAAAATCTAAGCAATTGTTGAGTTTCTAACTGTTTAGTGAAATGTGACTTTTCTGATTGTGACGAAAACTAAGATTTTTGGCCTTAAGGTTTACAATTTATAAGAAAGCACTTTTATCTGATGCCTAATTACTGGAAGATTATTATGAGACTTTATAGTGATTACTCTTCCGTGATCACGGCTACTGAAAAGTAGCCGAAACGTCGGAATAATAAAAATCAAATAAATTACCACGCTTAAAACTGTTAAAACATAGTTTTATTAAGATAGATAGATAACACTTTATTCTACACCATTACAGAAAACTTACGAACTAGCATTATTCTAATTGTGTACAATGGCTGGTCTTGTCGCTGAAAAGCGATCTCTTCCAGACAACCCGTGACTTAAAAGTGTTTGTGAGTGAGTTAAGACTTTATTACTCATAATACTTGATTCTTATTAACTCCTCAAAACGCGTGAAGCTATATTAAAAAGAAGTAAGTAAAAATAAAATATTTCTTACTATTAACTAACAATAGACTTTCAATGAAGAAGTAAAACTCATTTCCAGAATGATCCCTACTAATAAAATGACTGCGATTCGCATCGAAATCTTTAAGGTAACGGTGCAAACGGAATCAAATGAGCTGGAACGAGAGGCATGGCGCTGATAATTCAACTCAAAGCGTTCTCACTGACTCAACAAAATCTATTCTCTCAACGCAGTGTAATTCAGATCGCAATGTCCGATGTTGTTCAATAATATAGAGATTTTAAATCGTTTAATGGATGAGTTTGGGTATAGATTTGATAAATTCGACGGTTTATGTGATTTAGTGGTTGAAATTTTGGGTTTAGTTGATTGAAACGTAGAGGTCCTGGTTTCGATTTAATTTTGTATATAGTAAAAAATGTTATTTAGTAATGTTATACAGTTACTAGAGCTATGTGAATTTACTCTCCGATCTCTACCAGGCAACCTGACTCAAAAAAAATGTTATCTAGACTAATAATATATTATAAAGAGGAAATATTTGATTTTTTGTTTAATAATAATAATAATAAAATATATTATATATAAAAAAAATTAGGAATGCTTACTAAAACTCCAATAATGTAATCCAAGGTGTAAAAAAATACCTAAAATATTCTTTATATCGCGTGCGCTGCGAAAACGATTGAAGATAGAATAAAATAATATACTACGGCTTTGCAGAACACATCAATATTTACAAAAAATGTCGCGACAGTATATGTCTAACTATTATTATTATGCCACCAATAAGTGTTCTTTTATTTAAAAAAAATAATAGTAATGCCGGCGCTAGAAAAGGCTCTTTATTTGTATATTGGTATTCACGCTTATCAAAATAAATTACTTCATATTCAAGACTGCTTCAATACCTTTATATAACTTTTTGAATTATTCAATTCAGACATTCCATTTGAAAGATATCACGAGTTTAAAAATGTAAGTATTAGAAAAAAGTTGCGTGGTCGCCGCTCACCCTGCTCGGTTAGCTAGTGTCGCTAGGCAGCACCTTATACGATGTAGACGTGTCTGGGGTACAGGCAGTATGGGTGGGGAAATATTTTGAATTCGCTTAGTAGGTAATTAAACTCAACAAAAAAGTTATTTTTAGATACCCGTGCGAAGCCGGGGCGGACCGCTAGTATATGTATACATTCTTATACAGATCAATTAAAATTATAATATTGTTCTAGCTACAGGAAAACGTCTTTCTAAGGTCTTAATTCTAATTTAATATATTATATGTGCACAGTGACAGAATATATAATATTATAACATTGTAAACATACCATGTCTATACATTGAAACTATTTAAAAAACAGCAACGAATAAACTATGTAAACGATGAAGAACACGATGCAATTTTTTTTTTATTTCTTCTCTCTTTATTTGTTTGTCGGTTGGTCTGTTTGTTCGGGATTCACGTAAAAATTACTGGACCGATTTCGATGTAGTTTTGACTGATTGACAGCAAATTCTTAGATTTAAAATCTGCGCTACTTCTTATCCTGAGAATCCCGTGGAAAATTTTCTGGGAATGATTTAAAATGGCCAGATTGAAAAAAAATCGAATTCCAAGGCGATTTTTCACTGATCGATTGCAAATTTTACGTGATATTTTTATCCCGGGAAGCCCACGGGAATTTTCCCGGGCACGGTTTTTAGTTTTTCGGTTCATAAAAATTAGCTTATTCCGACACCGTTTTCATTAAAACAATAGCTTAAATTCTTTTTTATAGCTGCGGTACTTTGTGTCCCGGGAAACCCGCGGTAATTTCCACTCAAGCGTGGATAAAGTCGCGGGCATATCCTAGTTCTAAATAAAATTGGATCACACATGAATCCGCACGCTGCCCAAATATCATAGTTGCTTTCGACCGTACAGCCTCCGTATGACCAGAGATTGTACAGGATCCGAGCCTCGTTCGCAATAATCTCATAATAAGAACGGATGCGGTGACACGGCAGAGATTATTCTGCGAACGGAATATACCGCAGTGCGGGCCACCCATAATTTCTATTAAAATATCAACATAGATCCCCCATATAAATCTTGATAATGGAATTCGCTTTGGAAGCTATTATAGTCGTATTTCAAGAAAATGCTTAGGGTTTATCATTTTATATTCAAGTTGAAAATGTATATTTAATATTGAATATGAGATTCATTTTAATGTACTTTCAGAAAAGCTTTTAGTCTAATTTATTTATTTAGTATGTTTTTATATAGTATATTAAGAATCTGTAAATTTAATTTATGACTATTATTATAACCTTTCCAATATAACAGTTGTTGGCAATATAAATAAACTTAAAGATTGCAGTATATTTTAGCACTTAACAAATTATGTGTAATATTGAGATACAATTTTTACTACATGAAAATCGGTTAATTTTAAATCGTGTATATACATACAGATAGAATGGCCTGATGTCGTGAAGGATGACATAATTACGTACGTACCAGGGGTATAATAACAAGTGGTATTGAAGACTACGAGGAGAAAAAAAGTAGGAAAGCGGACTCCAGACGCCGAAGTGGACACTCTGAATGTAGCCTAGATTTAGCACACGGATGATGAGTATTATGCCAGCTTAATTTTTTTATATAACTAAATTTTATTACTACTTTAATTACGTTTCCATGATACAAAACAAAATATTATAAATGCGAAAGTTTGGATGTGGGTTTTTGGTCAATCACGGAAGAACGGCTAAACGGATGTGAATGAAATTTAGCACAGAGATAGATTATAGTCTAGAATATCACATAAGCTACTTTCTACCCGAAAAATGTAAGGTTACCGTTGAATAATATTAACGCGAGCGAAACCGTGGGCGAAAGCTAGTTCACGTATGAAATAAAACTACGTTAAACAAACACTAACTAATATACCTAAAAGAGATATTTTTGTTAATATTCTCGATATTTTTTAGGTCCCAGGGGTATGTCCATATTTATACAATGTTTGACGTCATTCACTCGAAATAGCCCTACCTAGTCCGATCACTATCAATCAGTAACCGTCGGGAATACCCTTGCCTTATGGATGGTTCCTATATCTTACTATTAATTCACATGCCCTATCATCAGTTGAATTTTGACTTTACTTGTATGGACCTTATGTAAAATTTTAACAAATTCAAATTGAATAGTTTTTATTCAAAATAAGTTCCTCTGGAGAACATTTTGAAGGTCATACATATTAGTTAAAATTTAATTTTACTTCCTATTCTATGTACACTCAGGGCTGGGCAAAATACATGGTTCCCTTTAATTGAAATACAAATTACAAAATACTGTCTCGCATGTATTTAAAATACGAAATACAAAATACTTTTAAGTCGGGTATTTGAAATATAAAATACAAAATACAGCATTTCAACTGTATGTATTTAAAATACAAAATACAAATTACAAAATACTGTCAGGTGTTAGGTTAGGTTATGTAAATAAAATACTCACAAAAATCTAATAATAATTATTATTAGGTCCTTGCCTATGAAATTGCCGTTTTTTCTGAATAAGTTAATCTAATTTTATTATATTTTTTTTATTCTAATCTCCACGGACTTGAAGATAAGGATATTTCCATCTTGTAGGTACGCGTAGATTTTGGTGGTTCCACCCGGATCTATGTGCTTATATCGGTCTCATGGCAGAGAATGCACAAGGACTGAAACAGCTCGCTTTTTTTAACACGTTCATGAGGTGACCGACAAAGTTTTTGGGCAATATCCTTTAACCGACAACGTGGTGAAGACGTTGCAGGATTTGATTCGCAAACATTATCCGCCTGCATGACGAAACAGACAGTCCGAACTTTCTACCGAAGCTCTGGATCTCATGAAGACGAGACGTGAAATGCCACGTGCTTTTTTGCCTCGCCAGAGTATCTCCAGGCAATTAAGAAAACTTGTAAGGCGAGACCTCCGCTGCTCTAATACGCGTGCCATTGAGGCGGCTACAGAGCAGAACAGGGGGTCCAAAGTTTTCTCAGGAAGCTTGGGGAGGAGCCACATTGCAAAGCTGAGGACAACGGATGGCAGAGAGCTTACGTCTCGCTCTGAGATCCTGACGGAGGTAGAAAAAATCTACGGGCTACTGTATTCTTCGCGAGCGAAGAAGCCTGCGACGCAAAGCAACGAAGATCCACGTGCGCCACTCACGCGCCATTATACGGAGGACATCCCGGAGGTCGACGTGGACGAGATTAGTGCGGCTCTCGGGCAACTTAAAAATGGCAAGGCTCCGGGGATGATGGAATTACAACTGAGCTCCTTAAGGCAGGAGGAATGCCAATCCTCAAGGCCTTGGCTAAGCTCTTCAATTCCGTTATCCACCGGGGCACTGTGCCGAAGGCGTGGAGCAGGAGTGTGGTGGTCTTGTTTTTCAAGAAGGGTGATAACACTCTCTTGAAAAACTATAGGCCAATCTCACTCTTGAGCCACGTCTATAAGTTGTTTTTGAGGGTCGTCACGAATCGTCTCGCCAGAAGACTTGATGAGTTCCAACCACCGGAGCAGGCCAGGTTTTGAAAAGGTTACAGCACCGTAGACCACATCCATACTGTTCGGCAGATTATACAAAAGACCGAAGAGTATAATCAGCCGCTGTGTATGGCATTCGTGGACTACGAGAAAGCCTTCGACTCCATCGAAACTTGGGCTGTTCTGGAGTGGTGGCAAAGATGTGTTTTTTTTTTTTTTTTTTTTTTTTAGTATCGCCAATCTCCTCCGTCATTTTGCAAGACAGAGATTTTCTTTTTCTTGTCTATTTTAATCTAATTCTAATTTTTTGGAAAAATAAGGGGGGGGAAGTCTTTTATTTTTATTATTTCTCTCTTTTTTTGTATTTTCTTTCATTTTTCTTTCTTTTCAAAAACTTACTTTCTATTACATTTACTTATTTTACTAACATACAGATTATTTTTTATTTATATATTTTATGTTGTACATTAACTCTTATTGCCTATCTTATCTTCTAGTACTGTTTCATATATATCTATACATATATATTTTACAGTTTTCTATTCTCTATTTATTGTTTAATACTATACATTTACTACTTATCTTCAACTATTTTTGGGAATACATTTTATCTTAACACTATGTATACTAACACTATTTTTACATATATTTACTATATGCCGATAGCGTTACTTGTTGACTTGTTTCTCTTTAACACCTTTCGGACCACAAGTGTCGCGAACTCTAAAAATCCCTCCAGCAGTCTTTTACCTAAGAGTTCATTGATGTTCTCTTTCTTAATGTCCACGCGCAGGGTTTGTTCCGCGTTGTACCGCTCGACGGCAAAGAGGGGGCACTCAAACACTACGTGCAAGGGGGTCTCTGGTACTCCGGGTTCACAGACACACGATGGGTCCTCCTTCAATTTGAAGCGATTCAAATATTCGGAGAACCCTCCGTGGCCCGTGAATATCTGGGTCGTCAGGCTCGTGACTCCGACTCTCCTGATGATTTTATAGGCAGGCACAACTTCGAGGGGGAAGCCAATAGGAGGATTCAGTTGGGCTGGGCAGCATTCGGTAAACTTCGTCAAGTCTTCTCGTCGACCATTCCGCAATGCTTGAAGACAAAAGTCTTCGAGCAGTGCGTCCTCCCCGTCCTGACCTACGGGGCCGAGACATGGACCCTTACGACAGGATTGGTCCACAAGTTCCAAGTCGCTCAACGGGCTATGGAGCGAGCTATGTTGGGTGTTTCTCTTATGGATAAAATTAGAAATGAGGATATCCGTAAGAGAACCAAGGTAAACGACATAGCTCGCAAAATTAGCAAGTTGAAGTGGCAGTAGGCCGGTCACATCTGCCGCAGGACCGATGGCCGATGGAGCAAACGAGTCCTGGAGTGGAGACCGCGTCTCGGTAAACGTAGTGTCGGACGCCCTCCAGCCCGATGGGCCGAGGACCTATGCAAGGTCGCCGGCAGGCGCTGGCTGAGGAAATCGGAGGACAGGGATGAGTGGCGCCGTCTTGGGGAGGCCTACGTCCAGCAGTGGACTGCAAATGGCTGACGACGACGAGGGACTACTGCCTACGATTTTGCTCACGCCCATGGATTCACTCAGGTGATTAGGGAGTTTACCCGAGTACCGGATAGAGTGGATCATGAGCCTTCTTTACTGGATCTTCTACTGACCACACACCCAGAGAACTACCAAACCTCCATCAGTGCTCCACTGGGAACCTCTGATCATTGTTTGGTATCTTTGGTGGAGCCTCTTCCTATTCCCGATCGGACTCGTCTCGATGGACGACGGAAGTTGTGGCAGATTGAGATGGACTCCGTGAATTCTATGCATCCTTCCCATGGAGGCAGTTATGTTTCTCGTCGGAAGATTCTGATCCGAGCACAGACTCGATCGTCGATGTAGTACTGCAGGGAATAGAATGTTTAATTCAAAACTCAACTGTACCTATCGGTGGTACGAGTAAATCACTATGGTTCGATAAGTCCAGCAGTGAGGCTGTAAAGCTAAAGCAACAGGCTTATCGAGCCTGGACTGCAGCGCATTCTCGTCAGGATCCAAGTTCCTCTGACCTGAAAAAGAGATACAATGCCGCCCCCAGGTCCCTCAAAATACAGCTCGCGAGAGCAAAATTCGATCACATCGGCAGAATTGGTGAGCGCCTCTCTAGCTACTTTTCTGGGACTATAGCTTTTTGGGCCCTCGCCAAAGCTGTCGAAGGAAACTTTTGTCGGGGGTCTCTTCCACCTTTGCGCACAGTGGACGACCGTCTGGTACACGCCGCTAAAGATAAAGTCAATCTTCTGGGTGACATCTTTGCGGCCAATTCAACTCTTGAGACATAGGAGAAACTCCACCTACAATCCCTGAGTGTGAGTCTCTAGAATGTTGGAGGTGCGCTTTACTCAAAAAGCAGTCCGATGTGTTCTCCTCTCCCTCGACGACAAAAAGTCTTCTGGCCCTGATGGCATTCCTGACATTGTGCTGCAGACGTGTTTAGCTGAGCTGTCCCCAGCCAGTCCTTGTCCGACTTTTCACTCTCTCTTACTACAAGGGTTGTGTCCTCGCTTCGTGGAAGAATGCCCATGTGCACCTTGTCCCCAAAAAAGAGGACGTAACAGACACGTCGAATAGGCCTATAGCAATAACCTTTTTGCTCTCAATGGTGATGGAGCGTATTATCAACGCGCAGCTCCTGTGTTACCTCGAAGATTCCCAGCTGCTAAACGATCGGCAATACGGCTTCCGCCACGGTCGCTCAGCCCGGGATCTCTTGGTTTACCTAACCCACCGTTGGGCTGAAGCCATTGAGGGCAAAGGGGAAGCACTGGCAGTTAGTCTAGAATTCTAGATATTGCTAAGGCCTTCGACCGGGTCTGTTACAGGGCTCTTCTATCGGAGCGGCCATCGTATGGGATACCCGAAGGGCCTTGCACCTGACTATCCAGCCTTTTGGATGAGCGCAGCATTTAGGTCGTTGTCGACGGTTGTTGCTCAAGTTTCAAGCCCATCAACGCTGGTGTGCCCCAGGGTTATGTGTTATCGTCAACGTTGTTCATCTTACATATTAATGATATGTTGTCTATTCGCAACATTCATTCCAATCCAGATGACAGCACAGGTGATGCGCAGTACTCTGGTCGTGCAAACGTCCCTCGATCATTTGTGGAGGAAAGTTGGGTTAGACTTTGTAGTGTAGGGAGCTCGCGTAAATCAAACATCTCGCTACGTGTGATTCTTTTTTAACTACCTTCATGCAATAATATATTTTTCTAATAACACCTACATAACATACCCCTCTTTCGTAAATATAAATATTTGGAACTTAACAATTTAATGATCAAATAACTATAAAAACCTACATACTTTCTCTGGTTCCCGAGAGGGAGCGTGGGTTCTAACCCCACACCTGACACCATGTAGTGTAGGGAGCTCGCGTAAATCAAACATCTCGCTATGTGTGATTCTTTATTAACTACCTTCATGCAATAATATATTTTTCTAATAACGCGTACATAACAGACTTGTATCTGAAGTAGAGTATTCCTTAGAGAGAGTTTCTGAATGGGGAAGACAAAACCTTGTCCATTTCAACCCCAAGAAGACATAGGTCTACGTATTCTCTGCCAAAAAAACTCCATTCGACCAATCGCTTCAGTTCCAAGGAACTCCCCTTACCACCTCCAAGAGTATTGGGATCCTCAGTGTTGACATCACGATCGATGCTCAGGGGCTATCTTGGAGGCAAGGCAAAACTTGCCTCTAAGAAGCTAGGAATGTTAAACCGGTCCAAGCAGTACTTTACACCGCGGCAATGCGTGGATTTTATAAAGCACAAAGCTTTATAAAATTCAGGTGAGCCCGCATATGGAGTACTGCTCACACTTTTGGACTGTAGCACCTGGCTACCAACTCGATCCTGTAGACTGTATTCAACGTCGAGCCTTTCGCATTGTTGATGATCCCATACTCACAGACGGTTTAGATACGCTTGGCCTCATGAAAGACGTCGCTTCTCTCTGCGTATTCTGCTGACTGTATAACAGGGAGTATTCGAAAGAACTGTATAGAATGGTGTATTAGTCCTCTTTCTACCGATTTCGATTTCACCCCCACTTCTTTAAGGCGCTTCGCTCATGTACGCAACGGTTCTGTAGAACCTTTTCCTTGCATACCGTGGGGATTTGGAATGAGCTCCCAGCCGAGGTTTTTTTCACAGCGCTACGATATGGAGTTTTTCAAAAAGGGTGTCATAAAATTTCTTCGAGGCCGGCAGCGGGTTGATGAAATCTCTGGTGTTGCAAATGTCCATAAGCGATAGTAACCGCTTTCCATCAGGTGGGCCGTCAGCCTGTCTGCTGTACTTCAGCTATAAAAAAAGGTCGAAATTTGCCAAATGGAAGCGGAGAAACCAATAACAAGTGGTGCGTTTATTGTAGTGTTCGCTCATAAAGGCCGTTGATGTTGCTTGTCGCTCCTGCCGCGTTGCGGCCACGACGGTACTCTTATTCCATAATTACTCGAATTTTTAACTATCCATCATGACGAAAAAGATTCAAATGCGAAGAAAACATAACGCTTATCAATAAATAAATGACTAATTTTTAAAAAAGAATTTCTTGTTTTCAAAGTAAAATTAATTTGAAATTATATATCTTAGCCAAACAGAAATATTTATTTTAAATGGCCAGTACTGCAGAACGTACCTAATATTTAGCGGTCACCATTTTGCTTATGAAAGCTATCGAGCGCTATTTTCTGAAGAACACACCCATCAATAAGGTAGCTAAATGTATTTTGTAAAATGTATTTTGCAACCATAAGTATTTGAAATACTAATTACAAAATACCTCAGCGTCAGGTATTTGAAATACTAATTACAAATTACATTTTTAAGAAGTAATTGAAATACAAATACAAAATACGTATTTGTATTTTAATTACGTATTTCAATTACAAGTATTTCAAATACTGCCCAACCCTGTGTACACTGCTTCGCATCGTGTTATTGCTGTTATGGAGAAGAAGGGCAAGAAACTCTCCAGCAACACGTCTAGCTAAATATTGTTTTTCTTTATATTTCTTCTTCTATTTACACCTCAAGTTCTTTTTTTTTTAAGTTTTATACATAAATATGTTACAGAATTAATTTTTGAAGAATTAATGGAGTTGTAGCAAATAAGACACAATAAAACAAACGAAAAATATTATTATAGTTATAATAATGACATGACGTACAAAAAAGAGATAGGAACCGGGCGTTAGTTAGTTGTCTATATACTACAAGGAAGTTGAAGGTTTTCGACTTAAGTCTTATATAAACTGAAGTTATAAATAGAGTTTTAATTATTACCAAACTACTAATGTCGGACAAAATATGCATAATCGCTTAAAGAAAATTATTTCCCTCATCAATTCCTGAGATTTACGCAGGCCTTGCTTCAGGCAACCTGGATGTGACACCCAAAATATTGAACAGCTAATTTTAGCAGCCATTCTATTTTAACGTTGTACTGGCTACCACAATCAGAAATTCTTGGCTTCGTACATACATAGGAGTAGCTGTTTCAGTTTAGTTATCACAAGCAGGCTATCGACAGGTTTTAAATATCTCACTTGAAATCTATAATATTATAAAATTCTAAACATGCGTGTCTGTATATTGAAGCTATTTAAAGAAAACAACTGAAATAGACTATATAAATGACGATGAACATTTTGTCTGTTTGTTCGGGTTTCACGTAAAAACTATTGGGCTGATTTCGATCCGGTTTTCGCTGATCGACAGCAAATTCTAAGACTTAAAATCTGCATTACCTTCTATCCCGGGAATTCCGCGAAAATTTTTCTGGGAATGTTTTAAAATGTTTGGAATTTCAATGTAATTTTTTTGTGTCTAAAAATTAGCTTATTCCGACACAGTTTCCACTAAAACGATAGCTTACATTCTTTTTTCAAATGCTGCGATACTTTATGTCTTGGGAATACCGCGGGAATTTCAAGTCAATCGTGGAAGAAGTCACGGGCATATCCTATATATTAATAAAATAAAATAATACATATTATACTTACCTCTTGAATAACCGGCACACCTAATGTGAGAGAGACTTTTGTTAACTGCGTTAAAGTTTATAATGGCAGCATTTATGGTCCCTGTTTGTTGTTGTTTGTTATTTATGTAGGCTCACCAGTGTGCAAGCTATCTAAACTTTTGTTTTTTATCATAACAGAAAAAGTACAAAATGATTTTTTAAGGGACTTGGCTAATAAACGTAATACAAACGTAAGCGATGTTCTCAAATTCTCACCGAAGTTTTCCCTCTGTATTACAATATGAAGGACATTATAAAAATCCTTAATCTCATGACCAAAGAGCACAACAGGTGTTCTTTCTCAGTTTTTGATGTTTTTTTTATTTAACACTAACTTCTGCCCGCGACTTCGTCCTCGTGGAATACTTTAAAAAAAAAGTTATATAAACCCTCCCGATTTTAAAACATTCTTCATTGGTGCTCCGCTCTTATTGGTCTTAGCGTGATGATATATATATATAGCCTAATTGTTTTTTAATGTATAAGTTGTTTTATTATGATGATACCGGCAATATCAATACTTAATTAGGTGCATAAGCTGTATAATAAGCTGTTTAAGTAATTAAAGTTTTTTTAACTATCCCACAGGAATTCTAATTTTTCGGGATCAAAAGTATCCTATATGTTGACCAGGGATATAAGCTACCACCATACAAAATTTTAATTAAATTAGTTCAGTCGTTTCGGAAATTAGCCCGTACAAACAGACAGACAAACAGAGAAACCAAAAATTTGAAAAAATCGTAATCAGTTCTATTTGACTTCTTACATCCCCTCACTCGGTTTTTAGCATATTTTTCTTCAATGTACAGAATTCGACTTCTACAATTTTATTATATGTATAGATATAGATTTTTATTTTATGTCAAATCAGGCAAACATTGAATATAATTTTATTAGAAAGAAAGAAAACAAAGAGAGGAAAGAAAAGAACGACTGTCTACAATAATAATATATTTTGATTCTTTACTTCAAGGTATAGCGGTCATCTTTACTTTTAATTTGTGTCACGATTTCATTTCATCACTGTATATCGGTACATAAATTGGACTGTAGTGCTAAATTTAAATCATACGGTTTCCGAGACAAATCAATCTGACACATACCAGACGGACGGCTGTAACGTTTGCACAGGATTGTAGTTTTACGAAAATGACCACGGAAATCTAATAATGTATCAAATTGAACGAGGCCCAGATAAAGACAGGCCTTCACAACAATCTTTATCAATAGTAACAAATAAATAAGGGAAATTTATTGTTCATTTTTCTATCTCACCAATAATAGATTTGGTTTCATCTAAAGAACGAATATAATGTACTCTATAAATATAATACAAAGAAGCGTCAAAAATAATTTTAGTTCATACAATAGACTCCCTTGATACACAATACATGGTATCATTCACGCTCCATTACTCTCAGAGTAAGACGATATTCATACATGTAGAAAGGAACAACGTACAAGACATAATTGTATACACGGAGAAATAAAATGTATGTATTTATATGCCCATTAGGGCGATGTTTGGCAAGCCGAAATGTGGGTACACTTTCAGAGTATTCTGGAATACACATAAGTTTCAATTTAAAAAATTGTGATCTTTTATGTTAAATTGAATTCAGCCCATTTATTTACTATTGGCCGATTTCTATATCTTAGTGGCCGTTCCTTTGCTTTACTATCGATTAAAAATTGACATAATTTCGATACAAGCAATGTCGAAATTCAACCGATGGTAAGACAACTGAATGAATAGGGTAAGTGAGATACACTATAAGTGTTAGGACTCGTACGCATTATGCGGCTAGCCACGGTCCGGCCAGCTTTCAGGCTAGTTAAAGGTAAGAAAATGTACGTAAATCTGATTTCTACACGCATTACGTTGCGGCTGTCGTCGAGCCGGGCGGCGTGGTCGCTCGTAGCGCCGCTGCCGCACGGCCCCATATTGCTGCTTAGCAGCAGGCTTGCTATACCAGTTAAGGATGTTCAGTGTGCGGATGATACCCAATAACGTGTTGCAGGTGCACTCACATAGTGTGAGTGAGGCCTGTGATTTTATAGTGGAAACCTGAAGAAGTGAAAAGTGATGTTTTTCTGTATAGTTTAATTTCCAGAAATATTCAAAATTTGTTTAAAATGAACTAAAGATTTTTTTTCGAAAATCCTCTAAAGTCCGAGTTAACAATTTACTCAGTTTTGTAAATCGCACATTATAGTGCTGGAAAGCATATGAAAGTAAGTTCATCAATCAATCAATAACTCTTTATTGTACAAAAATACAAACAAAAAGAACTTATAGACTAAAACTATGTCTCATTATGCGCAAAAGGCGGTCTTATCGCTAAGAAGCGATCTCTTCCAGGCAACCCCAGGAATGAATTGAGATTATAATGACGATGGTGGTATACATAATAAATACATAGTACAATATCTTACGCTCTGATAATAAAAATATAAATTCAGTATATACAGATGTTTTATATCTATTTATATATATAAAAATCAATTGCTCTTCGTTAGTCTCGCTAAAACTTGACAACGGCTGGACTGATTTAGTTAATTTTGAATTATTTGTGGAAATCCAGGGAAGGTTTAAAAGGTGAGTAAATACGAAAAAAATGCTTGGAATATAGTATAATCAACAATTTCGATTTCCCTTAGAAACTATTCCTACCTGTCAAACATTAGATGTTCGTCCCGTCGTTTAAGACGTCAATTAAATTTAAAAGTTGTTCAGAAATCAAATTAAACTAAAAAGTGAAGATTTTTTTCATTTTTTTTATTTTGAATGTCAAACGTTTGATGTCCGTCCCGTCGTTCAGAAAACAACGTTTTTTATTTATTGATTCTGACGCGGTACGAAGTTTGCCGGGTCAGCTAGTATTAAGTAGCTATATACTTAATATACATAACATACAAATACATATTTACAAAAATATATAAATAAATTTAAAAATCATGTTATTCCAAGGACAGGTAAAATTTTCTGATCATTGTTTTAAATATCGGTAGCGATTTTGCTTATCTGATAGCAACTGGCAGTGCGTTCCAAAGCTGTATAGCCTTGACGGTAAAAGCATCGTTGTGGAAAGCTGAACTATGCGCAGGGGTGTTTAGTTTCAGTTTAGTGAAAGGCCGTAAACTATGGGAGCACGAAATAAAGTCAAAGCGTTATTCGGGACCAATAAGATACTGTACAGAAGACAAAGAATATGAGTGTTCCGGCGAACACGAAATGGGAACCACTTGTGTTTTTTTCGGAATTCAGAGACTTGGTCATATTTCCGTAGGTCAAATATTAACCTTATACACACAAAATAAAACTACGTTTTAACGGTTTTAATCGCGGTAATTTATTTGATTTTGGTTATTCCTACGTTTCGGCCACTTTTCAGTGGCCGTGATCGCGGCCACATATTTTGAAGTGTTTTTGAAATGTCGCAAAATTCAAAAAATACCAATTTATTTTACTCATTATTACCTAATATTTTTTTTATCGATATGGGCGTTAATGAATCAATGCCTTCATCCCAAACAAAAGGGAAAACAAATACTATTATGACATAAAATATTACTTATTTGATATATTACAAACCAGCTATTTGGGAAATGACACGTTGTGATTGATATGCCTTTGGAATCTGAAGTGAAACACTCACAACGATTTATCTTCGAGGGTATAAAGGAACATTTTTACTTAGTTCTGGAATACCCCAAGCAAATTAATTTTAAAAGATACGGTTTATACAAGAGGAAAAGTAGGGGTGAAATATTCTCAGTGTTTTCATCTTTGGCCTTGATAGTTTCATTTCGTTTGCTAGACGTCAATGGTATCGATTCACCATAATTAAAGTGAGTTTGAAATAAACCAGAATAAACACAAAGAGGATATCAAGATGTGAATTATATTGTACTAATAACATGAATTATATTGTACTAATAACATGAACATTGTAATGCCATCTGTTAAGCATAATTTAAAACGAAAATGATCTATATTACCATACTAATATTTTTTTTATTTTTTATTGCAGGAGTTCAGCAGACAAGCAGACGGCCCACTTAATGGAAAGCGGTTACCATCGCCTATGGACATTTGCAACACCATAGGTGCTACAAATGCGCTGCTGCTCTCTTAAAGGTCACTGGAACCTGGTCACTAATGCCGGAACACAACTCAAGGTTGTTATAGCGACATGCTTTAGACCAGGGGTGGTAGCCATCCAGCTGGGCAAATGCCCTACCACCTGGCTGTGGGTTGTTTAGTCGCCTCTTACGACAGGCCGCCCGGCCGCAGGAAATTGTATTCTTTCTCCGTTCCTGCACGGATACAAGATAATATTATAAATGTGAACATTTGGATGGTTGTTTGTCAGTTAATGACACCAGAAATTTCACACAGAGATAAATTATAGTTTGAAAAGGCACATAGACTACTTAATAACATTAGCGCAAACGAAGGCACGAGCAAAAGCTAGTCAACTATATTGAGCTTGATAGGTGAACAGGATAAGTTACTTACGAGTATGTATTTAGTTCTGATACTTGTCTGAACATAAAATTGTAGTGAAAGTTATTAATCTATAATATTATATAAAATTCTAAACATGGTATGTCTGTACATTAAAGCTATGACAAAAAAACCTGGAATAGACTATTTATTTTTATGTAGATTTTTTTGTGTGTTTATCGGTTTATTTTCTTGTCTGTTTGTCAATTTGTCTGTTTGTTCGGGTTTCACGTAAAAAATACTGGCGCGATTTTGATGCTGCTTTCAGTGATCAACAAGAAATTCTTGGAAAGATTTTTCTGTGAATGATTCAACATGATTAAATTGAAAAAAAAAGCGAATTGTTATGTATTTTTTTTTTACTGATCGATATAAATTTTTATGTAATAAAAAGTGTGGTACTTTTTATCCCGGGAATCCCACTGGAATTTTTCTGGGAGTTGAAGTTGTTTGGGTGCATAAAAATTTGCTCATTTTGTCAAATGCAGAAAAATCCGTTGCCCTGTTGAAAATACCCTTTGATTTTAAATTTTGGCAAAATAACTGTAATCTACGTTACCTGTTAAACGTGGATGAAGTCGCGGGCATAGCCTAGTATCTTCCATATAACGAAATGTTAGTTGAAAATTTTAACTGTGTTTTCCTATCAAAAAGCGATTTATAATGAGTTGTGGCGCATTGTGACATTCGCTAGTTTCAATTTTTAACTCTTCTTCTGAGTTACATCGATCATCGCTCCATTCATACATACATAGATATTATCATACCTTTTTCCCATGGGGGTAGGTAGAGACTATAGATCTCCACTTGCGACGATCCTGACAAACAGCTTTCGCTTCATCTACTTTCATTAACCTCTTCATACGTGCACGTTTATTTGATATGCTTTTTTAACTAAAAAAAATCACTCCATTCTACGGTTTAAATTTTATTGTCAGATTTCATAGAGCATATTATATAACATAACTTGTATTTCTGTAAAGTCAAGGACTTTGAGAAACAAGTAAATCGTTTTAGTAAATTGCGTAGATTCTTATTAATTTAAATACTAGGCGTCTAAATCACCTAGTATAACTGCATTTCCAAAAGGAGACTCGTATGTTCATAATTGCACTTGGTTATTGTCCAAGTACACTCTTGAATGTTAGGTATCTCGAATTAATGTTTTCTGTTGTTTAACCTAGCTTCGTTTTATTTCACTGAGAATGTTGTGTTTTAAATATATACATACTTACTAGGTCATACCTAATATAATAAAGTTGTAGTTTAATTTCACTTTGATTATATAATATATATATATATATATATATATATATATATATATATATATATATATATATATATATATATATATATCTGTGTTCGTGCCTACCCCGCAAGGGAACTGGCGTGAAGTTATGTATGTATTATATTTTTTCATCCCATATTTTCAACCTTCATTTTCATTATTGACTGCATTTTGGATAGCTTTTCAACACTAGTATTTACGCCATATCATTTTATAACACTTTTATCTAAATCCTATCAGATCATTACCTTTTTTAATTGCAGGAGCTCAGCAGATAGGCAGACAGCCCAGCTAATGGAAAGCGGTTACCATCGCCTATGGACATTTGTAACAGTAAAAGTATTAGCAATGTGCTTCCGCTCTCTCAAGGGAGACAGGAACCTTACTACTAATGCTGGAACATAAGCCAAGGTTGTTATGGCGGCATACTCTAGACCAAGGGTGGTAGTCGTCCTGACGGGCAAATTCCCTACCACCTGACTGTGGGTTGTTTAATCACCTCTTACGACAAGCCACGGGGTCGCAAGTTTTTTTATTACATTTTAGGTTCGCGTTTGACCATGATTGTTATACCTCTAGGTACATTATAATTCTTACATCTACAATATCAAGCGGATGACTGTAATAACAGATTGATGCCAACCATTTATCACCACCGATCACGTGTTTACTTGCCTAGTGATATATAAATATCACTAGCTAACGTTATCCCACGGGAACTGTACTTTTTTCCGGTAAAGAAATAGCCCATGTGCTATTCCAGACAGTTATCTCTATCCCAAATTTAATCCAGATCCGTTCAGCCTTTCTGGCCTGATTGTGCAACGAACATTAATTCTTTCCGTATATATAATTCTAATATAGATTAGTTTAGCTGGTATGTATGGTCGGTAAAGTTGAGTAAGTTCATAAGGGCAAAGTCGTAGCCATACATATTGTTATAAGTATGTACGTTGCTATATATTTTTAAATCTGACTGACCTCTTACACGCAAATAACATTTTAAAGTTTAAAAGTAGATCATTTGTCAAAGACCAGTTTCCGCAAGGCCTTATCAAAGCGCCCTTTTCATTGCGATATCATCATAATTTAAAGAAAAGGTATTTATTTGTAAAGAAAAATACAAATAGAAATAAACTACTACTAATTCACAGTAACTAAATGTTGTAATAGTACTTAGAATTAATCTATCACATTAGTGTAAGTCACGCAATCATGTTGCTGAGGTCAATGCGCACGAAAGCAATACAGAGCGAAGCTTTAGCGAAGATATATTCACTGAACAATACAATCTTGAAGCGCGCAAGCTGAAAAACTACTATATGTGAATTTTAACCTTGGAAATTATTAAATTACCATGAAATTTGACATAATTATACATTCAATTCCTGAATTGGGGAGGTCCTAGCCGAAATTTGATCTTGTACTGAGTACTCCATCCAATATATTACTTTCTTAAATTAAAATAAGAACTGCCACATTATGTGCTTATTGTAAAGTTTAACTCCCTTATTGTAAACGTATCATTATTTTACTTTCCATGTTAGACAAGTTAGAGGATATTAGAAAGCTTCAAATCTGCGTAATACTAGGATATAACTGCGACTTCGTCTACGCTTGAATTGAAATTCCCGCTAGATACCCGGGACACAAAATACTATATAACTAATTTTAGTGAAAACTGTGTCGGAATAAGCTAATTTCTACGCATTATTTCGATTGTTTTTTAATTTGGCCATTTTAAATAATTCCCAGAAACATTCCCGCGGGATTTCCAGAGTAAAAAGTAGCGCAGAGTTTCAGTGAAAACCGCATGGAAATCGGCCCAGTAGTTTTTATGTGAATCCCGAACATATAGACAAACAGACAAGAAATCTAAAAAAAATTTCATCGTGTTCTCTATAGTTTATATAGCCTATTCTAGTTGTTTTTTTTTATAGTTTCAGAATACAGACATGGCATGTTTAAAATTTTATTATTACAAACGTAACTACTTCTTTTTGATGTTTCGTTCATGTGATATTATTTATAACACCATGTATTATACTACATCATCTGAAATCAGTTAGACTTGGAAATTGCAAGAGACTTGATTAGGCTAGATAATTTTGATGTCACATGTGTGCGCCGTACATAAGCTCCTAGAGCATATTTTAGCCAGAATTGATAAAAGAACACGTTAAGACTTAAGAAACGTCGGAAAAACCAAAATCAAATATAATTACCGCGCTTAAAACCGTTAAAACGTAGTTTTATTACGTTAAGACTCTTAATTAGAGATGAAATCAATTTGTTTCGCATCAATTCGCTGGCGCTTTGCCTTCCTGCTGTGTTGTAAGGTTTTAAGAAAAGCTTAATTTAGTCGCCCTTGACTCCATTCCTAATCATTTGTTAGGCGTCAGCTACGAATTGATTAATGAACTTATTAAAACCATTTATAAGAATTCTAATGAACAATGTAATTTATTTTGTAATAGTGTTATTTATATAGCAAAAACCAAGCCTATCGAGTAAATCTAAAGGAATTAAGATTAAGATATTTAATCAAGTGCTTAAGAACATTAATTGCTACTTACAGTTAGGCACTTGTTATAATATTATAATTAGAATCAGTGTATAAATATAAATAAAATCAGTGTATTGAACTTGAAGTTCACGTATATAAGGGAGCAAGTATTTGCTCGCTCCTCTATTGCCTGCTTGATAAAAAATATTTGCTAAAGTATTTAGAAAATATTGTTACTAATAAATAGGTTTTTAACAGTAAAAGCTGATATAAATTATTACATACATACATACATAACTTCACGCCAGTTCCCTTGCGGGGTAGGCACGAACAAGTTAGTTAAGTTATTGCTGCAATAAATATGCATTATACTTCAACAAATTAAACCTTTCAAAACCGAAATCAGGATTTATTTATTATATTTTAAAATTGATTTCACTGTTAGAGCTTCCCAAGAGGCTTTGCTCGTGTAAACATTGGATCCAATCGAGCATAAACTATGAAAATTCTATGACAACCGCTGTTATCGAAAGATATTAGTAGTACTAATAAATTAATGTTGTATTAATGGTATAATAAAAAAAACTTCGTTTAAAAAACCGACTTCAAAAACTAAAAAGTATAAAATAACTTACGTAATAAATATTTTTGACTAAGAACTTATTTAGATTATTAAGAGACAAAATAATATAAAATTTTCTACACGTTGAAGTCGGTGCCAAGTAAACCATAAAAATTACCATATACACTGTTATGGCAACAAAATGTTGCAAAATATTGTAATTTTTATGGTTTACTTGGCACCGACTTCAAGATGTAGAAAATTTTATATTATTTTGTCTCTTAATAAACTAAATAAATTCTTAGTCAAAAATCTTAATTAAGTTATTTTATACGTTTTAGTTTTTGAAGTCGGTTTTTTAAACGAAGTTTTTTTTTATTTGTTACTTTTTAGTCTCTAGTTATGAATAGGCCTACGAAACGTGCCGCGTGCTTTAAAAAATATAGGTCCCAAGAAACGGGAACGGAAAATTTTCATAAAAAAATGTTCATAAAATGACAACTACTGAGCCAAACTATGTAAAATTTTTAGGGGACCAAATGGCAACTATTCCGCACGAAACTAAAAAAGTATCACGTAAATCGGTTCATAAATCTCACCGTAATCGGTGTACATACATAAAAAAAGAAATACCAATCAAATTGAGGACCTCCCCCTTTTTCAAGTCGGTTAAAGATTAATTAATACTACTAAATAGTAGTACATTCTCTGTTCAAATTATATTTTGAAGTTTTTTCTATTTAAGTCCAGGACGATATTATCAAGGTTTTATAGAAGTGTGAATGATATAATCATCAATAAATCAACACGAGTCTAAACGTCATTTATTCGAAGGTATCGAGTCCGTAAAAGCCAAACGTTGGTTCTAGTAATCATATTTCACCGATGGCGGCCGTAATGTTATTTTCCACTTGTTACGTGGCACGCCTTGGTGTCCGAGGTCCGGATGTTTTAACTCAATAATGTGCAAACACTGTCCCACCGGGCCGTTAAGACAGATTTATGCCTGCAGCTCTGTACCTCGTAACTACCAAGTCACTAGTATGTTACAAATAAAGTACTGATCACATTTAAACACATTCCTTATCTAACACTTCACTATAAGGTGACGAGATTTTATCACTACTAACAAACAATAGCCGATTTGAAAGAGTATAATGATTTAAATATGAAGAAGCCTGTAGACTGGAATGGTAGTGAAAGTGTATTGAGATAGTTTGGAAAATATTCAATTATAAACACATTTTTAGAACTATGAGAAATGAGGAAATTACCAGTTATAAGCTGTAACAGAAAAAAATCTCTAAATATATTCGATAAAAAAGAATCTTAGAAGAAGAATGAATAAGACTGCCTTACGCTGTACATATGCGGCCACTGATAACGGCCGTTGATTATGTACACACCTACATCATTTTCGATGCGGATGAAAGCGGCATCGAAACCGCAGAGGTGTGGGCGAATCTACTGGCAAATGCAGAGGCTTGCTCTCTGTAAACTGATACGGGTGGGTTCACACGTATCTGGGTCTCGGTATCACCTCAACTTACACTGCGACTATGCCTCAGATGATTGGAGAAACATCAGCATTGATTTAATGGGTGTCTGGTAGGCATCATATTACCTATTTACTTCCAGGTAGTGGAATGTACAGAGAACATTCTTACCTCAATAAATAAATTACATCTTAGTATGAATAAATTAAAATATATCAGGTATTTATTATACTAAGTTAAATTAAAATTTTGCACTTATGTCTGCCTTAGCATATATAACAGCCAATAAATGTCCCACTGCTGGGCTCGGGCCTCCCATTATGGGGGAACGGACAGATTGACACATCGGTTATCTCGATATGTAGGTTGCATCACGAAGTTTTGGTACACCATTGTTAGTACGTGGTAATTGTAACAATATGCTCATAAGATCAGAAAACTGACTAAGTGGTGCATGCGTTCCGGCCAGCATCGAACCCGCGCCCTTTGAGATTGGGACGCTACCACGACTTTTTAGCCTTAGCATACCATACGATATTTTGTAACTTTCTAATGCGAAATACTTTCTCAAAACTATTATTATTTTATTTATTAATACGTCTAAATAAATATTAATAATAGTTGGACTTTAAAACCCTTATAACTTAGCTCATAACATTTATTGGAATAAATACTAAAGAACGCGTGGTTTAATTTGAAAGCATTTACAAATCGAAATTAACGTTAGCGAAGGTGCTTTATTTGAAGTTCACCTTGTTAATTCAAAGGCTAAATTAGTTAATCCTAAACGATATTAAAGCTCAAATTAATGATTTAGATTCTAAAACTATCTTAAAGCAAAGCGTTCGGGGACAAAAGATGCGATAATACTTGGGTGGTAGCTTAAAATAATAAAGGAATTCACAATTTTGTGTTACTCTCTCGGTGCCAAATGTTTCCAACTCGGCTTAACAGTTGAAATTGCCAGGATTCGTCTTAATTCTTCAGCTATTAAGTCTTTCATGACGTGTACAGTGTATGTGTCAGGTGCTTATTCTTAATTTTGGTGAAAGTTTTCTTCTTCGTCCTTTCTCGGATTGTTTTCAACAAGTTGAGAAGTTTTCTATAGTTTATTAGATATTAATTTATTCCTATAATTTGACCTTGAATATGTGTTTTAATAATGTTTGGATTTTTATTTATTAAATTAGACAACATTAAATTTTCAAGTTAGCAGCTGTTATTAGAACAGCATCATCTACTTTAAATTTGTTAATTAGTCAGAATAATTTCAGTTACTGCTCCGTTCTTTTGAATTGTAATCTATATTAATTCGCCAACTGAATTTCTAAATAACTTTGAGTATGTAATCCAAAAAATAACGTTTCAAACTCATATGGTAGGTAGTATTTGAACTTATCGCTTACAAAGATACAAATTCATTAGTTTTATTTTATTAATACATAATATAGATTCAAGTAAATATTTGTAGTTCCTTAAATTGTGTCTTCGATAATTTTATATATGAAAATTGTGTTGAAATCTCAAAATTTATTCTTGATTATAATAATTCAAGCACTATTTCTAATTAGTCACGTCAAAATTGCGTTTTAAAATAAAATATAATACATCGAAATGCATATTTTCAAGAACTCCGTTTGCGGTACATCCTGCTGTACGGAGACTACGGCGGGACAGTGTGGGACTTGTGGCCAGATGTGCTGCTTTAATACCCACTAAAACTCCTTGGTGTCCTCCTGCCACCATATGTCGGGGCTCCGGGACATGCGCGAGCTTTTCGCAGCAACCCTGAGAGGCGTGGGCCCGCTCCTAGGGGTATGCATCACCTGCTTTAATCCGTGCTTAAAGGAGACACGCGCGGGACTCCAACGCGCCCCCTACTCAGCGGCTTGGATACGGGTGACCGCCTAATGTCTCCGCGAGCCGCCACCTCCTGCCGCACTCTTACGGCGGCCGGTGGTCATAATCCGTCCCGCGCCGAGTCCTATTATTACGGCAGGAGAGAAGCGCGGCTGCTTGCTCGCTCTCCCGCTCCACCGTCTCCTTTGCGGACATGAAAGACTCGTAAAAGGAGTCAACAGGGTTCCTTCCGGGTAGGCTCCCGACCTTGGCCTGAACCACAGCAGTGAGTAACAAGTCTACTCCAATGGTTACAACGAGGGCACGGCGCTCCTCGTCCCAAGCTAAGCACACTTGAAGAGTGTGCAGCCTCGTGCCTTCGACACTGTCACTACAGTGAAGGTACCCTGACGATGGCTCAAGTACTATGCGGCACAAGTACCTCCCTAAAAAGCAATATCCAATGAGGACTTGTGTCAGGTGGAACGTCAGGGTGCCGCGTCTCTGGTTGGTCCAGGATTGTATGACGGGCCTAACCACCGCTATTGTGGCCTCCGTTAGATCCTGTCGGAACTTCAACCTCTTAGTTTCTACTTCGCCAGGCGCAGGACGAAAGTCCCGGCGCAGGGAGTCCTTGCGCCACTCATACAGCCGCGCAAGAACTCTCGCTTCTAGGTCCCGCGGTGGGGATCCGGCAAGAAGGGAGACCGCCTCAAAGCAGATCGTACGATACCCTCTTATTGCCCTGACAGGGGTCATGGATCGTACGACCCTCTCAAACAGTTTTCGGCACGGCGCGCCTGGTTCTTCCAGATTGGGCAGGAGCCGGGATAGGGTACCGGTTGCCACCATGAGTCTGGGAGTTAAATCTAAATGTGCAGAAAACTACCATCGGCTGACGAGCATGAATCCCAGATACTTCATCGTCGTTCCGATGCCGATAGCGGTGCCACCTACTGTGCTCCTCAGACCGCGAGGTGGCTTTTTCCAAGGCCCATGGAAAACCACGGCCTCGAATTTGTGCATTGCCATCTCAAGCCTGAGGCGCCGGATCTTTTACCAAACCTATAATATACATTTAATATTCAAATTTTTACAGAGCCTAAAACTTGGAGGTAAGTAATAAAATAAATTGTTATTGTAAAAGAAATATAATAAAAACAGCTACCATTATTAATACAAACTTTGTATTTTCATGATTTGTACTTTTAGCTCGTATTGTAATTTTTACGGTCGGGGATGCCTACGTTCGCGTGGCTACACTGCGTAATCGTATTTTATATCAACAATGTCCCTTATCTCTAAAAACGTATTTGAAATTCATGGGTCTGTGTTGTTGAAAAATTGTCTCAAACATTTTTTATTTAAAGCTCTTAGTGATAATAAAAAGTCAAGCTTACCTATTCTTGCTCACGAGAGCCGACTTACAAAAAATTTATGTAAGCAAAAAATTTATGATGTCCTTTTGTTAACAATAAATCTTTTGAGAGGAAAAAAAGGGAAACGTTTCGTGGTGATCATTAGATTTCCATCCCGGAAACGCTAACAAGGGAGGGTGAAGTTTTAAACGCTTTCTTCTTTGCGCCTTTTACGATATTGGTTTGGAGTGAAATATCGGCCTCCTTAACTTATTTATCTTCGGCAGCTAGGCCTTAGACGTGCGTGCAATGCAAAACTTAGTTGAAATATCTTTTGCATGGCAAATGAGATAATGTAAAGAATTCGCCGTGATGATCATCTGTAATTTAATAAGTGCGAAACGGTATTGATTTTGTTCATCAGTCAAACCGAAATAGCTACTAAAATTAAAACCTCCGCGGCTGGGTCCGCTGGCACCAACTGGCCTGGCATAATCAGACGTTATTTATAAATTTTATTTTTACTGGACATGTAGTATGTATTGGATATATAAATATGGTGTGCATAAAATATTAGGTATACAGAACGTACTTACTTTCTATCTTATAAACACAGTGACAGCTCAGGCCTCTCGATTTAGTATATCGATGATTTTGAGGGTAGATAACTGCCTACACGGTGCATGATTTCTGGCCAGAATTCGAACCCACGTTATTGAAATGAGACTTGTGTTAGGTACTAAGCTACTATTACATACATATTTTTATATATAACTAGCTGTACCCGGCAAACGTTGTCCTGCCCTTAGAGATAAAAATCTAGAACCCGATTGCAGCGACATTTACCGGGACCAATAATTAATTTAAACCATTTTCGAATCCACTTTAATAAAAACAAAAAAAAAACATCAAAATAGGTCCCACCGTTTAGGAAAACTAGTGGTACCACCTACCGGTAGATCTATAATCTTAACCGTCCCGGGACCCACTTGACCCACCACCCACACAAAAATAATTTCATCTAAATATTGGAATCCGATTACAGCTAAATTAATCATTTTTTTCATGTATTTTATAAATAAAATAACTCCTCAGTCATCAGGTTACGTTAAAAAAGTTTATACTATTCTACAAAGCGCTACGGTTAGATTAGAAATAATTTTATATGGTGGTTAAGTATTCTCAAATTTTCTAATTGTCCGTGCAATTTTCTTATTTTTTCTTTCATAACAATCTTCTTCTGACAATAACAAACACAACAAAAAAGAGTTAGCGAAATCGGTCCAACCGTTCACGCGTGATGGTGTGACCAAGGGAAATAGGGATTCATTTATATATATATATATATATATAGAAATTTCAATTTACGCCATTGCTTCCTTGCTGGTAAATAACGAAACTGGTTTACTTATTTGATTACAAAATTAACAACTGTTCAGTTCAGAAAGATCATAAGGGCAAATGGCGTACGAAACAGTTAATCATGAATGAAAGACAGAAAGATAAAATATTTATTTAAAAAATAGAACACAATAAAAAACATATTTAAAAAAGAAAACTGTGTGCCGCAATTTGCAAAATGAGATTAGCTCTCGATATTTTTCTGTGTTGAAACATAGTCCAACACAGTACGGATTTTCAGTGCCCACCTCCTAAATCACACATTTCATACGACCGAAGAATATATCATCTTAACATTAGTAATAAAAGCCTGTGGTTTTAACAAGTCGTTTATATTAAAAACCGTTGTATTAAAAAGGTCCAAAGCACTTTACGGAGCATAAAAGAAATGGTTATGAATAATCTGAAAAAGAAAAAAAAGCGTCGTAGTTAAAACGGGAATTCGAATTAAGTTCATAAAGAGAACAACGAATTCAAAAAAGGAATTCATTAAGCTGATGTGCTTAAAACTCTGCACACGAATGTTATAAATTTTAGTAGTCACGCGCATACCGTGTTATGTATTTATGTATTCACAAGAATTTACAGCCAGCACTTCGTTCTACACGTGAACTAAGTACTTGAGTTTAAAATTAGAACTTCCTAGGAAGACGAATTTGAATAAGGAATTGCCATGATTTATAATTTAAGGCCTCGTTTACATTATGCTCACTTCTAAGGCAGCAAGCAGGGAATTGGACAGCTCGAGTGTCAACTGTTCAAATATTAGACATTAGGTAAACGAGGCATTAGAATTTGGAACGAGTATAATCAATGGCGGTCATAGACTAAGCAATTGGTGTAATTAACTAAGCCTCCACACATTCTCTTGGAAAAGAATTGCAAATACAAAGCTTTAAATAAATGTTAGGTATATGTTTGGGTACTTCTTAGTATTGTTAGTCTAGCAGTGCATTCGGGTAAGCGAACCCGGGGCCTCAGCCCCATTGTTACACTACCTTTGTTCCGTGGCAGTGGTGTCCCACCTCTCCTTGTTTCTAGTTTCCTTTCCTCTTTATTCCATTCCTTCACATTCTCCTTATCACATCCCCTTCACGGCCTCAGTATCCCTCCTTTCCCATCTAAACCCTCCTCCAGTCGTAGCGGTTCCCGCTCCAGTGGGCTCAGGAGGATGAGGGCGAGTGTATGCACCTGAGTTCGTGCAAATGCTTGTGCACCTAAATATATCATGCGTACTTGACCGCTTCCGTTTTACTGAAGCGATCGCCGTAACCGAAATCGGTTAGGAAGACATCATCAGTATGATGAAATCTGGAGCTGAAAATGAGTGCCACGTCAGGTCCTATCACACCATACAACTGAGTTCAGGCCTCATCACCATGAACGTGATATGTTTTTTTAAATATTTAATGCCTTTATAACGGACTTCCAAAAGGAGGAAGTTCTTAATTCGTCGGTATGTTCGTTAGTCAATTTCTCCGTCAAATGTAAACCAATTTTCATTTTTTTTCTTACAATTGAAAAGTTATACTCCCAAATTAGTCTCATTGTCACTATGTCAGGATTTGATGAGTGGATTCCAAGGAATTAGTGAAACTCACGAAAAATGTTAACCAAACTGTTCGTAATACGATATCTCCGTCAATTGTAAACCGATTTTCATTTTTTTTTATTTACTTGTAAGTGTACACTCCCGAGATAGTTCCATGGTCATCAAGTCAGGATCTGATGAGTGAACCGGAGCACAGGGAAATCGAGAATAACTCTTATTAAAGAACGCCGTGCGCCTAAATTCTTGAAAAAGGCTTGTATACGCGTGTAGGTACATTATCTACAGGCGCCTAATTTTTTATATGTATGTTACGCGATTTCTCCAACAATTGTGGATCGATTTTGATTTTTTTTTTCATAAGTATGTATACTCACAAGGCAGTTCCATGGTCACCAAGTTAGGATCTGATAAGTGGGTCCCTGAGAAATTGAGAGTAAGTAATCTTTGTTGAAGAACATAATATACACCGAAGAGGAAGGCGGCAAATTTGTAAACCGGTGCCAGTTGTACAATTTCTACAGGTGCTTACCATATTATTTCTAAAGCTATTGAAGTATTTGCGCAACTAAAAGGTAATTTTTTTAACAAAAATAAATCCGACTTCACTATTTATCCCGCGAATCTCGCCGGTATTTTCCCGGGAATGATTTATATAAAATAAAAAACTATAACCTGTTTGACCTGTCCAATGCGGATGAAGTAGTGGGCAAATGCTAGATGAAAATATTAGCTTTTATTTTAAAAATATGAAATTTTTTAGTCAGATCAATACGAGATTTATATGTATTATGAATTATTTTAAGAAAATAACAACGGAAACTTGCAATAATGACTATACCTATGTATTAAATATCAACACCATATACGAGAATTCACTAGCATTGCAGAAGTACTAGTGTAAAAATGAGTCCACAAAATTAGGTATTATAAAAGCAAATAGAACTCTAAAACTCGCTAGAAACTTTGTATTTCACAACCACCGAAACCGGGTCCAGTTATTTACGAGTTGAGGCAACTGTTGCCTTTACTGTTATTTTTATTTTTTGTTTGCAACTTAAAAAAGTATGTAAATAAATTTCTATTGAAAACATGCACAATATCTGTTGTAATTTTTTCTAAAATGATATTATAATGGTCTTGCGAGGATACTTTGAATTTGTGTTGATTTTGAAATTGGTATTGAGGGTACGGTTACTACGGTACTGATATTTGGCATCGATTTATATATGAATTCTATCGATTTATATAGAAATAAAATATTTATATGACTTGTATACTACTTATAATATATTCTATGACTTATATGTATAATAAATTCCGCAAGATAATATTTCATCTTAAACTTCCCACTAAAGAAATATTGGGTCACAATAAGATACACTAAACACACCAATTCTTATAATAGAATACTCATAACTAAATCCTACTAGATATTGCAATTCGGACACAAAAAATAAAATATAGAATAGAATAAAGTATAACATGGAAAAGTTCAAAATATCAGTTGCATGAACAAAATAGTTGAATGGTTTTACCTTTGCACTCACTTAGGTTATAATTTATTCGACTGACAATTTCTACCGCCCTAAATCAAACCGTTTCGGACTCTATTCGAAACAAACTATTAGACAGAGTGACAAACAGAGATTTCAATAATGTTAATTTATGTTTAGGCATCGTGTAAGTAAAATTTTTGAATAAAAATTTTGATTTTGATTTTTAATTTACAAACATAATATAGTTAAGAGTTCAGGCAGACACTTGAATTTTATCGTGTAGCAGAAGCCTTCTTACAAGGTCGCGCGAGCTTATTTGAAGCTGCCAATGACTCTGACAATATCGAGTTGCTCAGAAATTAATCCTCCTATAATAGACTAGACGTTCCTTTAGTAAGAGCATGGAATTGGAAAAAAAAAATAAATTGAAAACAACAAAGTTCTTGGTCATGATGTCTACCGCCAAGATGAAACTTAATTGTGATTAATTTTTTTGATGATTTGATTCGATTAAGAACAGAGCCTGCATCCTGGCTTCTTGATAATATTTTCAGAATTGGACATTAATAATATCACGATACTCTATTCCTATGACTATCAGCATAGTTTCGAAATAGTTTCTTTTAAGCCTATTATAGGCATCTAATTAAATCCAAATACTCGTGCGAGTCACATAAGTCTGAAGTAAACACTACGACAGTAAGTATTTGAGAGCTAAGAGTAAGTCCAGTAGTTTCAAAGCACTACATAGTTGTCACCAAGATAACTAATTCACCCTCATTACTTGCTGCAGAGACAGAGCAGAAGCTGTAAGTCTGATAAAATATTAGCGCAGTTTCGAAGCTTTTACGCATATTATTTATTCAAAGTAAGGATAGAGAATACTTCCAGGCTATATCAGTATACGAAAAGATCAAAGAAGTGTATTATTCTTATCAATTAAAATTTCCGCATTATCTCGATAACAATAGCCTGTGAGATTTATATTCAATTTATTGTGATGAACGAAGTTATAACATTGTTTAAACCTCGATTTGAACCTTGGTCGGACTATAGAAAAAATTTAGTTAGTATTTCAGTACAAATAAATTCAAAATAACCTACAAAAAAAATCTCAGTGGCAACGGTAAAAACACTGCTGCAATTGATTTTTGACGGGAACTTGACGGCTGATATTTGCTGTAGTTTTATAAAAAAAACAATTAAAATTGGTAAAATGAGTAAAAGTTATAGGTTAGTGATTAATTTTAAGCAAAATTATGTGTTTGCGTAGAAAATTGCCTATCAAGTGAATTTTAATTTTTTGAACTACTAGAAAACCTTCGTTATTTAGGATTAGTTAAACATTAACAATTTGGCTATGACTGTTTTTCTCAAGAGAAATAATATATAAAATAAGTAAACGCCTCAGAGATCTTTCCAGTCAAGCCATAAATTCTTCAACAAAATCTCTCTATAATTCAAGCATATACTGTGACAAATATTTGCAACGTACATTTGGATGTAGATAATAATTTCCTGAGGCGTTGTTAGGTTAAGAACATTCAGTACTGAGCCAGTGTAGGCTCAGCACATTTGTTTACATACATTCCGATATAAATCAGAGCATTCCCGGGTGGGCCGAAGGAAAAACGGTTTTGTTATAGCCGCCGACAAGTAATGTGGTGTAAGCTGGTACGAGATTCCGATTTTCCGGTTTGCACTGAGAAGAAGACCTTCCGTGAACGCAATCCGAATTGTTGGAATTATTTAGACGTAGGATCACGTGTATCGGAAATTTGTAGGTAACATTACTTTGTAAGAGACCTCTTTAATATTGAAATTTTTCGAATATAACGCGTAATCCTGCGGATACAAACTTTTAATTTTCAAGGGCTTTACTTTCTACGAGTAAACTTTGGAGCTATAACTTGCAGGATCTCCTTCCTTTAAAATATAGAAATACCCCGTTGCATGTATACTTTTTAAATAGTTATTTTTTTCGTAAGTTTACTAAAACATCTGAATTAAAAATTTTGTATTTTTCATAATAAATATATTCTATGTGTGTCTCTGATTTTAGGTCGCTTTCTCATTTGTGGGTGCAGCAACGGTGCGAAGTTGATACTCTCGGTATACGCTGTACCGAAAATTAACCGGGCACCTATATTTCTATAAATATTTTGTGATTCTCTCGGGCTTTGAAGAAATGAGGAGGCTCCAGATCCATCTATGAACACTCCCTCACTGAGGAAGGAGTTGTGAGATACCAGCCGCTGGACTATCCACTAAACCTACCACCGTCCCTCCGTGTCTTTGTGAGGCGCCACGGGATACACCACAAGCATCTCTCCCGCGACGACATGATTCAATTCGTCATTCCTGAGATATCTCTAGGTCTAGGACACCGCACTATGGTTGTGGCTCACCTAACAGATCCCCAGATCTCATACCGGTTCCAATACGTCATGGGGAGGAAGTGAGCATAGCGACGCTTCTAACCCTACGTTCGGCGTCTGCTACAGGGATCCCCTAACTCATATCCTCCCTCCTGCTCTTTCCGCGACGTCAAAGAAGCCTTCGCAAGCTATCTTCTCTTGCTGCGCAGCATTGCGCCTGCTACGCTATGCAGCGAGAGGATGTTTATTAGTACTAGGTGCTCTGTTCTCTCTGCTGTTATATCCAGCAATAATTTTATTAATTTTAATTAAATACTCAGTGTCAGACTCATAACAAGTTAATCGTCTGCTCTCAAATTATCGTATACGTGAGACTTACTAATTTCTCATCTTATAAATTCAATAAACTTCAACAAAGTGCACACTAAAACTTTACCGGCAGGTTGCACAATGTACAATTTAATTTAAGAGAAGTAACATGCCCCTTTAACTTCTTATTCCCGGTTTAAATTCCGCCGCCGACACTCACGTACGTCTTAATGTCTCTACTTCCTTAGATTTATTGGACACCAGTATTTATGAACGCATCTTCTGCCGGCTTTTAAACTTTCGCGGCTCATGTTAATGCAATTTTATGTTATTAAATGAGGATATTAGCACACTAATTCTTTGCGAAACATCCCCCATTTTCTAATTGGGTTTTAAATGATGGCGTCTTTGTTATGAAAAGTCCCCAGAAAAAGATAATTAAGTTTTTTCTACATTAATACAGTAAATGGAAATAATAATAATTTGTTCATTATCAAGGCTAAATTACTATACCAATTTTGATGAATTTGGTAAAACCGAAAGTATATATAAGATCCGAGAAGGACTATGTGTTTATCCGTGCAGGAAAAGGGAAATAATACAATTCTCGTAAGAGGCGACACAACAATCCACAGCTAACACGCCTAGTCTTTAGTATGCCGCCATAACAACCTTGAGTTGTGTTCTAGCATTAGTGGCAGGTTCCAGTCTCCCTTTAAAAAGCTGTAGCACATTATTATCACCTTTGGTGTTACAAATGCCCATAGGCAATGGTAATCGCTTTCCATCAGGTGCGCCGTCTACCCGTCTGTTGAACTCATGCAATAAAAAAGATATACCGAAAAATACTTAACAGAATTTCGACTTTCATGAAAACTAAAGTTTTATGCAAGTATACAAAATTCAAACAAAAACTTTGTTGTCCATTTTCTCAATGTTTACCAATTTGTATATCGTAATATTCTTGATCCAGACATATCTTCAATTGTGTGATCAACGCAACTTTATAATATTTATTAAATGATTAAATGACACGCTATACCGCAACGTATAATTATAAAATATTTTATGTTAATGTACATTAAGCATTGATTAATTGAATAGAATTGATTTAATAATTTGAATGCAAGCGATGATTTTTAATTCTTTTTATATAGAATGAAGGTTGAACTCCTTTGGATTTCAAACAACGATACGAGTATCGATAAAACTTTACAGACAAAACTAAAACCGAAACAAAGCGAAAGTTCTCTAACAAACATTCTCAACTACCTGTTCCACTTCGTGTGTTCATGACGTTAACAAGTTTATGCGTCTGGCTTGATAACATCGTAATAATTCAACACAATACGTTACACATGACCCCTGACTAAAAGTTAGTAGGGTTATAATAATATGTAAAAGCGCGAACATAATTTATGTTATATGACAGTTACATGTCAACAGATTTTTATAAAATCTGTTATGGATGTTCTTTAAAAGGTGGAAATGTAACAAAAATAGATTTTTGTTATTATTGCAGGAGTTCAGCAGACTGGCAGACGGCCCACTTGATAGAAAGCGGTTACCATCGCCTATGGACATTTGTAACACCAAAGGTAATACAAATGCGCTGCTGCTCTCTTAAGGGAGACTGGAACCTGGTCGCTGATGCCGGAACACAACTCAAGGTTGTTATGGCGACATACTTTAGACCAGGGGTGGTAGCCATCCAGTCGGGCAAATGCCCTACCACCTGGCTGTGGGTGGTTTTGTCGCCTCTTACGACAGGCCGCCCGGCCGCAGGAAATCGTATTCTTTCTCCGTTCCTGGACGGATAATATATAATAGATAATGGATTTAATTATTTTCTATAATTATGAAGTCGAGTATGTTAGTAATATTGAGAGGGAACGCTGTGTAGTAAGATGAATATGTCTACTATGAGTATTGATATACAAGGTGTGAAGAGGTGAAGACACCAAGTGCTGCTTCTCTACAATTACAGGGAAATGTTCCTATTCAACTCAGTGCGCTTGGTTGGTTGCGGCTAAATAGTATCAATTAAGAGCTTGTACATGGGTAATAGTTATACTGATTTATATGTCGTATTCATATCGTTCCAGATTGATTTCGAAAGTAGTTGTAATAGTTCACTATTTCATCTAGTTTGAAAACAGTGAAGAACGTAGATTTTTTTATAGGATTGCTGAGCGTCAATCCGTCTAATATTTTATTGAATGTAGGTACAATATAAAATCTACTATAAGCAAGAGTATTAAAGAATTTTTAAAACATGCCTTATCTAGAGTTGAAAACAACTTTGTGCTTTCATTATTATATTTAATTTCATTTCATAAAGAACTACCAATGTATTGTTTTAATTAAGTGCAGTCGTATGTTCAGAACGTATTTTCTATGGTAGTGCGCACACAAAAAGCTATTAAAATGTTTAATTATTATTTTATTGAACTGTAAAAATATTGCTGGAGGACAATGGATAATATGGCCAGGGGAAAAATGTCCGTTGAATTTAATACGTGCGACGCGGTAAACGGCTTAAGCCAGACATATATTATATTATTATTAATAATAATAAAGTGTACAGTTGTATCAACACTGCAACAGAAACAGAAAAACTTGTGTAATATTCATCTTTGAAAGCGTATTTTATTTCCACGTGTAATGGCTTAAACGTGAAAATAAAAGCTTGCTTCCCATCGAATAAGACAAAAATGGTTAAAAAAGATAATTATATGAATATAATTAGTAATTATTAAAATTTTCAGTTTTATAAAAAATACTATTTTTAAGCATTTAGGTAGTATGAATAAAATATATGATCAAATTAAAATTACACAAGAACAAAAGCGATAAGTCTGTTAATGGCATCATATACAAAAAAAAAACCTATAGTACAATGTGATAGATATACTCCATATACCTTGCTTTCTTCTTCAAGATAAATGTTTGGGTAAAATTTTAGTTAAATTGTGTCCTTGGATTATTAATATAAAACATTTTCTACGGTAATATCTATCTTTAGATGTAGCATATGTAGTCTCAGATATTTAAACATCATTAAATAGTGTAATTCATTGCAAAAATTCTGTTTGTAATGTAAAAATGATCTTCTAAGGAAAAATAGTGTATAGGTAATATTTCAATTGAAAAACTGGTGATAAGTATAGTCCAGCCGCTCTAAAAATGCGTTTGAACTTTGTGCTATATTTTCACAATCTGTAAATTTTTCGTGGCAATATGAATTTTAACGAAATCTTGAATCAGTAATAAATACAGAAACCAAAACAAAAGTTTGATTATAAATTGCTCGTCATTACTATGTGATCCGCCTATATGTTCACGAAGTCAGAAACGCAGTCTAAAAGCAACCGAACTATACTTATGTGTATTACGTTTAACACTGATTTGTGTAGATGACGGGGAAGACCCGTAACCGTTGAAGCCCTTGATATTTAATCGCGCGTTCCATTCGACACAGTAATCTTGCTGTTTTACTTAGCATCGTGAACAATAATAGTTCTAGACAGTATTCTGACTTTAGTATATTTAAAGCTCCATTTTACCTCACCAATACTCAATCTCTTATACTCGAACGCATGCAAAAACGCCTCCTATATCATTTGTATTATCGCACTAATCTTGCAAAAAGAAACGTAATTTATGGGGAGCGTTTGCGACATTTTGGAGTTGATTCCCTGGAAAAGAGGAACGACATTTTAGACCTGATCTTTTTTATATAAATTAATACATTATAAAATAGAATACCCCCCTCAACTACCATTTAGGGTCAACTTCAGAGTGCCTGCTAACTAGCCTGGCACACGAATTAAGAATTATATTTAATCCGCCTTTGCGCAAGATAGTCTTAGGCAGCACTTCACCTGTTACACGAAATATTAAACTATACAACGGGTATATAGCTCCACTTTAAACATATTTTCCAATTCAGTATTTTCTTTGATTTTTATTTTGACGTTTCAGCCACTTTTCAGTCATCATGGAAGACTAAAAAACTGGCGGAAACGTCGCAACAAAAATAAAACAAAATACTAGGCCTAAAACCGTTAAAACGTAGTTTTATTACGTTGTTCAGGTTATATAATTTTATCTCAAATGTTTTACACCGAGTATAAAAACGTGACATTATTAATTTTTAATATATCCTACCGTTTTAAACGAGCCGTTACAAGCACTGATACCGCTACGCGTCATAATTAATGATTATAAAATAATAGAAACAAAGAACTAATACGCTTAGAAACGATGTTTACGTACTTTATTCTACCTCTATTGTCTATTACAATATTAATTACCTTACAAATTTTATTAGCTTAACATTTAGAACTAAATTTAACAACCAGTTTAATTTGTACCAATGAGGATTTTCAGTGGTGATTGGATCCCAGCGGTATACTCGTTGACATCATTAATCTTCCCTTAATGGCTGGAACGCGGGTCCGCATCGCTTGTCACAGGACATTTGGTTCAGGGCTCTATTACCTAACCGCCTATCCTGGCTAACAGACCGGCTATTACAACAATTGTGGGCATATAACATCAAACGTGGAATGGTCATGATTATTGCGTAAAGATTCCTGCCCACGTATGTAATTTAGGTATTTTAGAACAGATCTGTACCTATGCAGTAGGTTTTATAATTTGAAATATAGATTTCATCATTTTATTATTAAAATCTCTTTTTAAACAGGTCAATTGAAATCATACATACATACATAACTTCACGCCAGTTCCCTTGCGGGGTAGGCACGAACAACAGAGCGCCATTTAGGCCCATTCTTACACACCTCAATTGCTTCTTTGACATTCATAACTCTTGTCATGCACACTCGTCTGTTCTTAAGGCTCCTGACATCACCCTCCGCTAGTACACGATCAATTTGATCATGGAAGGTGTGTCGTGGCCTTCCACGACTTCTGCATCCATCCACTTTTGCATTGTATATCTGTTTAGTCATTCTTTCATCATGCATTCTTTCCACATGCCCGAACCACCGGAGCATTCCTTTCCTTACCTTCACCCCGACACTCTCTTTCAAACCAACTCTCTTTGTTACTTCGGTATTACGAACGCAGTCCGCGAGCGTCACTCCGCAGATTTTGCGCAGTGCTCGCATCTCAACCGCATTTACTCTACTTTCATGCTCTCTCTTCCACACCCAACTCTCGCTTCCATACGTGAGCGTAGGTACCAGCACCGCGTTGTGTATGGCGAGCTGGGCCTTCTGGCTGAGGTTCTTAGCGCCTAGAAGTTTACCTAACGGTCAATTGAAATCAAGTGTATATTAACTTATTTATAACTTAGTTTATATATAGTATTTAATTATATTTTTTATCTTAGTTTATTTACAAAACTTAGTTTATTTATGGATTTGATAAATTAATGTAATCAAATCCTCTAAGAATTGTTTTCATAAAAACTAAAATAATTAATTGCGTTCAAGAAACAACTGATTTAAATCCAGGTATACTTAATTCAGTGACAATAGATGACTTGAATATGAATTATATTAATGTTGATTTTGATAAGCTGCCGACCCATTTCTGAGCGCACGATAACCGTTTTGGATATTTTAGGTGAGACAATCTGTCGGCTATTAAAGTACATTGTGACGTGTTGAATATTAAGTAGCTATTTCAGGAACCGTTCAAGAGATTGTCCAAATTGTTTTGACAGTTTACTTTATCAATAATAGTATAACTTATATATATATATATATATATATATATATATATATATATATATATATATATATATATATATATATATATATATATATATATATATATATATATATAGTTTAACGGTTTATGTTTCATTTGCAATAGTGTCCTCAAAGTAATATCTAACAAATATGTCTGCTCATTAATTTAAAAGACTGAATGAACAAAATATGCTTTATGCGTTAAAAAATATAATTAACAGAAATTACATTTTACAATACCATAGGTCTTATTGCTATCAGCGATTTCTTCCACACAACCGTTGGATAGAAAAGAACTTTGGTAAGAATAGTGGTATATTGCATTTTTTTTACTTTAGCAAGTTGGAATCTTATAATAAATAAATATATAACACACATTAACAAATTATAAAAATCATACTAAAAATATATAAATATAATACAATACACTTATTTGGTCATGCATTAAGATGATCTAATCCAGGGATTCCCAAACTATTTTGGGCAAGAGACCCCTTTTCCAAAATGAACTGAACCTCAAACCCCCCATAGTCAAATTACTTTAAACTCCTAACTTGAATTTCAAAACGCAAATAAATTTGCAACCTAAGTGGAAGCTTGTTATATAGTAAAATATTAGGAGCATATTTAGACTTGAAATTGATTTCGTTCGTGTTAAATCGCGTATATGCGTCAAATACAGAGCAAGTCAAAACGTACCTGAAAGACTTGTAAGTTCGAACTCATTATCTTTCACGAAATTGTCCACTCTTATTGACTTACCGAGTTTTTCATCTTGTACGAACTTTTGCATGCTTATCGACTTGTTGAGTTTTTGAAAAGTACAACAATGATACTTCTTACTAAAATATTAGTCATTCTTATAACAAGTTGGTAAACATAACACAACTTATACAGTATCTTGAAAGTTTCAAATAAGAACTTGTGTTAATTAATACGGGTCGATTCTTAGACCTCGTCGACCACAAAAATCAGTTTTCGTTTCTGTCGATCTCTGGGAGACCGATTTCGGTATATATGGTAGATAGGGGGACGATATTGACACTTTGGGAATCCTTGATCTAATCAGAATTGGCCATTAATTACCAATACTAAAATAGTATTTAGTATATAATTATAATGTGTTAGACTGTATCGTCTTCTAAAAATATTATTATCATTAAAATATTCACTGGAGTAGAGAGCTCAATGAGGTGACAAAGAGATCCTTGAATTCAATTAGGTCAATTGAGCCAGTCAACGCAAAATCTTATTTCATTTTACTACCAAGACAGCGAATCATACAGTCATATTTTCTACCATACGTATTTAAAATATCACGTTAAACTATAACCAAGCCAAACCTATTTATACAAAATACCGGTGAAATTGTATATGATGAACATTAGTCCGCCATCACGGGCTTGCATGATGGCATGTGAAATATTCGAAGTTCCTGTAGAACATATTGTTGTAAATGTAGCTGAAGGGGAACAACATAAAGAGGAATTTATAAAGGTAAAACAGCATTGCAATTTCATTGCAATAAATTGCCTACCTGTTGTTTCTTTGTGATTTAGTTAAGTACATGCGATAAGATTAGATTAAATAACTATATGTTTACACCAAAATAAATAATTTTGAATCTTTTTATAACAAAAGGTATTAACATTGTTTATTTTATTACATATTTACATTGTTCTTTTCCTAGGCCTCGCAAGTACTGGCGGTTGGACGCCTAGGCTGTTCGTTAGAGCGGCCAGCCGCGTGGTACGATTCGAATATTTATAGATAGTGTTGAACCGCGTCAAGCCGTTGAGTCACTTGAAGGTGGAATAGATACTGTCGGTCCATAGACATAATGGTGAGGTAGCTTGGTTGAAATTGTGTGCTGTTTAAATACATACAATCACAAGTGATTGTATATAAAAATAAAAAAGCGGCTAGTCACGCGGTTATAGTGCATGGAGGGCTTAGAACATTATTTTGCTACAACACACACCTGATTTTTGGAAGTAATTGGCATATAAAATATATAATTAATATATAAATTTTATATATATATATTCGACGAATTTAATAATTTTCGAAAAATGTGTATTTGAAGTTTATGTATTTAAGAAACATCCTTTTTTTATCAGCAGAATAAAGCTGCGCATTCAGAAATTTTATAAATTTCCATCTATTACACAGCCATAATGATTATGTTGTTTACTAATAGCAGTGTGGTGAGCTTTGGCGCACGTGCCACGTGTATACATACCGAGGGTCTATAAAAACTTAGTGTCAAATTTAGGCAATTTTTTTTTCATGAGTTCAGCAGAAAGGCCCACCTGATGGAAAGTGGTTACCATCGCCTATGGATATTTGCAACACCAAAGGTACTACAAATGTGCTGATGGTCTCCTAAGGGAGACTGGAACCTGTCCATTAATACCGGAACCCAACTCAAGGATGCTATGGGGGCATAAGCCTTTACCAACTTACCCCACTGTAAAGCAGAGGCTCCGGGTTCGATTCCCGGTAAGGTATATTTCGGAAAAGAATTTTCCCCGCTATTTACTATGGTCTGGATGTCTGGGCTTGGCCCCAGCGTAGTAATAGGTAGTATATTACCCATAACACAAGCGTAACTTGCTTAATTTGGGAATATAAAATATGTGTGTTTTTCTGCCGATTATTATTATTATTACAGCGGTTTTGTATAAAAATAGTAAGTGAATATGTAATTTCTTTGTAGATAAATCCAAATCACACGATCCCAGTACTCGTAGATGGTGATCTCGTACTACAAGATAGGTGAGTGTTATAATCTTTTGTTATGTTTCCGACATCCTGGCAAACTTATCATGGCTTTTGTATTCTAGTCACGCGATACTGATGTATCTGGCTGATATGTATGGAAAGGACGACGTGTTGTATCCAAAAGACACCGAAAGGAGGTCTCTTGTTAATCAGAAGCTTTTTTTCGACGCGGCTGTCCTGTTCCCTAGATTACTCAGTGTTGCAGTGAGTTTTTGAATATGATCATTCAGCTATTTTAATGGTTTCATAGTCAGCAATAGAAACCCCCCTAAATCAGGTGTAGAAAGCTGTGCAATGCCTGTTTTAAACCAACAAGCGACATGCGCTGTGTATTTCTATCTAGCATCAGTCATTAAGTTGGCACGGATTATATATAACTACTAGTTGTACCCGACAGACGTTGTCCTGCCTTTAAAAAATAAAAATCTAGAACCGTCAAAATCAGCGTCATCTACCGGGACCAAATGTTAATCTAAACTGTTCTCAAATCCACTTGAACAAACAAAAGAATTCATCAAAATCAGGCCCCCCGTTTAGGAGACTGTACGTGGCGCTCGCTCCTTTATGCCATACGTGAGCAAGCTGTGGAATGATCTCTCCCTCCCGCAGTTTTCCCAGAGCGCTACAATATGGGGCTCTTCAAAAAGGGCGTAAACAGATTTTTAAAGTCTCAACGAGGTAGGCAACGTATCGGCTCCCTTAGTGTTGCAGATGTCCATGGGCGACGGTAGCCACTTGCCATCAAGTGGACCCGTCTGCCAGTTTGCCTATAAGCAAACATAAAAAAGGAGTAGTATCGCAGCGCCACCTACTGGGCCCAATCGTTAATTTAAACCATTCTGGGATAAACTTGAACACGTATAACAAAAAAAAACATCTAAATTCTGGTACCCGTGTTCGTTCTATCCGTGTAAGAACGGAGAAAGAATACAATTTCCTGCGGCCGGGCGGCCTGTCGTAAGAGGCGACAAACGCCCGACTGGATGGCTACCACCCTTGGTCTAAAGTATATCGCCATAACAACCTTGAATTGTGTTCCGGCATTAGTGACCAGTTTCCAGTCTCCCTTAAGAGAGCAGCAGCGCATTTTTAGCACCTCTCGTGTTGCAAATGTCCATAGGCAATGGTAAGCGCTTTTCATCAAGTTGACCGTCTGCCTGTCTTCTGAACTCCTGCTATAAAAAAACCCGATTGCAGCGCCATTTACCTCGTTCAAATTTGAATCTAAATCATCCCAGTAGAAAATTATTAAAATACTAGTATCGCTATTAAAAATAGTGGTTAATGGTAGAAGAGTGAAAATTTTGAGTTGTATGTATTTTTTAACGCCAAATCATAAAAAAAAACAAAATAAAAAAAACAAAAAATAATATTTATGCATGGGTCATCCTTATTAATTAGGGGTATGAAAAATAGATGTTGGCCAATTCTCAGACCTACCCCGATATACACACAAAATTTCATACAAATCGGTTCAGCCGTTTTGGAGAAGTTTGGTAACTAACACTGCGACACGATAATTTTATGATTTTTCAACATGTTCAATAATAACAAGTTGCCAAAAAGACATAACTTTTCTATGTCAATTTAGTATACTCTCATAACAATTTTAAATAAAATTAGTCCGTAGATAATTATTCTGATTAGCGTCCTTGTAAAGCTGACATTAGACGAATAAAATTGAATAAGTTTGTAAAGCGTAGAACTGACAACGCTGAATGACTCAATTTTATGTCTACATGGATCACTTTGGTTAATTCATTCAAATTAAAAGACAGAAATGAACCATCTAATATCGTATTATTATAATTTACTAGCGATTTATAACATTTTTATTATGTACCAGTTTTTTCTTAAATAAAAAAAAACAATCATTAAACTTTCCAATATTGAGTTTTAGCGTCACAGGGTAACGAACTGTATACCCACTAAGCTTATTGAAAATAGATTGAATAAACTCACATAATATAACGTTTCTGTGTATGTCACTTTAATGGCCCTAGCAGAAGATCAGCGCTGGTTAAACTAACCAACAACATGCTGAGCTTTCATACGCTAATCGAGTGCGCAGCATGGGCACCACAGAGGTTTGAACTCGAGACAATAGTAGGTCCGATCGATTCGCTCGGCAGTCTGGTGCAAGCCATGATCATTGGGTGGGTGCGTCCAATTTCAGCGAGACTGTTACGTCTCAAAAGGAGGCTGCAGAACGAGATAGGGAGAGAGGTACAAGTGCGCATGCGTCTCACGGATACCGACGTCAGTTGGGGTCCCGGAGACGCAGATATGCGCATGACTTCCCCTTTTCCCTCCTTGAAAATACCGCTGCAGGGGCCCTCTAGCATCTTGGGAGCAGAGGAGTCTTCACCTCTGTTGACGAAGTGAGTTTGCCTCTCCCGGGGCAATCAACGTGGGCGTAACTACGTTCTAAGCCTCACGCTCTTCCTGCCATAAGCGCGGGGCACATGGGAGGAGGGTGGTTTTAGTGGAGTATTGAGTATTCGAGTCTCCACACAAGCCGGTCGATTAGTGTGTGGATTGCCCCCATAGGAATGCTTCCATAATCGACTATGGTCTAATCCCTAACAAAGGATCCGGTACTATGGGAAACGCATTTCCCCCGCCTTAAAAAAAAAGAATGTATGACCAATATAAAGCTACACTTGCTTCGTTTTTTTTTTACTGCATGTTACATTGTACATTTATTTATTTATTCTAGTGTAATGTATTCTCTTTAGTGTTGTAGTTCTAAATAAATGTTCTTTCTTTCTTATACATACATACATAACTTCACGCCAGTTCCCTTGCGGGGTAGGCACGAACAACAGAGTGCCATTTAGGCTTATTCTTACACACCTCACTTGCCTCTTTGACATTCATAACTCTTGTCATGCAAGCTCGTCTGTTCTTAAGGCTCCTGAAAGCTAAGAAGCTAACTTTCTTTCTTAATATGGCTTATTCAGATAAGCCACTTACTAAGGTAAGCATGTGATAACTGTAACAATACGTACATTATTTGGTCAAAAAACTGCATAAGAGGTGTGTTCTTCTCGGCCGGGGTATTCGAATATATTCCATTGGAATGGGACGCGTCTAAGTTAGCCACTAAGCTACCACGACTTAATTTATATTTATGCTTATAAATAATTTCAGAAACCAGCTTACTTCGATAATGTCAAAACATATACTGATAAACAAAAGGACGATATAATTGAAGCGTACGGTCTCTTGGAACAATTCCTTAAAAATACCAAGTATCTAGCTGCAGATCATATGACTATCGCCGATTTGTCGTGTATTACGTTTATTAATGGACTGGTATACATTATACCGCCTAATATTTTAAAGTAAGTATAATATTAACCTATAAACGCTCAGCTGTTACCCTGTGACCTTTCGACTTCTATGCGAAAGGATAATATACCCGGCATTACCTATGGTCGATTATCAGACCCCATACATCGGTAATCACCACCTAAAAGTTTCCTCACGATATTTCTTTCACCATCAAGCATGTTTTGTGATTAATAATTATAATATATTCATTTGGTCCGCTATATTACGGCCTGGTTTCGATCGCATATTAAACTTAAGCGAGCCGTCACATTTTCTTAAGTACGTACATAAATATAAGGGTTTCATTTAAATATTTTTTTATTGCCTAAAGCAGGAAAACAGGCAGACGGCCCACCAGTTGGAAAGCTGTTATCGTTGCCTATGGACGTTTGCAACACCAGGGGTGTCATCAACGCGTTGCCGACCTCCAAGAAATTTTATAACGCCCTTAAACTGTGGCGGGAAGTTTCCTCCAGACTCCAGATCGTTGTTGTATGAGGAATAAATATTTTAAAGAACCGTTACGTAGTTGGGAAGAAAATGTAAAAATATATTTTTACTAGCTGATACCCGCCCGCTTCGCGTGCCGTAAAGTCCGTTTTTAGCTGACTTCTACATGGCGAAAGGAAGGTCCACGCCAAATTTCAAGTCTATAGGTATTATTATAGTTCCTGAGATATAGTGATGAGTCATTATATACGTGGATTAAAAATATATATATATATATATATATATATATATATATATAAATATATGTAGGAATCGTATTTGTTATTATAAAATAATCATATGACAAAAGTAGTCAATAACCGGATAGAGTATTCTTTCATGTAGTAATCGGAAGTCGTTTAACCGAATGTCAACGTAGAAGCATTTATTATTAAGCTAACGGATATCGGAAATGGAGTAACCGGATGTTGGAAGTTAATACGTATGGCGGAAGTTGGTATTATGAAGGAAGTGTAACTGAAGTGGCGCCACAGCATTACCGGATGGTGTCACTGCGGCGCGCTACGAGGACCTGTTAAATACGCGGTGTTCGGGCAGAGGAGGGGCAGTCTTAAACCGGCAGTCTTAAACCGACAGTCTACAACCAAGTCCACGACCGACAGTCTGCATTGACAGTCTTGGTCGAGGAGCACATAATATAATGTGGTCGATAATTACTGCTTGATAATCGCAGTATTCTTGAAGGGCAAATTGCTGCTCGACACCTGACAAGCGTGGATGCAACTCTTGGAGTTGTCCTAGTATTTCTGTGTATTATTGTGCAATATTTAATATCGTAATTGTAATAATTCTAGTGTAATAAACTTTGATTACAATATTTCAGATTATTATTGTGTTATTCTCGAAGCGTCATTCGTTCGCTGTTTGTTAAGTGATTTGAAGTAAAAGAAAGCAGGATGTACACAGCTCAAATTACTTATCTGTCAGCATACTAAAAATGTGACATCATTCTAAGGCAACGGAGCTTATTATTAGCAACAGTATACTTTTCAGGTATCCCAGAATACATAGTTGGATAGAAAATATGATGAAACAGCCATTGTGCCAAAGACATAATGTGCCCGGAGCCCAATCCTATGGTGAAATTTTAAGAAAGATTTTCGAATCTTAAACGTAAAGCATTTTATGTCATAAAAATAACAGAAGTAGAAAAAAATATTCTTTCACAATCTTAATATTCTCTCAGTTTTGTATTTTTCTTATACAAATAAAAAATAAAGATACATCTTTAATAGTTTATTACCATTTTAATTATTACTTTTCGTATTAATTTACGGTTTAATATTACGAATCAAAATGAAGAAGTTTATTCTTAAGAAATAAAAATAATATTACTGAATCGAAACAATATCAAAGAAATATTTTATCATAACATTTGATTGAATTTTGGCTTTAGATAGGATAGGCAATAAAGACATTTTTCTGCGGGTTTAAGGTGAAATCAAATGCCAATGTGAATTAGCATCAGTTATGTATAATTCTAAGCCTCATAAAAATCTACTTACAATGTAATGTATGTTATGCATGAAGTTAGTTCGACTTTTTCAGTTACAAATTAGCAGAAACCAGCGCTAGTCGACGGTCCACCGCAGAGCATCCTATACTACACCAAGCCGACATGTGGTCTCTACTTTAGGACTCGTCTGCTGCATCTAAAATCATCGTCATAAAAGCTTTATAGAAATCAATAAATACTTCAATCATCTAAATAACTGAATATTTGAAAAAAATTGGTACCATGTTAATTGTACATGACCTGCAGACATCTTCAATAAAGCAATGAATTCAATCGCATTTGCATATAGCATTGTATTAGAATCCGTTATAAAGTTTGATAGCTTTGCCAGTTGTGCACGTAGTCTCACAATGCTTAAAGTTGGACGTTGGAGACGCAATCTTGGAAACAAGCAGACATAGTCCGCGTTTCCGTAAACGCTATCGACTAACACTGAAAGGATTCGGAATTATTATTAACTCCTTTATGTACTATGATATATATTCTAGATATGTTTATTATGTTGATAATTGTATTTGTAAACAAATTGTTTATTTTACTATTTAAATCAATTTCGCTTAATTTCACCGTTAAATTCTGCTATTTCAATATAATGTAAAAAATATTACAGCAAAGGAATCTTAATGTGTTATAAGGATATAAGTTTTTAAAATACTCAGCGTTTTCTAAGTAAGCTGTAACAACTCATGGCCCGCTAGACCAATTGTAAGTTATGTGTCATTTAATATTTATTATTCAATATTTGAAAACCCTATCTTACGACTCAATTTTTGGATCCGTATCCACCAAAAAAATAATTTTCCTGCATAAAAACTTATCTTTGTTTATTTTCATTATAGAAAGAACATAATATGTATGTATACTATAAAGATAATGTCATGATATAGGTGAATCGTAATGCCATGAAGTTGGGAAAAATAACAATGAAACATCTAAATTCGCAGTCACGTTTATTTATTAAGAAGACCTATTTTTTGACAGATAAAGGATCAATGGCATATCTGTTTTTAGTTAGGCAATGTTTCTTTCCGCAAATTCCATCTAACTCTGCGGCCTCAGAAATTAGCTTTGTTTTGTTCTGTGAAGTAGGTATACCATGAATTTGATTAAAGTTCCACTGAATAGTTCTTGAACTTGGAAACGTTTATAAATATATTACTTCAAGAGCCATTTTCTTATATTAGTTTTGAAACTATGGAATCTTTTTAACAAGCTTCTGACGACGAAAGTTTGATTGTAGGCATTTCGCGATTACTTGCGCTCGGTCAATATGCAATCTATTCTTTCTTATAAAAAGTATTTGAAAGACATTTTTTGGATAACATTGCAATTCAGTGTATGATGTCAGATAAGATAGCTAAGTAATTTATAATGAATAATAATTCATTTTCTTATTATCAAGTGTAAGATAACTGTATATTTTTGAATATTTGTAGGTATAGCTAATGTTTGGTACAATATTTCAAAACTAATAATACCGCAATAATTTTATCAATATGACTAATGTATTAATAATATATATATTTTAATAAGTCATTGTTTTGATTAGTTGATAATATATTAATATTTTTGATTAGCTAATAATCCTGAATATGAATAGAAATATATTGCATTTGATTATATTTGAAAGTCTGTAAAAAATCACGGAATCAATTCCATTTTATTTATGTAGAAACAAACTTGTCTTTTATTTATATATACTTGTATAAAGTTCGGAGTTTATACAGACTACACTGAAGACTTACCTAGATTTTTGCTTTAAATAGCATAGAAAAATACGGGAAGTCAGAATAGCAAACGAAATTAACACGGTGATAGGTTAGGAGAGTGTGTAATAAATAAAATACGGCGTTGTAGTAAATAAATAGTTGAATTAGAAAAATGTTTACAGTCTTAAAAAATAAAAAGTACACGAATAGCAAAAATTACCCTACATTTTACGTCTTGTCATAGTATAACTAATTGCGAAAACATCTCATTAATTCTCCAACTTGTGCGAAAAATAACACTCTAACTTACTTACCAAAGATATTCATATACCTACGTAAGCCAGAAGTAGAGCGAGCAAAAAACTAGTTCTAACGTAAGTACTGGGGCAACACCCGAGATCCCTCGTTTGCCAACGTAAACATAAAACCGCTAGAAAGTGTACATGGGAAATTATCCACACTCATATATAAATGTGAAAATAATTTATTTGGATGTTAGTGTGTTCTTTCTTCATGGTCTTGGGATTGAACTCAATGTCATGAAATTTTATAAACTTCATTTCATATTTTAATTTTCCTTTATGAAATATTCAGGAAAGAAACGCATGTACGGTAAAAGTAGTAGGTGGTCAGCAGTAATATCCAACGTGTAAAGTAATTTGTGTGTGTTCAAGGTCGTTTTTGCAGATTCATATGATGAACATGACAGGTATCAAAATAAAGTGGAACTTTATTTTATATCTTATTACTACCAGTATATACACGTATTAATTTTACTAAGCGATTCTCCAAAGTCGATCGCTTTCGGCCCTCTGGCCAGCAGAACATGCAGTATGTGAACTGCCCGTTCCGTACACATACTGCCGGGCAGTTCACATGTAGTGACATGTAAGGTCAAAATTTTTGAACTTGTCATACCCGTGGAAACATCTAAACGCCTGGCGGCCAATATGAACATATATCCTATAAATATTATAAACACGAAAGTTTGTAAGAATGTACGTATGGATATATTGATGTATGGATGTATGTTTGTTAATCTTTCACGAAAAAACTACAGAATGGATTTTGATGAAACTTTACAGTAATATAGCTTACAAATCAGAATAACACACAGGCTATAAGTTATAAAGATATGGTGTGAATTATTCTATAACGATTTTCCATCACCACGCGTGTGAAGCCGCGGGCGCAGCTAGTATAAATCTAATAGAATAGCTAAGTATAAGGAAAGTAAATAAAGAAAAGTGAGCAAAGCGGATAAGAAAACACTCCAAAAGATTTCCAGACAGTTCAGAAAAAAATATCTGACTTAAAAAGAGCTCTAAATAAAAACCCTGACTATGTTAGGGGAGACGCCTGGCTTGAACAGCCATTAAATAAAATATACATATGAAAATAAGATCGCTAAAGCACAGTTCTCGTGTCCGTCTCGAGTTTTACGTGAACCATCACTTGGTATTGATTTCCGTCGAACAATTTCAAAAGTCTAACTTGTCGCGGTAGCGTAATGGCTAGCACACGCGTCCCAAACTCAAAGGCCGGGGATTCGAATCCTGGCCGGTACGCACGCACTACTTAGGCAGTTTTCTGACCTAATGTGCATATTATTATTACAATTACCACGTGCTAAGGATGATGAAGGAAAACATCGTGATGAAACCTGCACATCGAGATGACCGATGTGTCAAACCTGCTAAGTCGCCTTGGACAAGAGTGGTGGGGTATACTATCCGTTCCCCTATAATGCCCAAGCCCAGCAGTGGGACGTTTATGGGCTATTGTTATTATTATTATTATAATCTCAAAATTCAAAATGGAATATCGGTGTCAAACGGCTAGCTTTGACATAATCGAGTTTCGTACGATAAGTGAGAGATTCGATGGCTCACTGCTCTTTCCCCGTAGCTCATCCTTCCTATCTCATCTCCTCCATCCCAATCTTTCTATCTGATCTATCTTAAAGGCTGGCAACGCATTGGCTTCGCTCCTGGTATTGCGACGTCTATTGACGACAGTAACCACTTTTCATTAGATAGGCCGTTTGCCTGCTTGCCATTAAAAAAAGGGAATTATTCCAGGCAATCACAGATTAGTAATACATATTATGTACTTTTATTTCCTAACTTTTTGACGGCCTCTGTGGTTAAGCGGGCTAAGCCTTTGCCGGCTTACCTCATTGCACTGCAGAGGCTCCGGCTTATATACATGTGTAAACATTGAATGCGTTCAAATAAGGTGCTGTCAAATGACCGCCGCAATTTGATGTTTAATTAATGTATGGAAAAGAGAACATTTTGTTCAAAAACAAACCTTTCCCTTGGTTTGTCGAATGACATTACTTCACAGATATCGATCCTTGCAAACTACACTATGATTTGGTATACTTATAATAATACAAATTGTGTTTACTTTTTCAAAATCAGCCGATTCGATTCCTGACAAGGGTAAGTTTTCAAAAATATAATGATACCATTTTAGTTGTCGATAAAATCGGCCTCGAAACTCCTTTTATAAGAAGTGTTTTTCGCTATTTGGCATGTTTAGGATTTGGCCCAGAAGGACCATTTAAAAAGTCTACCTATACTTATATATACACATATTAAGTAATATAAACAATAAACATACATCAAACTGCCTTCTGTGTGTATCAAATTATTAATGCAATATAAATTTATTTTTTTACGACCTGGAAGAACCACATCCAATGAATTTACATCCGCAAGGGAATGCTAGTGAAGTGTTGTTAGGAAAGTTCCCAAGACAAAATAGAATATAAAGCAGAATTTCGCGTGTGCACGGCCTATCAATCATCTTGGATGATGTGTACCGTCTGCTTTTAGCTTATTCAAATAATTCAGTCCGAGAATTTTATTCGCCTATTTCACAAATAAGATCTGGCATAATAATAATAAACTTTTCTTATTATAGTTTAGATATGCAATATCAAAGAAATGCAATCGACTTTTGAAATAATATGTGGTCTAAACTTCTGAAAAAATTCTGGGTAGAACTTAATAATTTTAAGTAAATTCCTTTAAAAAAAAAATTAAATAGTTTTTAGATATGAGTTCTTTTTGATTAAATGTTTTTGTGGGGTAGTTCCTGGCCATTAACAAAAAAAAACAGTGCAGTTTCCTCACCTATATGGAGACCTTAACAGTGACTAACACGCTCCTGATCGATTTTTTAAATGTACCTTAAACCTGTACTTATACAATGCAATCATATTTGCAATATTTTTCTGCCGATCACTATTATTATTATATTAATTATAATGAACATAGCTTTTGCTCGCGGCTTCTTTCGCGTCTCACGCGCTCTTCGGTATCCTCCTCCGCATTAGCTTACAGTTCTGTCACTGCGCACCTCAGCGCTATAAAAAAAAAAGGATTTGTATGTCATGAAGAGGGCATGTTATAATTGTTAAAAATGTCAAACTAACCATCAGAGCAACACATTTAAATTGCGGCACCAGTCATTTTCGTTGCCATGGCGATGTATTTGTAAGTGAATTGCAACGGTGACGCCAATTAAACGCGATTTTTCCATAAGGACAGTTCCTTTTCTTTTCCTTACTTTTTCTGGATGAACGATACCTTATGTCCTTTTCATTACCCCTGACAACGTATAGCAATATATCGGGACGTTCTGTTCTGTAGTTAAGGCGTGAAAACATAACAAACCAATTCACATACGCATTTATAATATTAGTTAGGGTTATATTATATCTACCGTAACTATTAAAATTCGTATTTCATTCAATCGCGATGACTCAACTACACACAATCTATATGCGAGATAATAAATAAAATAATAACATAATTCTATAAAAATATATTATGTAATGATTCGATGCTGTTTACTATATTAAAGATGTTACGATTATTGTATAAAACGTAAACTACTTGTGAGCTGTTATTGGGCGTCTGAAAAATATTTAGATACCAGTCTGACCTTGACTAGTTATCATTCAACCGCGTTCTGTATTGGTTGTGTGAAATATAAATACCTAGGTACGGATTACGGAACAAAAATAATTGGAAAAGTGAGTTATAGCAGTTTAATTCATGTGTGTTTTTTTTAAATATTATTTGCCTGTGTTTCATGGATTCTTTGTTATACTTTTATTTTGTATTACTAGAGGTCTTTCCTTAAGTTTATTTTAATGTGTTATTATATAAAAATTAGTAGCGAAAGGCATTTCATTGTTTAAATAAAACTTAATAGTATGATATATATACTCTACAAAATTTCATCAGTTGTAAACGTTGATGCTCTCCTTGTTGCATACCATGGTCTCATATCGTTTAATATTAGGTATGGCATAATATTCTGGGGAAATTCCACTGAAGCTGGTACAGTGTTCAAACATCAAAAGCGTTGCTTAAGAGCTATGTTCAAACTCAAACAGACAGATAGTTGCGAACCTTTTTTTAAGACATAAAATTTAGACTGTACCCTGTCTATATATATTTGAAATATCAATGTTTGTCAAAACTAATCCACAGCTATTTAGTCAGCGTTCGAAGGTCTTTCCACGTATCAGACGCGATGAATTAAAAGTCTGCACCATCAACTCAATTACGGCATTAATGCGCAAAAGTGTCTATTGCATGGGGCCCTTCGTATACAATGGGCCTCAATTCTGACCCGAGCTCACACACGTGCAGTGCACGATAGGGCGTCCCCCGCAGGCGACGCTCACCGATGCGCCCCCGTCGGTGTGAACTCTCGCGCATGCGGCGAAGGGGGCCGCCACCCTTCACGCAGCGCCAAACCTGGCGGGTCGAGAGGAGCAGAGTGCCGTATAGGCACGTGGAATGTGAGAGGTGGAATGAAAGATAAGATGGACGAAATGATTGATATAATGAATGAGAGAAGCCTGGATGCCTTATGTCTGACAGAGACAAAGCGGAAGGGGTGCGACATCGATGACCTCCCCGGTGGCATGCTTGCTCTGTGGTCCGGCGTGGACCTGGACGAGCGTGCAAGTGGGGGGGTAGGCGTCGTACTCTCAACCCGCTTTGTGTCTGGAGTAAAAGACTATTGTCTGGTGAACCCGAGACTTCTCTGGGTCCGTCTAAAACTGGGGATTACGCGAGTTTTTCTGGTCGCAGCTTATGCTCCCGTAAGCTCAGCGGATCCCCAAGAACTCGAGAAGTTTTGGGAGTCTGTGAGAGAAATTCTGGATCTGGCTGAAGGGAATGAAAGAATAATTATGTGTGGTGATCTTAATGGCTGGGTGGGCACCAAACGAGACGGCCTTGAGGCTGTCCTTGGACCCTATGGTGACAAGAGAGTGAACGATGCTGGTAGGCCAATCATAGACGTATGCATGGAAAGAAACTTGCTTGTGTCGAACACCTTATTCCATCATAAGGATATTCACACGTATACATGGGGAATGAATGATCAGAAAAGTATGATTGATCTGATTTTAATAGATAGTCGCCTCCGAAACACAATAATGGATACAAGAGCCTACAGAGGCCCCACTCTTGAAACGGACCACTACCTGGTGATAAGCCGGTTTGTGGGCCTTTTCAGGAAGTGGAGACACTGGCGAGTGCGTACCAATTTCGGGGAGCTTGAAAGAATAAAGTGTGAAAAATTGGAAGATGTTAGTGTAAGGAGTATGTATGCGCGCCTAGTCGAAGAAAGGCTTGCAAAAGCGGACTTCTCCGACTTAGATGTGGATAATGACTGGGATAGTATGAAAGAAAGTATAGTGGAAAGCGCAAAAGAAGCATGTGGATGCGCAAAGAGGCACATAACAACGAAAGGTGATGAATGGTGGGACGCGGATGTTAAATCCAGCGTAGAGAGAAAGAGAAAAGCCTGGCTGGATTATGTTGCTTCTTTGCAACAGAATGACAGTATGAAAGAGATGAAGAAAGAAGTTTATCGCCTCTGCAAGAACGAAACCAAAGCTTTAGTGAAAGAGAAGCGCGAAAGTATAAAATTGAAAGAAGAAGAGAAGCTGACGGAGAACTTCAAGGCGAATACCAAACTCTTTTGGAGAGAGGTTAAGAAGTCTCGGGGTTGTTCGTCAGCTTCCAGAATGGAAAGAATAAAATCTAAAGCAGGGGACGTTCTTGCTAACCCACAAGAGGTGTTAGCGCGATGGAGTGAATATTTTAGAGAAATGTATGATGATATTCCGGATGCTGGCACCACGACTGAGTCTGTGACTGACTCCGAGGAGTCGGCATCCGAGATCACGTTGGAAGAGATCGAATGGTCGATAAGAAGTCTGAAAAATGGAAAGGCAGGAGGAATCGATAGTGTGTCTGCTGAGATGATCAAATATGGTGGAACCTGCGTCCGGGACGCTTTCCTGTCCTTATGCAACTTGTGCTGGAGGACGGGAAAGGTTCCCAAGGACTGGAGGCGCGCTGTCATCGTGCCCTTGTATAAAGGCAAGGGGTCACGTATGGAGTGCGCCAGCTACAGGGCCATCAGTTTGATCAGCACAGCATCTAAAGTGTATACGAAGATTATTGAAAAGAGAATGAGAGTGGTATCCGATGGATTACTGTGGGATGCACAAGGTGGCTTCAGAAATGGAAGGGGATGTATGGATCAAGTTTTCTCTCTCCGCAATATCGTAGAGAAGCAGCTGGCTATGGGCCGGAAGGTTTTCTGCGGTTTTGTGGATTTAGAGAAAGCATTTGACAGGGTTGTGCGGAAGGAGCTCTGGGACATATTGCCAGGATATGGGATTCTGCAAACACTAGTCACAATGATGAAAGATGACTGTCAGGCGAGAGGCTTACATTTGAATGCGAAGAAAACAAAGGTTATGGTGTTTGAAAGAGAAGAAACCAGAACGAATGCAAGGATAATGGTCGATGATGTTATGCTGGAACAAGTGAATGAGTTTGTATATCTTGGATGTGCTTTTAGCAGGGATGGAAGGTACACCGCTGATATAGAAAGAAGAGTAAATTTGGGGAATAGTTTGAATGGAGCGTTAGGTAAACTTCTAGGCGCTAAGAACCTCAGCCAGAAGGCCCAGCTCGCCATACACAACGCGGTGCTGGTACCTACGCTCACGTATGGAAGCGAGAGTTGGGTATGGAAGAGAGAGCATGAAAGTAGAGTAAACGCGGTTGAGATGCGAGCACTGCGCAAAATCTGCGGAGTGACGCTCGCGGACCGCGTTCGTAATACCGAAGTAAGAAAGAGAGTTGGTCTGAAAGAGAGTGTCGGGGTGAAGGTAAGGAAAGGAATGCTCCGGTGGTTCGGGCATGTGGAAAGAATGCATGATGAAAGAATGACTAAACAGATATACAATGCAAAAGTGGATGGATGCAGAAGTCGTGGAAGGCCACGACACACCTTCCATGATCAAATTGATCGTGTACTAGCGGAGGGTGATGTCAGGAGCCTTAAGAACAGACGAGTGTGCATGACAAGAGTTATGAATGTCAAAGAAGCAAGTGAGGTGTGTAAGAATGGGCCTAAATGGCGCTCTGTTGTTCGTGCCTACCCCGCAAGGGAACTGGCGTGAAGTTATGTATGTATGTATGTATTATACTGTATGTCTTTGATTATTATTATTAATTTTTAAATCTAATTGTATTGATTCATTGTTTGTAAAAATATGTTTATAAATCAATATTGTAATTTTAATTTTGCACGCCCAATCATCGGCCGAATGCATTGATACTGTAAAACCGTAACATCTTTGTAGATGCATTACGCAATAAATATATATTCTAATAATTTCAGTTTTATAGTGACCTGTTAGGGCCATATAAAAAAAATGCTTTGGTTTCGGTGCGGAAGGAAAAATCAGTAAAATTTAATATATTTATGTATTATTTATTACTGACTAATGGATTAATTTTGATTTTTAAGACATCTTAAAGAATGACTTGGTTTAATAATTATTAATTGGATTAATTATTAATATTATTATTATTTTTAATTGCGAGCCATTTTGTAATATTGGTGTAATATTATTACACAATACTGTTACGAGTTGCAGGACTCGAATTAAAATGCCGTTGGATTTATTATTGAGTTTATTAGAACTATACAAACACGTATAACACAGGTACAAATATAACCGAACACAACAAGCCCAAACGTAATACAGAATATCGTAATCCAGTAACACGCGCAAAGTTCGTCACTAAATAGATCACCGAATGTACACAAGTCTCGCCTTGATCGTGGTTCTCGCTCGACTGCCTCGGCCCTCAATCGAGACATTGCTTTATACTGCACAGATGCAACATATCTGCCCGGCCGCGTGGACCGAATTTCCTAGAATCAGTTTGTACTTTAAATCCGACACACCTAGCTAATGACTGCCATAAAATATTACAATACACAATGGGCTGTTTTCTAATCACAATTTTTAAATACAAAGTAAACAAAAGAAGTCCAAATCCCGAAAGGTAATAAAATGTGTTTCTACAGGTATGCAGGTGTGAATTTGTCTTTGTCGGCGTCTAGGTCATAACAATACATAGTAATTAGTTATAATAATAGGAACGAGATTTGCACGCCTTAGAGGCTAGAACGTATGTGTGTTCTTATGGAATATTCCTACTATCATTTTTGTGTGTGTTTTATGCAATAAACGTTGATTTGATTTAAAACAATTTAACTGACCTCGTGAGGTCATTCGCTCTGTAATAATATTTGTTACTGATTATCTGGTCAAAATTTGGATTCACTATGATGCTAGACCGTTGCGTGATTTGTAATAGGTGCCTGGATACGGCCGAGTCCGTGTGCCGCACGGCGTAAGTGTAGAGAATCGCTTTATATAATTGTTCTTGTGCAGGCCTTGTAAGCGTATGTATATACGACTCCGTTACTGCGCCGCCAAACTGTATAGTGGTGCGACCGCACCGCCGCCGCACTTTAGACATACATGTACATTGAAATTTACAAAACAGAAGCTCGATGGTGACGCGGTATTTCAATTAGACATTATAAACCATTATTCTGATTTATTTATAGCACTACTATTCAAACTCGACACCATAAATATGATCTAAGCTCGACACCAAGATTATTTTTCATTTAGTTAGTTAATAAACGAAATTAACACATAGGTAGGTAGGTACATAATTTTGTAAATCCTAAAAGATAATTAACTGCCCCCATTACAGACTGTATAACATTGATTTCTTATACGTACTGTGGGTGCATTATTCATACATTACAAGTAGAAATTGAAGAGGCTAATTAATACAGAAATTAGAAGAAATTCACATCTGGTTTAGGCACTACGTGTACTAATTTTATTGACATAACTTAATATTAATTTGTTCTTCACATAAAGTTTTTGCGTAACTTTTATTATTCTAAATATGTATATAACTGTTATGTTTGTCTATAATTATTGTTTCAGATGACAGTAAAACTATATAAGTTGGATCTTAGCCCACCGGCACGTGCAGCTATAATGGCCTGCGATTTATTTAATGTACCAGTTGAAATGATAGATGTCAATCTTTTTGATAAGGAACATTGTACGCCTGAATTTTTAAAGGTAAGCATAACATAATTCTTACATAAGACCTAAGTTTCACGAGAAACATTATAGCGCAGCCTAATTGCGTTTTGCAAAAGCTTACCCAGTAGAGGACGCGTCATAACTAATCATAGAACAAGCTAAGCAGCCAGGAATAGCCTTTCACGTCTCGGAACTTTGAATTGGAACGGTCTAGTCTGTGTTTGAGATCGTATTATTAGTTTTGAATTATATTTAGGCTAATCGAAATTCATACAAAATATATAAAAAGATGTTAGTTATAAAATCTGACCTGTAGTCATCATCATCGTCGTAGCATTAAAATTGGCAGCGGTTGTTAATAAGACACGCAACTCTTTGCTGGTGAGTTTTATTTTTGAAATAATGCCTAATTTGGTAAATATTCATCTTGAAATCACTCAATGATACATATTTTAAAAAATGAAATACCTTCATTACATGAAAATATTGATTGTTAAATTACATTTTATACTTAATTGTACACTGTGTGAGTTTATTTCATTGTTGTTGTTAATAAAATACTTTGTAAATTTCAGAAAAATCCTATGCATACTGTACCAGTACTTGAAGATGGCGATGTCACTATTACCGACAGGTAATAATTATTTTCTTAGGGAGTATAACTTGCTAGATTTCTGATTTGTTGGTGTTGTTAATTGATCTAATGATTTATAAATTCATATAGTGACACGATTTTAATAAACATAAATTATCAACAAACTTTTACTTTAACTTAATAATAAATACCATTTACCTTTACCGTTACTACCTCTTACCGTAAAATATGAAGCTCACGTCCAGTAGTGGGTTATTTAGGGTTTGGGATCAGGCCTCGAGTTCTTCGTTTCAAACTACCCATAATACAAACGTTTGTATTTGTATGCCGATTAAAAAAAAAATATGTGTTTATAATATTTGTCCATTAACGCAGACAAAAGCAATGAATTAAGACTTATCATTTCTCTTCTACTTCTTACATTAATCTTTTAAAATAGGCATGTTGGTTCGAAGAAGTGCTTTTTACTTGATATTTTCTCAGTTATTTTTTTAGTTTTTATTTGTTTTACCATTCCAGCCACGCCATACTAATGTATTTGGCTGACAAATACGGCAAAAATGATATGTATTACCCAAAAGATACTGATAAAAGAGCTCTCGTTAATCAACGACTTTTCTTCGATTCTGGCATCCTTTTTCCAAGATTACGTTCCGTCTCGGTAAGTTGGTGATATTTTGCTCTTAAATCATGCTAGAATATTAAAAATGACAATCACCCAGTAAAAATCGTAATCCTCCAAAGCTACACACATCCTACGTAACTACTAATAATTGCTAGACTCTGGAGTATATTGGTTGCTAGACTGTTAGTTTTCTATCGAATACTATTCGGGAAACTGTTCCTTAGAACTGCACGAGGTGGATCTCCCATCTCCATTTTACCAGACGCACCGATCTACGCGATAGAAACACCGCCAACTGATTGGCGAAACGCTTCATTCAATGAAGCGTTTCGCTTCATCTTTTCTGGTGCATCCTGCCGAAGAATTGAGCAATTTACCGGAGTTTGGTTTCCTGTCTATCTAAGAGTCTTCAAGTTACGAGTGAGTAGGAATCTTATAGGTAAACTTGGTCCATCCGGGATCCCGTCATCACTCAACAGCAAGCGAGACAGCGGTCAAACGCGAATATATACAAGTATAAAAATAATCTTTTTTTTTATCCAATCAGTCAGTCATTAAAATTTTCAAAAAGTTTGTATAACTGCCTAATCACCATACAGTCCTCGCAGTGAAGCTTGTAGTATGGTCCACTTAATACCAAAAAATCTTTACAACACCAAAGCCAACTTGAAAAATGTATTTATTTAAATTTTATTTAAACAGCGTATCACAACTAAAAAAATAAGTTTATACAAATTTTATGTGTATAAATAACGAAGAATCGACACTAATGATCTGTAGTAAACACAGTAGAAATAATCATCAAGGCAATACATTAAAGTAGTAATGAGACAGTTTTCTTTGAGCAGATTTAGGGTTAAGTTTAGAAATAGTACATTATATCAGACATAATCGCCTATTTATATTTTCTATTGCAGTATGCAGCACTTTTAGAGGGCGTTAAAATAGTATCGGAAAAACAAAAGAATGATATAAGAGAAGCTTACGAATTCACAGAAGAATTTCTAAAACATACAAAGTACTTGGCTGGAGATCATATTACTATAGCAGATATATCGGCTTTGACTGATCTGAGTAGCCTTATGCATATCGTTCCACTTGATGATAAGTAAGTAACAAATCCTTAATACAAGGCACAAAGGTATATAGGTAAAGATATAAAGATATTTCCTCTGTGCTTGACTGGACTAAGCCTTTGCCGGCCTACCTCACACAGGCTCAGGATTGGGTTCCTGGCTTGATAAATTTCTTAATGTACCTTTCAGTTGTTTTCTATGGTATAGGTGTCTGGGATCGGTTCCAGAGTCGTTCGTTGTATTACCTATAATACAAACATATATTTTTTTCTTTCTTTGTTCTATTTATTATATTATTCATGAATACTATAACCTGGAAAATTCTAATTCATTTTTTTATTCAATATAAGCTCCACTAGAGAACACTTTTTAAATATCATACATACATACATACATACATAACTTCACGCCAGTTCCCTTGCGGGGTAGGCACGAACAACAGAGTGCCATTTAGGCTTATTCTTACACACCTCACTTGCCTCTTTGACATTCATAACTCTTGTCATGCAAGCTCGTCTGTTCTTAAGGCTCCTGACATCACCTTCTGCTAGTACACGATCAATTTGATCATGGAAGGTGTGTCGTGGCCTTCCACGACTTCTGCATCCATCCACTTTTGCATTGTATATCTGTTTAGTCATTCTTTCATCATGCATTCTTTCCACATGCCCGAACCACCGGAGCATTCCTTTCCTTACCTTCACCCCGACACTCTTTCAGACCAACTCTCTCTCAAAAACTTACGAACTAGTATTAATTAGTCTAGTTGGGTACAAAGGGCGGTCTTATCGCTAAAAAGCGATCTCTTCCAGACAACCCGTGGCAAGAATATTTTGATTAGGAGTGGCGACGGTGGTATACATAATTATTGTACGATTACTTACATTTTAATAATAAATATATAACTATACTATATATACAAATATACACATAAGTTATATACATACACAAGATATGGTGATAATATGCAACTATTTAAACATAATAAACATATAACTATATGCAATATAATATCTACTAATTATATAAAATTACATATCATTATATTGCAGATAGAATTTCCTGACTAAGTTCTTAAATGTTATTAGGGATTTTGCTTGTCTGACAGCAACAGGCAATGAATTCCAAAGTTGGACAGCCTTAACCGTGAAAGAATTATTGAAGAACGTTGTATTATGAATAGGAGTAATAAGTCTTTGTTGACTGGAAGGGCGTAAATTGTGAGAGCAAGAAATAAATTCAAAGCGTTCTTTAAGGTACTGTGGAGTATTAGGGATGAATAAAATACTATAAAGCAATGAAAGAATGTGAGTATTCCGGCGAAAACGAATTGGCAACCACTTGAGTTTTTTTCGAAATTCAGATACGTGGTCATACTTGCGTAACCCAAATATGAACCTTATGGAAAAGTTTTGGAGGCGCTCAAGTTTATTAAGTTGCTCTTGAGTCAAATCGAGATAGCTGGCGTCGGCATAATCAAGTATGGGCAAAAGTAACGACTCTGCAAGCTTAATTTTGGTGGCGATGGGCAGGAAGTTTTTCAGCCGCCAAAGTGATCTGGAGGAGAGAAATAACCGCCGACTCAACTCCGTTATATGGGGTCTCCAGGACAGCTCACTATCAAATATAACTCCAAGATTTTTGACCTTATCACTAATAGGGATAAGCTTCCCATCAAAGAGAAAACTTGGCATACAGGTCCAGTCAACTTTACACAGCATCCGTGAGCTACCGATGATAATTACTTGAGTTTTCTCAGGATTCACAAGAAGTCCATTCGACTTACTCCATTGCAGTATGCGGTCAAAGTCAGAGTTTATCGCTGCGACTGCTTGATTTAGTGTAGCAACCGGTGCCTGCGTGTAAATTTGGAGATCGTCTGCATAGAGGTGATAGGATGAAGTAAGTTCATTGGAAATTGAGTTTATGAAAACAGCGAATAATAAAGGAGATAGTACGCCGCCCTGTGGAACACCGGCAGAAAGATCACACCACGACGAATAGTCGTCATCAACTCGAATGCGCTGCCGGCGTCCATACAGGTAACTATGAAACCAGTCGATTACTTCAGGAGATATGATAGAGCGTAGGATGCCGAGTAGCACTTCAAAGTCAACATTATTAAAAGCACTGCTGAAATCGAGCAGCGATAGCACAGTCAGCAAGCCATTGTCCATGCCATGCCGGATGTCATCTGTAATTTTAATAAGGGCTGTGGTGGTGCTGTGGCCAGGACGAAAACCAGACTGGTGAGGATTCAAAAGGGAATTACGGTTCAGGAAAACACTTAGCTGCTGATGAACTAAGCGTTCGAGGACTTTGGAAAGGATAGGTAGTACGGAAATAGGACGAAATTGAGAAAAGGAAGCGGGATTGGGTCTTTTTGGCAAAGGAGTAACCTGGGCTTCTTTCCAGGCTGTTGGGAATACACAAGAGGTTATGGATGTATTAAGGATATGGGTAAGGGTAGGATTAATGACATCCAGTATGGGTAGAATCATGTTGCGACTAATGCTATCACTGCCGACAGCATTAGATGTGATGGATTTCACAGCTTTCTTAACATCACTGTCAGTAAATCGACTAAAAAGAAAAGGAGAATGCTTGGGTGTTGGCTTGGACGAGATTCTTTTCAAAGTTTCAGACTTTATCACTACATCAAAGTCAGAAGTGGTTGAGAAATGTTGATTTAAATCATCGATATTGAATTTTTGACTGACTGAGTTTTCCGTTTGTTTGCCAATCCCCAAAGAGCGTAGAAACTTCCATACTTTAGCTGGATTATCATTTTGAACTGATTCGTGAATATAACGGCGTTGAGCGTCCCTACACACTCTATTACAGCGATTACGAATGCTCACATAAGCCGCTTTGTTCGCTTCGGTTGGTTTCATTTTATATCGAGTTTTAGCTTTAGATTTCTTGTGCATCTGCGATTTAATATCATCGGTAAGCCACGGTGCAGGCAAATGTTTAACCTTGATACGGTGTAAAGATGCATGAATATCATACAGCTTCACCAAAGCAGCATGAAACACATGAACCTTCTCATCAATAGTGGTTGCACTGACCACCCCAGGCCGCCAAAATTACGCTGCAGGATGATTTTGGATTTGGCTTTCGGCGGATGTAAGTTATATGAGAGAAAAATCATGTCATGATAGGAAAAAGCATCCGCCGAACATTGACCGTAATGAGATACGTGAGGTAGTGATGCAACCATTATTAGGTCGAGAAGAGAAGGTGATGAATTAGGGAAACGATGAGTAGCACTCAGAGGAAGAATATGTATGTTAAGAGATCTTGTTAAAGTTTCTAAAGCAGAAGAACGATGGTCTTGTTTAAGGAGACAAGTGTTGAAATCACCCATGATGATACTATGCATATATGAAGGAGAAAACTTTTCTAGTAAAGTTTCAAAAGAGGAGAAGTAATTAATGCGAACAGACGATGCGTAAAATACTCCTAGCAAAATTTTGGTATGCGCAAGTTCTACTTCTATAAATAAATACTCACCGTTATCCGGTGTTGGGGGTTGTGAAGATGCACTTAAGATTTTGTATGCTAGATGGGATATCCTGACAAAGAATATGAAGTAGAGGACAGGCAAGGTTTAAGCCAGGATTCCGAAACTAATACAGCGTGCAAATTATTATGACTAAATGACGCCAGCGTATCGGGGAAATGAGCTGGAATACTCTGAGCATTTATGTGTGCCACATTGAAATTACGAAAAAGATCTGAAAATTGATTTTCAATTACTTCTTTCAGTGAAGATAAATTATGGTTGCTGCCATGTGAACTGTCAGATGAAGACAAACAGGAATGAAAATCTGAGTCAGAATCACTAAAACACTCATAATTATCCATAGAACAAAATAAATACTTTAAATAAATAAATTACAATTTCAAATATATAAATAATCAAATATATAATAATACACAAATACTATGTTTATAAAAATAAAATAAAAAATCAAATCAAATCAATCAGAATATGTCTGCCAGATGTGCGGATAAGATAGCTGATATAAAGAGTATAACAACACAATTATAGCAAAATTAAAACGCAACAAAATGTCACATTTGACGACAAAAAAAAAATTAATGACATTGACAATTATGACAATATTAATAAAAAAAGTTACCAGAAAAGACAAAAAAAAGGTAAACAAGACAACATCATTAACTGAACATGAAATCAACGTGCGAAAAGTATAAAAGAACGAAAGTTATAAAAATAATAAGATTTTTTTCATAGTTTATAAATTTCACAACGAAAAATGGAGTACAGAACAATTAGTAAACAAAGTACAAAGTGGAGAGAAATTAAACAAGCAAAAGGCTCGTTTGAGAATCGCTATTTCTTAGCTCCTGCTGTCGGACGACGAGTTTTGGGAACAAATACAGGTTCTTTGGTGACTGCCTGTGCTATTAGACGCAGCGGGGAAGCTTTCCAGGTCGATTAACTTTTCGATGCGTTGGCGGGTACCGTTGCGGGGTAACACATAGATAGTGCCCTCCCGCGTCCAGAAATTCTTCACTCCTAAGCGCTGCCTAGCTTGGATAAAGAGTTGATGTCGTCGTTTAGTCAAAAACTCCGACATGGTGACCCCGGTGCCCTTGAGCTTAGTTTTAGCAAACCAGATTTTGCTACGGTCCACTGCATCACAGAGCTTAAATAGAATAGGTCGAGGACGCTCAGCTGGAGCCGATGGTGCCTTACCCATTCTGTGCGACCGGCGGATGTCGGTTTCTTTGAAGCCTTCTAACTTGAGTTTTTCACAAATGATGTTAGTAACATTAGTTGTGGTATCCTCTTGCTTATTCTCGGGGACTCCATGTAACAAAAGAATTTTTCTTCTAGACTGCATCTCCACCTGGTCAACCGACTGCTGCACAAGATCTATCTACTCCTGTAGAGCCCGAAGAGACTTCAATATAAAGGTCTTAAAATTGTAGAAGTCACTACTCAGAGCAGAAGTAGAAGTATTTGATGGTGCACCCTTGTGTAGTTCACCCTCCAGGGCATCCATCCGTTCAGCAAATGTTGTAGAAAGCTGATTCATAGCTTCCTGTATAGCATCCATGTTGTAGGAATATGTACTTACAAGAAAAAAAAACGTGAAATAAGTGTGTTGTGTTGTGAATTGGTAGGAGATAACACCTGACAGATATTGTTGCTACAAACTGTAAGTAATCATGTAATAATCACTCACTAATTCTTGTTTAGTTAATTACAAAAGTTAAATCATTGCACAAGTTCTTTTCAAAGATGTTACTTTTAAACGTTGTTCAGTGCTGGCCGTAGGCCTCCTCAAGTTCGTGCCACCTATCCCGGTCCTCCGCTGTCCTCATCCAGCCACCACGGGCGACCTTGCGTAGTTCGTCGGTGCGTCGGGCTGGAGAGCGTCCTAAACCATGATAGAATAGCTGATTATTATTACCATTTTATCCATAATTCTAATACACCTTACTCACTTTGCTCATCAGTGTAAGTTGAGAGTTATCTTGCTCACAAAAATATGGATTTATTTATAAATTTTCAGTTTCCATTATTAAAGTTCCATAGCCAAATAAATAGACAAAACGTTATTCTGACTTTTTCGTCATATCCGTCTATCTGTCTATTCATTTATATATAATATATTTGTGGTAAATAAATATGAAGAGATAAAACTTACAGTAAATATTGGTTTAAACAACATAATTTCTGCGTAGACTATCACACATAATATGTTTTGTTTTGATGTACTAGATTTAGTACAAATATCTATTTGATGATATATTGCTAATACCCCTGCTACACATGGGATAATGTTAGTGACTTTGTAACGCAGACGTAGCCAAAGATTTAATGCGTTATTTGAGATGAGACTTCTTAACGACGTTAAACACTGACAAATGACTCATATTTATATACACTAATGTAGCTAATCATTACTGGCGTTATTTTTAACGCTATAAGTAAGTCATATTTGGACACAATAATTAAAACTAACATCAACCCAGGTGTAGCGAAATGTTATAAAACACACGTTTTACACATTTAATTCGCATTTTATTCTTATTTAAAATTCTGATAAGTGAATATTTGAAATTCTTCTGTGGCTAAGATTAAAATATTATTTTATTTACAGGTATCCTAAAATAAAGGCTTGGATAGAAGACATGAATTCGCAACCTTACGGTGAAAAGTATAATGTTAAGGCAGCAGCATTGTTCGGGGAACTTCTTAAGAAAATAATAGGATAATTTTCAATATGAACTTCGACATCTGTATTTTATGAAAAGGTTCGTCACCTAAAAGTCAAGTTTTGCTTGCACGAGTACAAGAAACAAACCAACATTTTGATCAATGTTGGGGTTTGCCACGTTTATAAAATATAGAAACGTGAAAAAAGAAAATTGCATTGTTTACAATGACAGATATTGAGCTTAACGATGGTTTTAATCACTAGTAACAAAGAGAATATAATCACTACGCTTATCATAAATATTAAAAAGCAATAAAAAGGTTTCTCTCATCTCTATACAATCTTCTTAGACAAGATAGAAAATCAAAAAACTTTGATCTAAGTAATTTTAAACATTATATTTAAACATAATTTTCTGTGGTACAGTCTGGTCTGTGACAGTTTGAAAAGGTAACATGTGCTCGCGGAACGTTAAATGAATCAATTTGAAAACTGGCGAACCTTTTCATACCACGACTGTACTTTCACCTTTCCTGTTGCAATCGGTGAGATTGGATTGAAGTGGGCCACGTGCCAATATCTCACTATCTATACAGATTCTATCCTAAGTGCTACTGAAATAATGGAAAATTTATCAAACAAGTTTATATATATAGCTTTTTATAATATATAGATCACTGAGAAAAGGATGACTCGGTCTGGTGGAGGAGTTTTTATTATCACCCTTGGACATCTACAATGGTCACAATTCAGTACTAATATTATAAATGAAAATATAAGTAAAATGTTACGTTTTCACGAAAAAATTACGGAACCGTTTTTGCTAATACCTGGTATATATCTAGTCTCAAAACCGTGGATGGACATAGAATATTTTTATCTATTGAGCTATTCGGAATTTTCTAGGGGCGAATAGCGCTAACATAAAAAAATAATGCAATGTAACTTGTGTAATGCTTGCTCCCTAAATAGAAAGGGTCATACACTCGCGCCAAACTGCAGGGAAAACTAGATATCTAAATTGCTCAAAATATTTCAAATTGCTACTATAAACTATTTCTTACCGGCTGGAATGACTTTTTTAAATATATTTTAGATCAGAAATATTAAATATAATGGTTTAGAAAAATATTGTTTATCTATACTAATATTATGAAGATGTAAAGTTTGTAAGTTTGTGACGTTGTAGGGGGTAATCTCTGGATCTACTAAACGGATTTTAAAAATTCTTTTACTGTTCGAAAGCTACGTTAATAGGAAGTATCATAAGCCTTATAACATGACGTTACGCACGGGAGCGGGACAGAGCGCGGGTGAGACCGTGCCGGGCCGCTAGTTAGTTTATGATTCATGTATTTTGATTTTAATATTCAAAGCTATATTTAAGCAAACAAGACATTTTGTTAATGTACGAGCCAATATTGCTTGTACAACGTATTTTACATATAAATGCGCAACAAACAATAAACTAAAACAGACGTATTAACATCACCATCACGTGCGGCACTTGTGCAGTGCAAATTGTGCGTCTCAGGTTATCAAACGACCTTAATAAACAACATACAACAACTCAACGTGGTTTGGTTTGGCAACACCCTTCAAACGGGGTCCATCGCTAACGAATATTAAACACAGCATCTTTGGTAGTGTATAAATCGTACCTACATTTAATACAAATAAAAAATTGTTTTAATTACAATTGTCAAAGTCAACGAAATTTAGAACAACATTCGTTGTTTGGTTCTTGCCTAGTACGAAGTAGGTAGAACGTCGCTCCATCAATTTTGCTGGCTACCCTCTTTCTTGTGAGACGACGACCAATACAGAGCAGGGTAGGGGCAGCCATTTTTGGTGACTAGCTGTTAACGTTTTGACGATAAACAACGCGCCGTGTGTTCAACCTCGTCTTGCATAGGACTCTCACAATTCATTGTAATTACTCGCCATGCCAAGAACATTTACCATATTTAGGCTTTGTATATAGTGTTAGCTCCAAAGTGGAATGTAGTGATTTTTGCTGTTCCTGTGTGCAACCTGAACCGAGCCAGGAGAGGGCGGATCTCAAGGTTAGTGGAGCTTCTGCTTTTCTAGTGCAAGGGTCTAGTTCATTTCTTTCTCATACAGGCTACAGTGCCACACTCGTAATGGGTATAAAATGCAGTTTGATCGTAATATTTTTGCCCAAAACCAAGCTAGACTAACAACCTCACACACCAGCGCACAATAATATTCTGAATAAATCGTAAGCTGCGCTCTGACCATGATATATGCCGGTACAAATTGGATTTATTTCCCGCTTTCCCTTCCCATTGGTACAAAACAGAAACTGTTATTGCAAGTATGAACGATGAGGTGTCATGAATAAAATATTCCATATGTAATACGTCACTCGCTCAAAGCTTTCTATCGAGCTATCCAATACAAAATAAGTGTTGGAAGACGTAGCCCATGATTTATTGCACTATCAAAATAATAAATTTGCAATATTATATATGTTACCGCAAGGGATGAATCGAGTCTTACTGAATACTGTGGAAGGGTCAAAGTGACTAACCAAGATAAATGATTGATACTAACACAATGAACCTGAAAAGTTTCTTATTTTTGAATAGAAGATTCTGACTTAAAAAAATTCTCAATGACTGGATTACATAGCACACAAACTGCGAAAGAGAGCGGCTTATGTGTAGAACAAATGAATAGCTATAATATGGTTATGGATTTTTTACGGAGTCGGATTAATTTATGAAAGTATATTAAAAATCCGATCCCCTAAATTATAATAAGTAGATAAGAATTGTCTGTTCTAGCTCACACATGAAAAAGTCTATTCTCTATACAAAATGTCAACATCGCTTTTTTGCGGCCGGCAAACACATTCCCCAATACATTTTGTATAGAGATTTTTTTTCATCTGTAATCTAGACTCGATAATTTTTACCTAATTATACACGCTTTTTGCAGTTGGTAAACTTATTTCTCATACATTTGGTATGTAGAATACACTTTTTCATGTGTGAGCTAGAACAGGCACTTTCTATCTACTATAATAACATTGTAAAAGGACTTTAAGAACTACGCTGACGTTTAATGTAAGTAGTTAACTAAACGTAGTAAATTAGTATATGTCTAATTAAAATGTAGTAGAATTAATATATTTCTCTTGCCTCCGGTATACGCCTTCGCCACAAATATGAATTAACAAAACTAGTGTAGAACTTGGTGAAATGAACCGAATGGATTTTTGAACTTCGATCTTAGTTTTATGTATATAAGATTTATTTAATTTTGAGGAACACTTACAGACTAACACATATCAGATATAACTAGGTATAGTAAAAAAATAATAATATATAAAAATACCGATAACAAACCGCCATCTATTGGTAACAACACATACATACGATTCCTAATGATAATATAGTTATTAAGTTGCTGACTTTGCAAAAAAATCTTGAGCCAGTAGGTTTTGAAAAACCTGTCCTTAATATAGGTAATTTCCTGACTAATAATATAGACCACATAACAATATATAATGACACCTATATGTAGGAACGGAGTAATAAGTAACCTTTTCATTTCTCACATTATGAAAGTACGTTTGGAGTTGCCTAATCACAGGGATGAAAATAGCACTTTTCGTCCCTGGGAAACGTTTCTCCTTGCTGTCAAAAAATTTAGAAAATTATACAAACCATACATAATTACATGCGACTCGTGTCCAAGTTCTTTTACAACAACTGTTAAATCGCGGCATCAATTGAATTAAAAAAATATCAACAATTTTGTAACGTCATTTTATAATTATATATTACTTTTCACTACATTATTATGTGATTTACATAAATTTGAGATAAATATTTACTATTATCAGTGACAAAAAAATACTGGCTGGTAGAATGTCAAAGAAATAAAAAAATACTTGACGTTTCATATGCAACGTACACGTAGACATGGATTTAACGCCTGTTTTTATTCGAGAAATAGTTGTTTGTTCTCGGGTGAAAGGCCTGTTTAGGCATTGGAATTATTAGTGCGCCAAACTATCTCGTGGCTAAATACGTCACTTTCACCTCTCGTGTAACAATTTACTATTAATATCAACTAATCTTGAAAACTGTAGCAAAATAGGAAATTTTAAAATAACAAGCTACACGTATGTGACGGTCTAAAAGACCAAAATAATAACTACTGATATCAATCAACCTGACAAACTGTAGGTAAGTAAGGATATCAACAGAAACCAGTTACGCGGATGCAGCCAGGACAGCGTGGTGGAATCCGGGTAGGATTATTTTGGTGGGAGTTGTATGGCATTTTTTATTAGGTAAGAGAGAGAGAGAGAGGCAGCTAGTTCCTATGTAAAGTTTCTTGTACTTTTGTACAATATAAAATGTGAAGAGCAAAGGGTTTTTATATTGCATATAATACTTATAATCATTAAAGTAATTATTAGCATTTCGTCCTCGTAGACACGTAAATTAAAAAAATATTTATTTAATAAATATATAAAAAAGCTAGAATATCACATCAGTTGAATTCTTCATTATATATTCCATAGGAAATCGTAATTACTGGCAAAATTTGGTATTTTTCCATTGCCCAACAGTGGGCACGCAACATGAGGGTAGCTTAAAAATTCACGACACAAACGCTTGTGTCACCGACATTCCAGGTTCTATAAAAACTTGTTTCAGAAGTATCGAAAATAAACAGAGCATCGAAAATATCCCCCTAAACCAATATAAAATTTGTTTTCATTGGTTCTGCATGCAAATGCCATGTGGTAGATTTATGTCCCAACGCGAAACGACTCATTCCATTGCTTTGCGTTCTATTTGAATATTAGCGTAATTCCATTTTTTGTTGTTTTTCCTTTGATCATACAACTCATCCCAATTTCAACCCTATCACTGTGAAGGACAGTATATTTTCTTTCATAAAATTAATACCCGCATCCGAGTATTGTCTTTAGGGACATATATTTCAATAACTCCGCTGTAGTATTGGGTATAAATCGTACTTTTAGACATTGTATGATAATTTACGGTTATAATTTGCATTCGGACATAATATAAAGTTTATTATCGAATAGTTGAGAATTATTGCAGATTCGCATTACCCACCATTAAAAACGAAAAGCTGTTAAATGGTTTTTGGGTTGTATTTAAACTTTGACAAACAGATAAAATATACGTACTTCATAAATAAACACAATTATACATATATTTTAAAATGTCAATAAAATGCGGTAAATTATAGTAAACTAGAATCAAAATTATGCACAAATTACTGTCCATTAAGTTATATTATTAGTTATATTCACAACATAAGTATCTATGTAGATATTATACTATTTTTGTGACCGCAAATGTACGTATTACAGTAGAATGTTATTATAAAAATATGCAATCAATGCTTCGTGCGAGCTATTAATTATTTTTATTAACAATAATATGCAACTATTTCACATAGGTATTGTAAAGCTAAGAACAAATTAAATAATAATAAGGAAATCTTTTGATGTTTAGTGTTATACTTTAACTTAATTTGTGGGTATTAATTAAATAAGTGAGCGTAATATTATTAAAAGTATATTTATTAAATACACCTAGGCGTACCTGATCAATTAGAAATCCATTTTACGTAGACGAGCGAATTAAAATACCTTTTTACGAATCAGTATATTAATTTAGCGAAGGGGGCCTTTTTTCTGACAGATGGTGAATAATAAATGGCTTTGGGACACGAAAAAAGGCACTTATTAGCATTTAGAAATTGACCTATTTTAGTAAGAGGTGCCTGAATTGATGCGAGTACGGTACATGGATGGCGTTTTCCATTAGGCCAGTGTCGTCGGTTCATTGTGTTTAAATAATTAGCACCTAGGCAGGTAGATTGAAAGGCCAGAGTAAAATGGCCGACATGTCATTTTAGGCACGGAATTAGGGGTTCTTTAAAAGGAATATTTTGGAAGCTACCATGTAGCGAACTTTGGATTTCATATTTTATTTAGAAAAAAAATACAAAAACAAAACATGGAATTCGTGGTACATTCATAGCCATATTTTTTGAGCGTTCTGATCATCATATTAATATATTTGAAGACAAAGATCTTCGAGTAATGTACACTGACTTGGTCAATAAATTCCAAGCCAAGATTCCAAGAAGAACAGAACCAATTTCAATATAACCAAGGTAATCTACATACATTGGAAATTAGCAAACTGAATTGGTAAAAAGTCGTGATGCTGTAATCGTAATAGCTAGCACACGCGTCCCAAACTCAAAGGGCGCGGGTTCAAATCCTGGCCGGAGCGCATACATCACTTAGGTAGTTTTTTGACCTAATGTGCATATTGTTACAATTACGACGTGCTAACAACAACAAAACATAGTGATGACACCTACCCATCGAGATAACCGATGTTAAACCTGTTAAACAAGTGTGGCGGGTATATTGTCCGCTCCCCAATAGTGGGCCGCCCGAGCCCAAGGTGGGACGTTTATAGGCTGTTATTAATAATAAAAACTTCAACGGACAAGTAGAAAAATGAATCACAATAGACAAGTGGTAAAACGAATCGCAACAAAATTTGAACTTGAAGTTTTACGGGCAGGTTTTCAAATTGGACAAGTACATTAACAATCTGCCCGTAAAACTTTAAGTTAAAATTTTGTTGTGATTCGTTTTACCACTTGGCCATTGTGATTCGTTTTTACACTTGTCCGTTGAAGTTTGACTTCTACTATGTGTCCCAGCACACATTTCGATTTTTCGCAGGTTTACTGCAAATTATGATTTGGTTAGGTTAGGTATATTTTAATGAATGCATTATTTAAATTTATTTTATTTTATCAAACAAAAAAACTGAATTCGATCCGGAACCAAAAAAACGCTTTCATAGTCTACTCTAAAATACCGCCTCTCACCACGTCTAGTCTAAATTTATGCCGCTCCTCCACGCGGCCGTAACGCTTTTTCGTAACAGAAAAATCTTAAGACCCTGTCTATATAGAAGTTTCACTTCAAAAAATTGATATTAAATAGGCCTATCACATTTGTCGCAGGACCGATGGGCGATGGAGCAGATTGGTCTTGGAATGGAAAGTAAGACTCGGTAAACGTGGTTTGGGATGCCATCCAGTCTAGTAAATTAATGAATTGCGCAAGGTTGCTATTAGGCATTGGTTAAGGAAAGAGATAGACTGGGATGTCTTTCTGACACAAAATTAGGGAGGCCAGTAGTGGGTTAGGATTGGCTGACAACGACCACAGGCAGTTTATTTCCCTGCAAATTATCTATACTCTGATTTTTAATTATGTGGACTAAAGTAAGACATGATACTTGGTCTTTTTATTTTTGATTTTTTTTTTATTGCGTAAGTTCAACAGACAGGCAGACGGCCCATTGTTGGAAAGCGGTTACCATCGCCTATGGACATTCACAACACCAGGTTCTACAAATGCGCTGCTGCTTTCTAAAGGCAGACTCGAACCTGACCACTAATGCCGGAACACAACGCGAGTTTGTAATGGCGGAATACCCTAGACCACGGGTGGTAGCCATCCAGGCGGGTAAATGCCCTACCACCTGACTGTGGGTTGTTTTGTCGCCTCTTACGACAAGACTCCCGGCCGCAGGAAATTGTATTCCATCCCCGTTCCTGCACGGATATAAACTATTCAGCAATAAAACGTAATAGATATAATAATTTAATCTCTAATATATGAGGAGAAACAAAAAGTTGATTGAAACTAGAACCAGTAATAAAAATATTTAATAGAAATTACACACAAATATAATGTTGACGCTCGTTAAAGTCTCGCTGTGGAAGATTTTCGCTCACACGGAAAAAACGCGTAAGCGTATATTTCTAAGAGTTACGAAGTACCGAGGCTTGCTATAGGGCCACTTCCGATTGTTGAACATACATATTTTTTTTTCAAACAGGTGCAAATATCCCAGTAAGGCGACTATCTGGGTTTTATTACCCTATGCAACAAGACGAAAATTGCATCAGACAAATTGATATTGTTGTGTGTGATAGCTAAAATGTTAGTATGCCAAAAACGATGTAAGCTATAAAACTATAGAAATTTCATATTTTTTTAAATATTATGTTTAGACTGGATATGAAAAATTATTGATTACACAATATTCCGTATCTGCTATTCTTGAAGTACAAATAGAAAAAGATTCATTGGTTTTTTAAAGTCATTTTTATTATTGTTACTGATGTATAAAAAGGACTTCAAGTCCCAACGAGGTAGGAACCGTATTGGCTCTTTATGTGTCCATTGGCGGCGGTTATCACAGTGTATCGTCCACCAGTTTGATTCCCAGCAAATATAAATAATGCATGTCAAGAATTCAGTAAAGATTCAAGGATTTTGACTATTACCATGGTCTGCTTTCCTGCTTAAACATCTTAATAATTAACACTGGCTACAAAATCCAAACAGTATCTATTTAAATATTAAATCCCAATTTTATTGTTTTTTAAAAAAACAAATATAATCGCACAACATAGCTTTATTAGTTAATTAAAATTTAAGTATAATTCTTTAAAAAAATCTTATCTCAAAAATATTTTCCTTTAAATTATAAAAAATAATGTTGAACTGTAAACGGAGCACTCTGTTATCGCTTTGAATGGTTTCCTTGCCGAATACCTACAAGTTATCAGTTTAATGAACCAAGAACGTTTAGCTAATGAAGCAATTAATCGACGACGACGACGTCTGAGTACCTGGCACACGCAGACAGCAGCCACTGTATTGTGGAATTTTGAATTACCTAATTTAAATTATCACTTTTATAATAATTAGTCTTGTTATCATCAAACTATTGATATTCATTGTTGAAAATGAGTCTCAAAGACTTCCACTGAGTTTGATGTTTTGATCGTTAAGTAGTTTCTGTTAGCAGTTCACGTATTGCGCAATTCTATTCCTATATACGCTTTTTCGACACTTTGTTTCTGGTGTTTTAGTACTTCATCTTTTTAACTCTAACAAACACGTTGCTAAAACTATCATTATCATCTATTTATACTGTACATGATTGATAAGATTTTTTTATCATGCTTTTGATATGTATTCAATATTGGAACTTCATTTATTCTTTTGCTTTTTATAGATAGGTAGGTATTTAAATTTTTTGACAACTTTGATAAATTTAAATTTAATTTAAAAAACTTTATGTCTACTTATTAGTAAATATAAGCTAGTAGACATGAGAAGCTTAGGCCTTACATGACTTTGCGAATACGACAAACAATGTACAACCCTAATGCCATACACTCCACTTTACGCACATGCTGTATAATGAAAAATAATGAGACCCAAAACACTCATTGCAGTATACGCGGCTCGCAAAATTGCTGTAACCATCGTGACTATTTCACACAGACCCATGTCATGTCTGTCCTCTTAAGTTACGTCACTAAAAGCCTCACTGAAGTTTGCTGCGGTGTTACACAGATGTTCATAAAATTTAGTTGTACTTAACTTTTTGCTGGTACAAACATTATTCATCCAAAATAACCTAAATACGCAAGGGAAGTTGGCTATACTAATTGTTATAATACAGGCCAAGTGTCTTTTGTAGTGACTTGCCTAGCCAAATAACAAAAATAGAGCATTGCTCGTTATCTATACGGAATCTTTCATCGTTTATGGATAACCAAGCTGTTAAGTAGGCAATTTACTTTTTATTATTATTTATATTAAATTAAATTAATAATTAATTAAATATAAATATTTTTATTGATTCTGACCTTGACAGAGAAAATTAATGCTTCCGCTGAAATTTTCTTTATTTTAAATTATTTTTAATATATCATATAAATTTTTGGTGATTGAAGAAAAATGAATGCCTTCTTGCAATCAAAATAATGAATGCCTTCTTGCAATCAAAATAATAAACTGCTTGCAATGATGAGATGAGAGCATACTCGTAAGTTGCGGTACAATAAAGCACATGCAGTTGCCTACCTTTCAAATTGGTAGAACAAAGCCGACTAAGTCTTGTATTATGCAAACAAGCATCATGTAAGGCGTGGATTTATGAGGCAAGTTCATTGGGTGAATCGCGAGCAACGCTGCCGTCTTGGGACCTACGAGCTTCCTATTACACCATATATTCATATTTGGGGTTGTACGAAGAGGTTCCTGCTCCCAAAGGGCTGGTATTCCTATGCATGAGTGGAGGATACGTTGTCGTTTCATCAATTATAAATGCAGGATTCGAGTTACGTATCGAACATATTATTTTGCAAAATGATATGACAACAGAAGTACGAAAACATTTATAATTATATCTAATTATCTAATATTCTGTTCAGTCCATAAACTGTTTGAGAATAAATTTAATTTGAAGCACTAAATTGTTCTCAAAGATAAAACGAAATTTGATTTATTAACATCATTAAAGAAATGCGTTAAATTAAATCACAAGTTTTGGTGGAGTACCTATTTAATTTGCGCTGGACACAGACGCTGATGAAGTAGATCAAAATTTTATTAAGAAAGATAATTTAGATACGGCTTCCAGACGACCTAAATACGTCGACTATCATAACTACCTACTTTTAATTAATGGATGTATTAATTGTTCTTATTTTTTGAGGAAGTCTGTATATAAACACCATAATAAATTAACAAGATGCGTACATGAAACAATAATATTTATAAATCACTTTTATCTCGTACTAGTTACTTTTTTCAATAACCTGCATTATATGTAGTTTAATATTTAATCATCTCAAATAAACAAAATAGGTAGACCGTGCCCCGAGCTCTCACAGTGAAGTTGGCTAAAGAAAGCCGATAGTGAAATATTTAATGCTTTTCCTGATCGCGCCGCAGTCTGTTACGAGAACTTAGTATTAAATAATTGAATTAGTACGAATAAAGGGGGAAAAGTATCCAATAGATTTAACCACATGTGCCTAGTACTATTTTTTTTTTCTGTTATCTGTATCTCTTTAAACACAATAAAGCAAGCAAGTCGTGGTAGCGTAATGGCTACCGCACGCGTCCCAGAGTCAAAGGGCGCGGGTTCGATCTTGGCCGGAACGCATGCACCACTTAGGCAGTTTTCTGACCTAATGTGCATATTGTTAAAATTACCACGTGCTAATATCGGTGAAGGAAAACATCGTGATGTAACCTGCACATCGAGATAACCGATGTGTCAAACCTGCCAAGCCGCCTTGGACAAGCGTGGTGGGTATACTGACCGTTCCCCTATGAGGAGGAGACCGAGCCCAGCAGTGGGACATTTATGAGCTTCTATTATTATATATTATATAAAGAAGATGTTATATGGTATTTTCTCTACTTAATAAATTAGGACGCGATATACAGAACACCAACACTTAAATAAAATAAACATAATATTCAATTTGCCACTTATTAAATTAATTTAAGAGTGAATTCATCTCGAAGTTTACGCTTTTTTAAGAATAACACCACTTTTTCACCAGATGACTGTATATATTGACTTCAAGATGTTGTAGGTATTTTATGCTTTTTAACCGACTTCAAAACAAGATGTTATATAAAATATTTACTTTTTAACTTTTTGAGTTGATTTTGTTTTTTATTAAAAAGATTTTAATTTCGCTAAACAGTTGGAAGCTTCCATACGACCACAATTTTTGCTCAAAAATCATTAATAATAATATATAATAATATTAATAATAATATATAATATATAATAATATAATAATATTTTTTTTTAACTAGATTTATGTTTTATTTTTAATAAAATTATACAAGAAAGTACCACCAACTAAACCACCAAAACCAACCACGATTCTATATTCTAATTAAAAAACATATAAAACAATATTCAAGGATAAATTCTTTTTGTTAGACACAAGCAATGACTTCAAGTTGCACCTTCCATTTATTTCTTTAAAAATATAGGCCGCGATAACCCGGCGTCGCTTGCAAGGAAATGGTACAATATATTTCAGAGATATCTACTTGATATGGATCGTCTGCGTCTGCAGAATAATGTTAACCTACATTTCTAACTGTCTGAATTGCAAAGTGCAAAGAGCACTACAATATTAAGCGCGTCTTATGTTTCCCGGATGTTATGTTGGGTTTGTGCGATGTAAGGAAATGGGCTCATATCTGAGTTAATTATACGCGAATGGAACATAAGTACGCAAGAAGAATAACAATCGTCTTATAAAAATGTTATACTCTAAAGCTCCTGAGTTCTATATAACTATATAGTGCCAAAGGTTATTTTATCCTTCTTCAGTGTCAACCCCCCCCCCCCCCCTGCGTCACATCCAGCCCCTACCGGTGACCTGACTCAGGATGACGGTCCACCGGGCTGGAGGGCGTCCTACGCTACGTTTATCGACGCGCGGTCTCCACTCCAAGACACGTTTGCTCTGTCGCCCGTAAATCCTGCGACAGGCGTGACCGGCCCACTGCCACTTTAATTTACTAATATTTGAACAGATAATTAGAATTAAATTCTACAAGTTCTACAGATGTTTCGTCTGTAAAATTACGAAAAATCGGTACTAGCGCTATTAAGTCACAGTAGCCCTAATCATTAAAGTACTGGGATTGTTGTTGAGAATCTTTTATCCATGGTTTTTAAATGACATTATTCATTGTGTAATTTAATTTTTTATATGTAATAACCTACAGTACAGTTGAAACTTAGTATAACCTTTTTTGTAATACAAATGTCGATAAGTATATATTGCATTAAATGTGTCTTATCAGTTGTACTGATGTGTGTTGACGGTAATAATGCTATATCGATGCCGTAATTAAGTTTACGACTGTTATTGCTATACTGTATTGTCTGTTACTGTATTCTGTAAAAAAAATTTGGTTTTGCTTTTAAACAATAGTGGTACTTTACTTGCTTTTTATAAAATTGCATTTTCCAAATAGCACTGCATTCCCGCAAAGTGGTAATATATTTATAAGATTTGAACAAACAGCACGGTAGCAAGCTATATAGTACGGTATTATTATTGACCACACGTGACCTTTGGCTTAGAGTAAGTAACTTAACCACGATTTTCTATGAAAATATTCTGATAACATCATACATAGTAAGCAATTGTTGATTATTTACATAGATACCTACAAGAGAATATAATTATAGAAAGATAGAACCAGTTAATTGCAATTTATAGGACGAACGAAATCTTTGAATATTTTATACAAATCATAACAGTAATCAATTTAAAATGTTAAAATTAAATAGTACCTAACATAATATAAATAAGTTAAGAAATTCAATTCAACTTAATAAAATAATTTTAATATTCCGTATACTTATGTACATGACTAAAGTCTAAGTAGAATATTGAGCCGAAGTGTTCATCGTTCATGGGTGATAAGTCATATACATAAAAGTCATGATATGCAAATGGAATGTTTGCTATCAAACAAATCACAGAATAATTCTGTAGAAGAGCCTCACATAGCGAAATATTCAAACTAGCCAGTGCTAAACCAAACGGACCCGTCACAAACTGGTCAGCGGAGTGTGTATAAACAATCGCAAAACGTCGTTCGAGACACAGTCAACACTGTGGATGTTTCCAGTAATAGATTACTGTGTCAGTCCAGCGGACCGTTGTCAGCAGCCAGCTGCGGACCTGTCACCCGCCGCCGGGGTGTCCAGGTTGTAGGACTTTACCGTAATATTGGGGGAAAATAGTTTATCCGTGGAACTTTTGGGTCACAAAAATCCTTGGTTAAGGTTTCGGGAAATTATATTTTTATAATTAAAGAAAGGATAGGGAGTATTTTATCTGCCTAACCTTTACTACTAATTCTAATTCTGATATATTAGTGCAGCATGAAGATTAAAGACGTTAACAAATACGATCCAAGCATTAAACAAATTCAAGTCATATGGTGTATGTAATAATGGCGAGGAGGTTGATGACATGTTACTTTGGAAATAATGACTAAAGATTATTATGTCAGTCAGTAGGCGACATTATTGTTGTTTTAATCCAATGTATTTCAGCTCTTCAATTTGCTTATCCATACTAAAAAGTGTTATCATTTTGATTGAATTTTGGCGACTTTGGGAATTTTCAGATCTCTATCTGGAAACCCCGCTCGTCACAACGCGGAAACAATTTGATGTTATCCCCTTACTGTCCTCTGTGGGGATGAAGACAAGATTTTAACAAGCACCCTTGATGAGGAGGAAGTTTGGAGGAAATTGGATGTTTGCGCGAAGATATATCGTATTCCACTTTGGTAATTTCAACGTCAGACACTGATATAAATGAATGAATGTAACTTTGTTTTTTTACTGCTCACAAATAAATCTCTTAACCGATCGTAATGACATCCATAACCATATAATTGAAGAAGAATACCTTGAATGAGAAATAATCGCCTAGTAAAAATGTATCCAATAGGCCCTAAATCCTACATGATAGTCGGATTTACAAGTCTTTACAAACTCACTTTATGACTTTTATCATATGTAATAAATATTTTAGACCTGCAAATTCATTTATTTCTCTAAATTTATTTTTTAGGCTGTCTACATATATCTAAAGTTTTTAATAATAAATAAGTATAATTACTTATTATTATAACCTTAATTATAATAGTTAAAAATAAGTCTACAGTTTTTGGAGGTGGTTTTTGCAGTAAACTAATTTAAACGTTGTTTCTTTAAAAAAAAACTTAAAGTGAGTTACTTTAAAAAGTAATTTAATTAAAAAAACCCTTAAAGTGAAACAAAAATGAGATTGATTTTAACGCTGCGGTCAAAAGAGCGCAGTAGTAAATAAACGTGGGTGGACCCATGAAGTTAATAATTACATTTACATTTCGGAACAAAATACTGGCCCAATTCAAGTAATACAAAACATATCAAAAGAAAATGAATACGAAAATACACATGCCTTTCAAATAAATATGCCTTCAAGCAAACTCCTCAAAACCGTTTGAAACTTTTCATACAAAAAGCTAATTGAATGTTATATGAAATGTTGGCAGTCTCGTCGTGAAACAGGGAAAACTTCGTGAGTATCTTGCTACTTTTATTATTACGAAAGTTTTACTTGACAGGCCGTACAACAACACAGGGGAACAATTACCCGATGACATTCATACTTTCTTTTCGAAGTGAGTACGAATAATTTCATATTAAATGTTGTTTTCAGTTTTTTTTTTGTTATTTTATAATAAATCAAATATATAAAATACAGTATACTATAAATAAAACGATACTTATAAAATAACATAAATCTATAAGTAAAAAAGACTAGTTTTGTGAAGCTCCTAAATTTCACATGACCTGACGATAGGGTTGCCAACATTTTCTCAGCGAAATACAGTATTTTTCAAAATAAGTTATAAAAAAATATAGTACACTTCTAAAAAATATAGTATTTTATGGAGAAAATTAAAAATAGCCAAAGATATATTTTTTACTTATTTATTTTTATAAAAACTGTATTTCTTTGCACTTCTTGCAATTCTTAACAATGATTTGTCTGAAATAAAAGTGTTATATGCTTTATTACATTCAATTATTCAATGAAATAAGTTATTTCGATGTTGTCAATTTGATATTGACAACTTTGACGTACTGCCAGCGCCTCCAGTTAGTATAGAGAATAAAAATCAGTGGGAGCCAAAGACAAAAGATTGTAGAAGCGTTCGGAGTCCGGAATTCGATTACACGAACTCGCCTCACTCAAATTTTTAATGAAAAGGCGCGTTAATTATTTTTTTAAATAAATATTTGTTTGTTAGATTCCGTTCGGTATTGAAAATATAGTATTTTTGCGTACTATATAATTATTCAACAGTATATAGTACGCTGACCCGAAATATAGTACAATACGGTATAGTATTTATTATACGGTACGGTTGGCAACCCTACCTGATGAAACTACACTTCATTATTTGTTTGCTTTTTGCCAATTTATTATTTAAATTAAAGTATGTATATTTTTATTTTCTATAGAAAAAAAGAATAATTATAAAACATAATTAAACCTACTTGTTACAGTTTTTAGCGCGGCAGTATAATAGAGTTTTATTTTTAATCCGACGTTTAGGCCACTTATTATCAGTAGCGATGATCACGGAAGATAGAGATGTCAAATGCAAATGGGAGTAATGTTTAAGTTATTATTTAGCCTACCCCAATTATACATCACCAAAAAGCGAAGAAGGTTGTTTTCTGTGGGTTCATGTAGATTTTATAAACTTTCAGAGTCACTCTTTTACTTAGTGACAGTCAATTCCAGTACCCTTTTTTAAATAGCTAATATTGAATCCTATCCGATTCCAGTTAAAGGTGAAAAAAGAAAACACACATCTGGCCACACAATTTTTATACTTGACTACACTACATTTTTATTAAAAATTCTCAACAAAAACTTGGAAAACTCATTTAATTATTTCCAATAATTATTATCAAAGATAATTGAATTTTAAAACCGTAGAATAATAATACCTAGAGAGACATTTTCGTACAAAATGACATTCAGAGTTGAAACACAAAACCAATCCATGTATGCATGAACGCCATGTAATTATTTTCGCTGACATGCACACAAGGGTACAAATAATGTCGCAAGTAAATAGTCTTTCTAAAAAATTGGGAATTGGAACTTTTGGAGCTCGTCACACTCAGACTTGGTCTTGCGGAAGGACGAGACTTCTAGGTCCTACTTAAAAGTGCTTCACTTTACTGGCAGCTACTGGAGTTCTAAGCGTATTAATTCTGTTGCTTTAAACTATATTTGGTCAAGATCATATCTTCTGATAAAATCTCTGAGTTTTATCTTATAATTTACAAATCAACGAGCTCTTCTCTGTCATGTTACACTATTTATGAGAATAAATTTTTCAAGCATATCCCTTTCTATTACTTTATCCTAGAAATAAAGTCATAGCCGTTCAGTTCAACGGGTCCTAACCCCCAATAAATATACTTGATATTATACGTCCCCTTCTCGATGTAAACTTAACAAGTTCACGGTATCTATTTGATCTATTCTTTATCGTCGGGAAGGGAATATGAGCTGCTTCCTTGGTGTGATGTAAGCGATGTTTTATCACATAAATAATATCCGTTCACAAACGCCCTACTGCTGACCTCGGGTCTTTCTTCTTTTTAGTGGAACGGACATTACGAGTATACTCGCCATGCTTATTTATACAAAACGTATTGACAAGTTTCATACGGCGATTAAATCGATGTATCGGTTTCTTTACGATATGTTTCTGTTACTGTCAGCACGAGATAATAGTAAAATATATACAAGGCAGTGGTAACATTAGATCCGAAAAACTACAAGTGTTGTATGCTTCCTAGCCCGGATTTGAACTCACGCCATTCTAATGAGCCGCGAGTGCGCTAGCCACTTAGTTACGTCAATTATGTTTTATCGCACTGATACGAATTTGTAGAGGTTTTGTAGAATGTAAATTCGAAAATGCCTTTAGAATTATCATAAAGTTTATTAGAATTACACACATGTAATTCAAAGTTTTTACAAGTATAGCCGAATACAACAAAACCAAACCGTAAAGCAGAGAATCCTTTTCACATAAATCACGGAAAGCTCGTCGTTATAAGATACTCACTCCGAAAGTACACTAGGTAACGCCTCGTCCGCAGTCAGGACACAACAGGCGCATTTCCTGACTGACCGACCCTCATCCATTTTTAAATTAGATATGGCCTCCTAGTGCGTGCTGCCCACTGGTTCTTGAAATCGTTATTAGTCAGCTTAATGGCTTCCAAGAATTCGCATGAAGTACTAAGAGAAGAAAGAAGGTTTTATGACATCTTACGGCAGCGTGAATTAAAAGATTAGCGCGAATAATAGATCAGTCAAATTCAAAGGGGGTAAATAGTGACCTGCAAAGGACTACAATAATGTTATTGTGATACAATAATCTATAATATTGTTACATCTCAGGTCCCGACAAAAACAAAATCCACCTGCATATCTGAAACAAAGCATTTCTTACCAGTTGACATTCGAACCAATAACTATTAACATTGAAACTATTGTAATTCTTTTATGATCGTCTTCTTTTGTTTACTTATTGGCATACGGCCTATTTTTGTATTGTAATCATTAGCCAGGTGTTCCGGATTTTAAAGTACAGGCGGATCCTAGGAAATTTGGTCCACGCTGCCGGGCGAACATATTGCATTTGTGCAGTATAAATCAATAGCCCGATTGAGAGAGGAGGCAGTCGAGCGAGAACCACGAGCGAAGCGAGACATGTGTACTACAATCGGGAATCTAATAAGTGACGGACTTTGCGCGTTTTATTGAATTACGACCTTCTGCATTACGTTTGAACTTGTTGTGTTCGATTATATTTGTACCTGTGTTATACGTGTTTGTATAGTTCTAATAAACTCTATAGTAATTCTAACGACATTTTAATTCGAGTCTCGCGACTTGTAACGAAATAAAATTCGAAAGATGGCGTGTCTGTACCATGAAGCTATTAAAAAAAAACTAGAATAGACTATATAAACGATGGAGAACATTGAAGAAATTTGAAGAATTTTTCATTGAAGAACGATGTATTTTTTTTAGATTTCTTGTGTTTGTTTGTCTGTTTGTTCGGGATTAACGGAAAACTTATGGGTCGATTTCGATGCGGTTTTCACTGATCGATAGCAGATTCTTAGACTTTAAATCTGCGCTGCTTTTTATGCTGGGAATCCCGCGGGAATTTTTCTGGAAATTATTTAAATGGCCAGATTTAAAAAAAAACTAATTTCAATGCAATTTTTTCGCTGATCGATAGCAAATTTTATCTTATTTATCTATCCGTGCAGGAACGGAAAAAGAATACAATTTCCTGCGGCCGGGCAGCCTGTCGTAAGAGGTGACTTAACAACCCACAGCCAGATGGTAGGGCATTTGCCCCACTGGATGGCTACCACCCCTGTTCTAAAGTATGTCGCCATAACAACCTTGAGTTATGTTCCGGCATTAGTGACCAGGTTCTAGACACCCTTAAGAGAGCAGCAGCGCATTTGTAGCACCTTTGGTGTTGCAAATGTCCATAGGCGATGGTAACCGTTTTTCATCAAGTGGGTCGTCTGCCTGTCTGCTGATCTCCTGCAATAAAAAAAAAAAAAAATGTGATATTTTTTATCCCGCTAACCCTGCAGGAATTTTTCCGGAAGCGGTTTGTACATGTTCGGGTGCATAGAAATTAGCTTATTCCGACACAGTTTTCATTATAACGAACCATAGATACATTCTTTTTTAAATGCTGTAGTACTATGTGTTTCGGGAATCCCGCGGGAATTTCAAGTCAGACGTGGACGAAGTCGCGGGCATATCGGAGTGTATGAATAAATGTGTAAGCTTTCGTAGCTTAGTGATTAGCGCATGTGTCATAAGCTTAAAGGATGCGGATTCGACTCCTGATCGGAAAGTGTTCACCCCTGGCAGTTTTTTGACTATTCTGAAAATTGACATAATTATCGTGTGCTAACAGTGAAAAAAAAATGTGTGTGTGCAGTTCCACGCAATAGAAGTGACATAAAGTGTGACAAGGAGGGGGGGTTCTAAATTTCGTGACGTCACATTTCATATATTATATCTTTATAATATATTTAAGCTTTAAAATACGAAATTTGAAACATTAATGAAAAACTTCAAAACCTTTCCAACTCTAATAACTCCGATAATTGATATATCAAACCCGCCTATCCGTATTGGACTAGTGTGCCGGTATACCTACTGTCCGTTCTCCTATAAATAAAAGGGGTGAGGACGTTTATGGGGTGTTATTATATAATACAGGTCAACAAAATAAAAATAATAATTGTTGCTCCAGATAGTCTGCAACTTTTATAATTTTTAGCACACAATTCACGAACATATTATTTTTATTTTAATGTCGCCCTGGACACCGGGTTGCCTAGAAGAGATCGCTATAAGCGATAAGGCCGCCCATTGTTCTAATAAAAATGTATTCATATTAAATTATCTAGGTTTCATTTATGGTGAACAGTAAAGAGTTTCCACTTATTCATATTTATGAAAATACTGAATTGGCTCTGGTTCTTAAGATTTTTTGAGTTAATATGTGTATAAAGTTACGCTTTCTCCACAATGACATGGTTTAGATTTCCTAATATTCTTGAGAATTTCAGTGTGGAACACGGTGAGTACTACTTCTACCAAAACCTAACAGTGATGGTAGAAATGTTTCAGGGTTGACGGGACCGTTACATGATGGCAGATTACTGTTGGTTTTTACAAAGGCATTTTCTCCAAAAATAATATAGAAGAAAATCTTACAGAAGGTATCTCAATAAAGTAAAAGATAGATTTCACCAGGTTTTCTCTCTTTTTACGTCTATGTACATTAATTAAATATACAACAAACAAGCAGTAGTAGTTCTCAATAAAATAAATATTATATATGACGATATATAAAATTTATGTTTTATTTCATACTTACTGGTTTTTACGGTCACATGAAAATGAAAATTTTAAAAAAGCCAACATTCCAAAATAATTCATTTTCAATAATTTTTGGGATAAAATTATTCAAAGCTATTATAATATCTAGGGCAATCCAACCATTGTCGATCAATGTAATTATTAATAAAGGTTAAAAAACATCAAAGAATTGCGCCAATTTAAAATATAATTATTACACTAACTGACCCGTCACTTTATTTTTTTTCTGTAAAACATTCGTTTTTTTTATTTTTAAGATTCCTGGAATACAGCTTTGTCATATAAGTAAATTCGGTCAATTTATATCTTTTTATAAAACATATTTTTAAACTAGCAGTCTCGTCAGACATTGCCCTCCCTTGAATAAATAAAAATCTAGGACCCGATTCCAGTGCCACCTACCGGGTCTGATTGTGAGTCTATAGCATCCCGGGACCCACTCAAACACACATAAAATTTCATCAAAATCGTGGAACCCGATTCTAACGCCAAATATTTTGTTTAGATTAATGGGTTACATTATTGAAGTTTTAGTAAGGATCTGTAATTTTTATATAACCTATATTAATCAGGGATAATATAGCATTAGAATAGTGAAATAATTTTTGAAATCGGTCCAGTAGTTTTTGAGTTTATTCGTTACAAACATACAAAAATACAAATCTTTTCTCTTTATAAAATTATTAAGTATAGATGAAATCAGTCAATAGTTAAAAAGAAACTTCTTAAGGATATTAAATTATTTTTTGCATTTTACGACGAAACGACTTCTACAGAATCTTTCACACTTCTTGGACTGCTACAATCTTGCTAGATTTTTTTATAACATCTGTTTGTTTGGGACTGCAAATTATTTTAGTATCATCTGAACACTGCAAGACATCGAAATGGAACGACATGAAAATCTGACATAAAATTCCCTTTGAAATAAATTCTGTTAAGCCGTTTCGGAACATCTTCGAGACAAACTTTCAGACAAACAAATTCTAAAAAATGTCGTTTATGACTATGTATCGAATAAATAATAGTTTTATTTATTTTGAAATCACAAACACTCCAGTTATATTGGTATAGAAGATACATTGTCCCCTTCTGAGCTCGTTGAAGCGTTTAATTAAATTAGAAAAAGATACACAAACTATCGTACCGAAAGAAAATTGTATCACAATATATATTTCATAGTGACAAATTGAGTCCGATATGTTTATCGTTCGGGAAAGCTTGGATACAATAAAGTGCCATTATTTTTCTGCAATAGATATTTTATGCAGTGAGACACGTTTTCGGCTACGATTTCTTTGGACATATTAACGGTTATGACTAGACTATAGAGGTTAGTTTTAATCACTTTGGATATGAATTACGGGTAATAGGCTCAAATTCTGGCATAGGGTAGCTTATTTAGTATTATATGCATATTGTTACAATTATATAGTTCTCGTGATAAATAAAGCATCGTGAAGAAACCTCCATAATGGTGTTTTCTGACGAATGAAACCCGTCATCCACCACAAATATTGTAGCGAGTGTGTAACCATATATTTCACTGAAGTTCAAGGGTTCTGTAATCACAACGATTTTTGTTGTGATTACAGAGCTTGGCTACGGATTATTTAAAAAAAGAATTAACTATACTATACATTGAAGCTATTTAAAAAAAAAACTGAAATAGACTATACTTATATAAACGATGGAGAACACGATGCATTTTTTTAGAGTTCTTGTCTCTTTGTTCGGGTTTCACGTAAAACCTACTACGCTTATTTCGATGCAATTATCACTGATCGACCGCAAATTCTTCGATTTAAAATATGTGTTAAATTTAATCCCAGTAATTCTACTGGAAATTTTCTGGGAATGATTCAATATGACCAGATTAAAAAAAAACCAATTCTAATGTGATTTTTTCACTGGTCGATGGCACATTTTATGAAATAAAATATCTAATATTCTTTATCCCGGGAATCCCCCGCCAATTATCCCGGGAGTGATTTGTGTGTTTGGGTGCATAAATATTTACGTATCTACACAATTTTCACTAAAACTATAGCTTACATTCTTTTTTTAAACGCTACGGTACTTTTTACCCCGGGAATTTCAAGTCTAGTGTGGACGAAGTCGTGGGCATATCCTTGTATCTCATAAATTACTTCACGGACCTTGTTCTAAATAATTTCTATTATAAGTTATTATAGATTTGTTTATCTCTTTTTAGTGTCACTCGTTTCATCAAGTTTCAAGTCACAACGTTTCTAAAGAAGTTTCACTTCAAAAAAGGGCACGCTTCCCTCTGGTAGCACTTAGTTATACTAGCTGTGCTTGTGGTTTCACCCGCGTGATGGAAAAGTGATGGAAAATCGTTATATTTTGGATAATTCACACTATATCTTTATAAATTATAGCATATGCGTTATTCTGATGTGTAAGCTGTATTATTGGAAAGTTTCATCATAATCCACTCAGTAGTTTTTCCGTGAAAGAGTAACAAACATACATTCATACATTTATACTTCTTACAATCTTTTGCGTTTATAATATTTATAGAGATAGAGATAATCACTTACTTATTACTTAGTTAATTTTAATATTTAAATTTAATTTTTAAAAAATATGTCGAAAGTCTTACATCGACATCTAAGAAGTTTAGATGTTTACTACTTGACATTTCTTTCTCAAAGTAATGGACAATTTGGTATTCGTTCAAAAATAGACTACGAAAAACACTGGATAAAGGACAGTGATGTATGGCACGAGGAAAACAGCAAAATAGGATCGTAAAAACAAGCCATAATGGCTGAAAAAAGTAGTTAAGCCAAACAATGTATCACGACTGATATGTAACTCGCAACACGAGACCGGACGTTTCAATAACATTTTATTTAATGTCACTTTTATTATTTGGATGTCTTGACTTCGAGTTCTGTTATGCCGAAAATGAAGAGTTCATTTTTGCTTTTCAGTTTTAGTAGAAATGATTCATTGACAACTTATCGAACTTAATTAACAAATTATTAAACTATACAATAAATATAGCTCCACTTTAGATATGTAAGTATTTGAAGTATTGCCATTTCACTACTTAAGTTTCTCCGAATATTTCACAATATGCTTCCATATAACACTTTATATCGCTACTATTTTTTTTAATAACCCTCATGTAATCTATAAATGTGTGTTTGTTTGTGGTTGTGCATTTATATAAATGTATGTCTAAATTTGTTCATCCTTATTTTTTATCTTTTTAACTCTGCTTAAGCTGTGTTTGTTTGTAATAGGTAACACACTAATCTTAGTATTGTACTTTTAATTTGTCTCCTACAATGATATGGTGTATGTAACTGTAAACGAACCAAATAAATTGTTAAAAAATATTTTATATATGACTTTTTAAAATAATTATTTGTTATTTAATGTTATTTGTTAGATTATGGACTATTTTGGAGGACAATTTCGTGTTAAAGTATAAAGTACTAGCGGCCCCGGCAGACGTTGTCCTGCTCTGGAAAAAATTCTAGGACCCGATCCCAGTGCCACCTACCGGTTCCAATTATGGATTTAAACCATCCGGAGACCCATTCAAACACACAAAAACATACATACATACATACATAACTTCACGCCAGTTCCCTTGCGGGGTAGGCACGAACAACAGAGTGCCATTTAGGCTTATTCTTACACACCTCACTTGCCTCTTTGACATTCATAACTCTTGTCATGCACACTCGTCTGTTCTTAAGGCTCCTGACATCACCTTCTGCTAGTACACGATCAATTTGATCGTGGAAGGTGTGTCGTGGCCTTCCACGACTTCTGCATCCATCCACTTTTGCATTGTATATCTGTTTAGTCATTCTTTCATCACGCATTCTTTCCACATGCCCGAACCACCGGAGCATTCCTTTCCTTACCTTCACCCCGACACTCTCTTTCAGACCAACTCTCTTTCTCACACAAAAACAAAATCACCAAAATCGGTCCAGGTGATTAGGAGGATTGTAGAACCCGATCTCAGCGCCACCTACCAGGACCATTGTATATATATTATATATATATACAAGTAATTTCATATTTTTAGCAATAGTAACTGAATGAATAGTAGAATATTATAATATTATAAGAATCGTTCATACATTCATATTTTTATTATTCAAAGTCTATTGTTAGTATGGGATTTATATAAAGAAACATGTAGTACTTTGACAACTGTTTCTTTTGACTTTCGAACGAAGAATAGGTACCCATCTAAAGTACAATAAATTACAAGTTATGATTCTCGCACAATATTAAATTATCCTGAGAGCTACTCCGGTTAGTAAACACAACTACCCGTAAATAATGTTACAACTCTGGGCCCGACAAAAACAAATTCACACCTGCATAAACATATTTTATTAACTTTCGGCATTTTGACTTCTTTTGCTTACTTTGTGTTTAAAATTTGTGATTAGAAAACAGCCCATTATTGTATTGTAATCTTTTACGAACTATTGATGTATTGTGATCTAATGATCACAATCCGATCCCAAATCCGAACACCTGGCCAGTGCCAGGTGTTCGGATTTAAAGTACAAACTGATTCTAGGAAATTCAGTCCACGCGGCCGGACGGACATATTGCATCTGTGCAGTATAAAGGAATGGCCCGATGGAGGGATAAGGGAATCGAGCGATAACCACGAGCGAAGCAAGACGTGTGTACTACAATCGGGAAACTTTTAGTGACGGACTTTGCGCGTTTTTGAAGTGAAACTTCTATATAGACGGGGTCTTACGATTTTTTTGTCACGAAAAAGAGTCACAGCCGCGCGTTCTAATAGTTAAATTTTTAAACTCGTGATATCTTTCGAACGGAATGTCCGAATTGAATAATTCAATTTGCTAGGTGGTAGGGTATTTACCCGACTGGGTGGCTACCACCCCTGGTCTAAAGTATGTCGCCATAACAACCTTGAGCTGTGTTCCGGCATTAGTGATCAGGTTCCAGTTTCCCTTAAGAGAGCAGAAGCGCATTTGTAGCAACTTTGCTGTTGCAAATGTCTATAGGCGATGGTAACCGCTTTCCATCGAGTAGGCCGTCTGCCTGTCTGCTGATCTCGTGCAATAAAAAAAAATCTAAAAGTTATATAAAGGTATTGAAGCAGTCTTGAATATGAAGTAATTTATTTTGATAAGGATGAATACCAAGATACGAATAAAGAGCCTTTTCTAGCGGCGGCATTTTAATTAAATTTTTAAAATAAAAGATCACTTACTGTGGCATAACTATAATAGTTAGACACAATAATATGATGTCGCGATACTTTTTAATACCTAAAATCGCGTTCTGCGCATCGGTAAGTGCGATGTTCCGAGCCGCCATTAATGGAGGCAAACTTAAGTTTACATCGAACTATAACTCTGCTCTCCACGTGGCTGGGCATCACTGCCTCTATTTGTGGTCTGTGTAAAAAAATATTAATAAATAATTTTAGAGTAGACTATGGATGTTTTTTCGGTTTCGGACCAAATTCAGTTTTTTGTTTGATAAAATAAAATTTGTTTAAATAAAAAATGCATTCATTAAAATGTACCTAACCTAACCAAATTATAATTTGCAGTAAACCTGCGAAAAATCGAAATGTGTGCTGGGACACATATTAGAAGTGAAACTTCAACGGACAAGTGGAAAAACGAATCGCAACTGACAAGTTGAAAAACGAATGGCAAGGGATGAGTGGAAAAACGAATCGCAACGGACAAGTGGAAAAAGGAATGGCAACGGATAAGTGGAAAAACGAATCGCAACGGATAAGTGGAAAAATGATTCACAACGGACAAGTGGAAAAACAAACCGCAACGGCAAAGTGGAAAAACTTCAACTGACAAGTAACAAAATGAATCGCATCAAAATTTTAACTTGAAGTTTTACGGGCAGATTTTTAATGTACTTGTCCAGTTTGAAAACCTGCCCGTAAAACTTTCGTTCGTTTCGTTTTTAACTTGTCCGTTTTATGGAATTACGACCTTCTGCATTACGTTTGGACTTGTTGTGTTCGGTTATATTTGTACCTGTATTATACGTGTTTGTATAGTTCTAATAAACTCTATAGTAATTCTAACGGCATTTTAATTCGAGCCTCGCGACTCGTAACAATGGTATATAATACAATAACAGGTGGCACTACTTGGAACAAATGTTATTAAATAAATAAATAAATAAAATAAATTAATATATAATATTAACACTATGTATATATTAACAAATCATATAAGTCTGTTGTTAATTTCAATACTAGTGTTTTAGACATTGTTCACAATACATAAAAACTTAGCGTAAACGAAAAATGAAAATACACGTCCTCTAAAAGTTACTTAAAAGACTTATTAGGTTTTTATAGTATGTTTATAAGATTTACTACGAAAGTCTATGGCAATAAAATTTAATCAGAATGTAATTTATGAAGATTAGTGTAACGTGAGTACAATAGGATTGTATATTGGAAGGAGAACAATAGCAGCAACGACGGTAGGTCTTTTATCGAAGGATATATTGGTATCTGGAAGAGTTATGTCCGGGATATTACGCCAACAGTGATATAACATTTCCTTCGAGATGATTTTAGTGTCTTGATGGAATAGTTCTGTCTGGTTTATGGACGGAAAGGATTAGGTCTTTGTATATTTTAAGTAGAGCACAATTTTCCCATTCTATAAGTAAAACAATTAAACATAAATGAATGCATAAATAATACTCGTAATATTAACGTATTTTTATTCGATATTTAGGGTTTCGTGACTATTTTGGCAAAACGGAACCGTTACAAAATCATCATATCAGTCTGTCTGACCACATGACCGTCTAGTCTGTCTATCAGTTCATGTGTACGTATATCTTTATTTGTCATAGTCATCTACTGACTGAATGAGGATGGATAATGATTGAAAGATATATTCTGTATGCCGCTACACGAAACAACAATGAATGTAGCGGTATAGGCAGTCATAAAAATAATGATTACGGTTGGCCATCATACATGTGAGAGAGGAAACCGTTTTATTTTTATTCTTTAAAAACCATGACATTGATTCTTAGTGACCTTTTTTATTTAAATTAATAGGTGGTGAGATATTAAAGTCATGAACCTTGTGTTTGTAGGGAGGTGAAGCCTTTGATTTTTGTTGTATCCTCATCGCTTGTCTGGCAATGACGGCACTCTGACGGGGTCTCACGGCCTAATCGACACAGATACCTCCCGAAGCAGCCATGCCCCGAGAGGACTTGTGTCAGTCGGAACCGGAAGGGCGCCGTGCCGTCTTTTTATCCAAGTTTGCAAATCCTCACCGACTTGATGGTGACGAGATCAGCGCTGGGGTGTCTTAGGCGCTCTTTCCAGACTACCATGGCGACGATGCAGAGCTCCAACTGGCAAGCCTTGGTTCCCCGAGGCACCGGTCTCATGCCCCTCGCCAGGGCCTCCATGCGCCACTGGTATAGCGACGCGTGGCCCCTGACTTCGAAGTCCCATGGTGGGGATTCGTCGAGTAGCTAGGCCGTTTCGAAGGAGCTCTTAACGCCCTGACGGCCAGCACTTGCTGCGCTTTTCTCAGCATGGCTACATTTCTGGCCGTCAGGCGGTCTGGGGAGGGAGGGAGGAGGAGCCCCCTTCAACTTTGGAACTACTCGTTTGAAAATTCTAATAAATTGAGGTTCTAGACCTTCTAATTGTATCAACGATATTAGTTTAAACTAGATTTTTTGCGTTGTTTTTGATGATGGGTTATTTATGATTAAATTATTTTTTAATGGTTCCGTAGCCAAATGAAAATTAATGCGGAATCCTTCCCTGTGCATGGATTGACACGCATTTGGCATATTTAGAGTCGTTGTGATTTGAAACTTGATGAAACAAAAAGCGACACTAAAAAGAGATAAACACAAATCTATAGGACTAACCCTGAGAGAGAAAAAGATAGAATATATTATATTTAAATTTAAACGCTATACTCATATAGATAGAGTTGGAAATGTTTTGAAGGTTTTCGTTAATATTTCAAATTTCAAGTTTTAAAGCTTAAATATATTATAACAATATAATTTATCAAGTATGACGTCACGAAATTTAGAATTCATCCCACCCCTTGTCACACTTTGTTTCACTTCTACTACGTGTGTACATTTTTGAAGTGAAACTTCTTTAGAATCATTGTGATTTGAAAATCGATAAAACGAAAAATTGACACTAATAAGAGATAAACACATAAAATTCAACCTTATTTATTAAAACACATTTCTCGTTATCAGTTAGTATTAATTACCAATTTAAATAAAACTTTAAAAAAATATGAATTCTAGCTATCTGTACACACTTAAAGCAGATATTCTTTTATGCGTAGATCAAAGGAAATTGTCCGCATTGAATTTTGAACTTTATGATAGTGATTTAAAGTGTAATTTATATTGATTTTATTGAATTATAATATGTTGACGGATGTAGCCTAAAGGAATAATTATATTTATATTAATAAAAGTTAGAGAAGAATTATCTGTGAGTATATTATCTGTAGTTTCACTTCTACTACGTGTGAACTGCACACACGCACACACACACACACACACACACACACACACACACACACACACACACACACACACACGCACACACGCACGCACACATTTTTTATATAAATCTTCTGGAATTTATTCTTTAGAATAAAAAAAACTATTTTAATTAATTAGATTCGAATTATTAACGGATCTAGTAATTTTAAATCTATTGAAATGTTGACTAAGCAAAGTGCGAACATATTATACCAAGTAAATGGTACCACCGAGCCAAAGGTACGAGCTTACAAAAGTCAATCACTTATATACCCTGGTACTGATTGAACGGGATGTAATGAAGCTTACACACAAGATATTTACGGTCTCCTAAGCATAGTTGAGCGAGTGTTTCTAAATATATTACAACCTTTTAACAACGTATGTAAGGGTTTAATAAAAAAAAAACTGACTAAAGTGCAATAGACAGAGTCGACGCTCGTCCCGATCTTACAGTAGCATGGAGATCGTGCTCTCTTCTTTTATTTAATTAATTCAAAACTAATAACAATTATTTAGTAGTTTATTAAGAGACAAAATAATATAAAATTTTGTACATCTTGAAGTCGGTGCCAAATAAACCATAAAATATATAATGTTTTGCAACATTTTGTTGTTATAACAGTGTACTCATATATGGTAATTTTTATGGATTGCTCGGCACCGACTTCAAGATGCAGAAAATTTTATATTACTTTATCTCTTAATAAACTAAATAAACTTTTAGTTCAAAATCTTTATTAAGGTATTTTATACTTTTTAGTTTTTGAAGACGGTTTTTATAAAGGAAGTTTTTTTTATTTGTTACTTTTTAGTGTCTAGCTATGCGTAGGCCTACGAAAGGTGCCGCGCGCCTTAAAATATATAGGTCCCAAGAAACGAGAACGGAAAATTTTCATAATAAAATGTTCGTAAAATGAAAACTACTGGGCTAAACTATGTTAAATTTTTAGGGAACATCAAACTAAAAAATAATCACGTAAATCGGTTCATAAATCTCAGCGTAATCGGTGTACATACATTTAAAAAAAAACAATCAAATAGAGAACTTTCTCCTTTTTGAAGTCGGTTAAAATACATAACGATAAAACTAATCAAAACCTTGTAGCAGTGAAACGTGTTAGTAATTTATGTACGCTGCTTCATAAAAAAGGCGTGTAACCGAATACCTACCAATAAAAACTACTCTTATTCAGTTTAAATTTTGTTGAAGCTGTATTTTTATTTTTCATTCAATAGTTCAAAAGTAAGAAGGGAGGTTGGCTGCAAATAGTATAAACAAAAAGGAATCCGGATTTGATCCTCAGTCTAATAACTTTCCTCAGAGGTTTTATTATTGGTTCTGGTCTAAGTGTCAATAGAATTTATTTACAAGTCACTTAATTAAGGATTATAAATATTTGTAATAATAACCTAGGTACTATCATACTATTGTAATATTTGCGGGTAGTTGTGTTTACTTATCAGATATAAAAGCAAGTGGGCGTAGTGATGAAAGATCATTCTTAATTCAAGTTTGGTCAGATGCACGTGTCGTAGTAGCTCTCTAAGGTGGCTAATTATTGTACAAGAATCAAGAATCATAACTTACAATTAATTGTAGTTTAGATTAGTATTTTTCGTTTGGAAGTTGAATTAAACAGTTCTCCAAGTAATATGTGTTTAGCTATATAAATCCCGTACTAACATATGTTTGTTTTCTGTCGACATTTATAAAGGGAAAACAATGCCGGACTAATATACTCTATAATAAATTAAAGATGACAGCATAGTGCTTCTAAGGTAATTCATCAAACGTGCATGCGACTATCGATCACGCCACCGCTAATGCACCGACAAATTAATGATTCCTTCAAAACACTGCCACTGTATTATTACCATAATGAAATTTCACTATCGTAGTTAACTATCAAAACAGGGCCGGGAAGTGGTAATTATATTGCAAATTGCTTAACTTCTGCGCAAAACAACACACAATGGATTGCGGCTGGTTGATTGCTTGCTTGGTTTGGATATACAGCTATAAGGGTTGTTCTACGAAGTATGAAGAATTTAAATGTTATTAAACCTCAAGGGTCGGTATTTACTTAAGCGAAGGCGAATGAAGTGAAGCCAAGAGATAAATGACGTACACTAGTGACGGCGCTGAGATTGACTAAAGACCTCCGAATGCCACGTCTAGCACGGTCACATGTAACAGATTTCAGAGCCATGATCAGCTGCACCCGTGATTTGTATTCCGAGCCCACCTGTCTTCTGGATAAGACAGATGTAGTCAGGGTGCTTTAACTTACTCAGGATCAAGGAAAATCCCGTACTCTGTAATGGGTAGGCCCATATAGTTCGCCCTCATAGCTATAGGAGGTATCCAAAAGTATATAGGTATACACTTTAATCATACATGTTTTGTTGGAATAACCGTCTAATATGAAATATATATGCTCAGGCATTTACCTGTGATATTGTTATAGTTATTGATTGTGGCCGAATTCATCTTATTTGTAGGTGTAAAAATAACGCCGTTACCGCATAGCTGCATTAGGTTATATATACATAAGTTATCTGTCAATATTTAACGTCATTCACAATTAATAACAATATTGCAAAACAAATAATGCATTAAACCCATCACTATATCTGCCTAAAATGGTCAATAACTATAACATTATCCCAGATAAAACAGTAGCTATATAGTGAAAAAATTCTGATTTGAAAAAGTATAAATAACACGATAAAGACCATAAGATATGATCTATGAACACAATTTTTACTTGAACTTATTTGATTTATTTCCTCGGTTTCCGACAGTTCATTTATTTGAGGGAAACTTATAATGTTGTAGAGCACTTGAAGCGGGTTAACAGTGGGCTGCATTTGCCCACAGCGGGTACGCCTACTCGATTCATTTCAACCGTGATTATCTGATCGAAACACGCTCTTTTTGATTCAGCCTCATAGTTATGGCTATTTTTTATTCTACGAATTCAGCAGACAGGCAGACGGCCCACTTGATGGAAAGCGGTTACCATCGCCTATGGACATTTGCAACACCAAAGTTGCTACAAATGCGTTGCTGCTCTCTTAAGGGAGACTGGAACCTGGTCACTAATGCCGGAACACAATTCAAGGTTTTTATGGCGGCATACTCTACACCAGGGGTGGTAGCCATCCAGACGGGTAAATACCATACTACCTGGCTGTGGGTTGTTTTGTTGCATCTTACGACAGGCCGCCCGGCCGCAGAAAATTCTATTCTTTCTCCGTTCCTGCACGAATAAAAAATAACACCACGAATGACAACATGGAGGACGGATACAAGAAATGACAATATAGAACAAGAATCCGAGGAATGTTAGTCGTCGATTCATCGGATTGGAGGGCGTCCTGCACTACTACTACTTTGTGGCGTAGGTATCGTTAGTCGAGTCTTAAAACTCATGACAATGTTCTGTAATAACTTTTTTTATCCTAGTCAATGAAGCAGTAAATACGTAAAAGTTGTGTTCATCCTCTAACTTTTGAAATAAGAAATGGACAATTCTGCAAAAATCGAAGTTGAAGAACTCCAAAAATATTTTTAGATTTCAAAGAAAATTGGTTTGAACAAGTATTTTATTTTCTGGTTCCGTAGCAAAATCACGAAGACCGTAGACGTTTGCTACTACTACGGAACCCTTCATAGTTAGCGAACTGCCATACACTTGCCCGATTTGTTAAAACATATATATTTTGGACTTATTAATAAATTCCGCAGCATACAAAAAATGGGACAGACTTTTGGGCCAAAGAAATTTAATGCCTTAAAAAAGCCTTATATTTATCTATTACAAAATGGAAAAAATCAGTACTAAATTCTATCTAGAAGACGGGCAATCTTAAAAATGAGGTCAAAAATAAAATAAGTTTTCGATTAGCATAATCAATTATCCGTGCAGGAACGGACAAAGAATACAATTTCCTGCGGCCGGGCGGCCTGTCGTAAGAGGCGACCAAACAACCCACAGCCAGGTGGTAGGGCATTTACCGGACTGAAAGTCTACCACCCCTGGTCTAATGTATGTCGACATAACAACCTTGAGTTGTGTTCCGGCATTAGTGACCAGGTTCCAGTCTCCCTTAAGAGAGCAGCAGCGCATTTGTAGCACCTTTGGTGATACAAATGTCCATAGGCGATGGTAACCGCTTTCCATCAAGTGGGCCGTCTGCCTGTCTGCTGAACTCCTGCAATAAAAAAAAAACAATTTATAAGAATGTATTTCTACAATTAATACTTTATATGAAAACATTTACACCACACGATCAATTCATTCAAAATACACCCACTACAATAATAAAAAAATATTAAATTAAATCAAGAGACAAACACACATATTGTACGTCTCCAAATTAAGCAATTTACGCTTGTGTTATGGGTAATACACAACGGACTACTTTGAAACCGATCCCAGACACCCAGACCATAGTTAATAAAATTAATAATGGAGAAAATTCGCTCAACCTCAGATACCGTCGTTGTATTAACATCAACATAATATAAAGAAATATTATAATTACTCTCATCTTATTACAATCTGAAACCAACAATGCATGAAAGCGCATCCATCTCCTTTACTCAAGCAATACCGCATGAGCTAACATGAGCTTTGCAAGAATTTTTTATGACTTTCGTTCACAATATTTCCTTAAAAACACATCTAAATTTATGATGGTAGTAGATAACTGTTGAATCATTTGTTAACAACACAGTGGGAAGTTTAAACAGGGCCTTTTCGTTATTGAAAAAGTTTTTAGACAAATAGCTATACAAACACCTACAGTAAATCGTTCTAAAACTGCTATTTAGTACACTGAACTGTCTAAAACAGTGCTTTAAAATTAAGAAATGTTTTAGTTTATGAACATATCACTTAAAGGCATCCGACTGAATACCTATTGTACGTAGATAGCGTTTTATTCGGTATAATAACATATTTATAATAGTTTTTGCAATTCTCAAACATTAAAAGAACTTGCAACGAAAATAAGCAATAAAACGGTTTATGATGACTTTACCTGAAGGTCGACCACAAAGACAAAGAGATTTACTGAAAATAATCACATTGGAATTCGTTTTTTATTTTTAATTTGGCCATATAAATCATTCACAGCAACGTTCTCGCGGTATAAAAACCAACGCAGTTTTTAAGTCTAATAATTAGCTGTGGATCAGCGAAAACCGCATTGAAATCGGCCCAGTAGTTTTTACGTAAACCCCGAACAAACAGACAAACCGACAAACGGAGAAGAAATCTAAAATAATGCATCATGTTCTCTATCGTTTATATAGTGAATTCCAGTGATTTTTTTAAATGGCTTCAATACACGGCATGTTTAGAATTTTATAATATTGTGGATTATATCCGCACTGTGTCTCTTATGTCAACTACTGTGCGGCCACCTATATTCCAGCACATTATCTGTTCATCCATCGTAAAAAGCTTTTAGATAACAAAAAATGTAGAAATAAACGTAAATCGAAAATAGAAACTGGTTTTTATCACGAAAGTAGAACACATAATTATTTATCGTTAATAGTGTGAGTGAACTGTTATCACAAAATATTTATTGTATTACCATTTTGATGAAACCGGGAAGGTTCACTATAAAAGAAAAATAATGTCCTTGATGACACATTACGTGTAGTGACGATGTGGAAACCACTTTTACTTGTAGCCGTGTTGGCTAATTTGTATCTAGCAATTAATTCAGGTTTGCAAAATTCTCTCTATTCATTTTTATTTATAAATATTATGATGCATTGCTCATATTAATAATTTGTAGGAAAACAAACGAGAGAATTTACTTAATTGTAAATTGCTATAGCTATCGCTGTCATCTTGCGATTATTATTATGTAATTACTATAACACTACATACTCTTTGTCCACGAAAAATTTAAATCAGTCTCTTCATCAATTTTTAATTCAAATCAGATAGTTTTAAGTTCGCGAAGGAGCATATAAATTTCCAAAGAATCTACTTTTATGCATTTGGACTTACCATCTATGTGTTCCAAAATATTTCATATAATAAACGTTTAAACAAATTAAAGTAATAAAAAAACAGGTAATTTGCTGTTTTAAGATAATGTAACAGCAAAGTTGTCAAAAATTGAATTTGCCCTATCTCTTTTAGATGTGGTCAGTTCTTCGAATAGTTACTCCTCGGCATCGGCGAATGTTAAAACCAGTAAGATTTTTTTTTCCTCTTATGTTCGGGATTCACTTGCGATAATGTTACAGTTATTGACTGTGGCCAAATGTATCTTATTTATACGGTTAAAAATAACGCCGTCGTTAACTAATAGCCGCCACATTATGTTTATGAAATAAAATTCTGTTCGTGTGTATGTCATTGAACTCTTCCTAAACAGTTGGACCGATTTTGATTATTTTTTTGTGTGTGTTCAAGTAGCTCCCGGGATGGTTGATTCACAATTCAACTCGGTAGGTGGCGCTACCATCGGCTAGGATTTTGATGAAGTTTTTGTGCCTGTATGAACGAATCTCATGGTAGTATAGGTTCATAATTAAATCCGGTAGGTGGTGCTAGAATCGGGTTTTAGATTTTATATTTCCAAGGCAGGATAATAACTTCCGAGCCCATTAGTCTGTCACTATTTAACGTAATTTACATTTAATAATAACATTATCCCAGATATAGCAGTAAGGTGTGATAAGGAATAGAAGGAATTCATGGATTCTAAAGATTGATGACAAATTATGTAAATGTGAATAACTGAAAATTTACTAATAATACATATATAACCATGACATATAACGTAGATACGAATAAATGAGTTTATACATACATTAAATGGTGTAAATTATTCTTATATCAGTCACCTTTATTTATTTAAAGGAGAAACCCGGTTCTGGGCCTAACCGTTACATGAATGTGATATGTACCAAAAAATTCGTCTATTTTCTTGATTAACCCATTTAAATCTTAACCTCATTGACAGTGGCCAAGTGTAGAAAATAAATAGATTTCTATTTTTTTGTTTTATACAACCTTTGTAAACTTAGCAAGATTGATTTCATTATACGTTACTAACTCCACAAACGCACTCATTAGCAATAGAGCATCCCTGAGAATACGATCGATTTAGTGATAATCGATACTGTTATAATTAAATAATACAGTATACATCATTGTTTTTATAGGTATTAAAATCAATCTAAAATAAAACTTAATCGTATTGATTAACGTAACGTTAGCACCAAATCAACTACCGAAAATCATTAAAAGAAATAAATAATTATGTATGTAAATAATCGTTAAAATCGATTACAAAGCGAGTTGCTCTACTAAACGGGAAATGCTAATGTCAACGTCTGGCTTAAAGGCCTAGTTGCCAAGCCATAAATATATAAAAAAAATGACAACGTCTGTCAATTGTCGTGGCACAGGCAGGTTATATATAATTTGTATTGTGTATCAGTGTTGCCATATCTACCAACTTTTTGGTAGATCTACCAATTTTCACTTCAGTCTACCTATCTACCACCCTAGACCTAAAAACTACCTATTTTTTAAATTAGTTTGACGTATCACCACTTTGAATTATTTTATATCGACGAGCGACGTTGCGATGTGTTACGTGAGCCATAAACCACAAAAAAAGTCGGGTGTGATTTACATATATGTCCCCGGAATCATAAGTAATGAGGGGGGAGGGGGGAGGAAAACTTACCCCTTGTGCAACTCCTATGTGGCGGAAATGTATAGTTCCTGAGTAATGTTTTTGTCAATATAACCTCACTTCTGTTTTTCACTAATAATTCACTTATATCATAGGTCCAAAGTTGCAAAATCCAATGAAAATCGAATATTCAACAGAAAAGAATTCACAATAGTCCGAAAACACAACATAAAATTGTTAAAAATGAAATAAAACAACAAAAGCAGTTGTGGTAGTTGAAGTAGTTATGGTAGTTTTGGTTGTTTATGTAGTTTACACTTAACCTAACCAACTGTTTGTGAGTATATATGATAAATAGTGAATGGTTACAGTCGGTTCTGGCGCTTTGGTCTACACAAATGCGCTGCTGCTCTTTTAAGGGAGGCTGGAACCTGGTCACTAATGCCGAAACACAACTCAAGGTTGTTATGGCGGCATACTTTAGACCAGGGGTGGTAGCCATCCAGTCGGGCAAATACCCTACCGCCTGGCTGTGGGTTATTCTGTCGCCTTTTACGACAGGCCGCTCGGCTGCAAGAAATTGTATTCTTTCTCCGTTCCTGCACGGACAGAAGATAGACACTTTCAGTAAGATCAATCAAATAAATCTCAAGTCAACACTTACGCTTTTTATGGATCTACATAAAACCTTATCGTGTTAAGCTGCAAGCGCACACCGCATGTGCCTTCGTAGGAAACGGCCTTAAAAATAGAATTTTTATCATTTTTCACAAAAAAAACTCCAACAAGAAAAATAACCTAAAATGTAAACATTGACGACTGATTTTACCAATTTGGCCATTGCTGGGAGGCGTGAAAATTAGGCTCGTGAAACCTTCTTAGGTGTTGTAATTTATGCCCAAATTCTAGCCCTGTAACGCCAGGCCCAAGTTTGTATGGACTTTGGGTTTCTCCTTTCTTATGTTAGTTATAAAATCTTGTAAACTGAGAAATCAGTAAAGTCACGTAAATGTATCATATATTTATATTTTTTTATTACACATCCTTGCTTTGTTCCTATTCAATATTAAACATTGTTCTAATATTATAGATAAGGTTAATACTGAAGCAACAAGTAATTCTACGAGTAGAAGCTCAGCAACGGTGATCGTAACTAGTTCTGAAAAGGGAAAACCCGAAAAGAATGATCAAGGAAAAGGTATAGCGTTTTAATTGTGTTTACAAATTGCAATCGAGAATTTATAGAAAATCAACTAACCGCGTATTAGTTCGCATGCAGAAAAGGGTTCCGTTCAGATAAAAAAATTCCACTGGTTTGTCATTTGGTTATAGCTACCCAAAAATTCTTTTAATCGATAATACAAAATATAAAAAACTTAATTTACCACGCCATGCTTCAAAATTAACCCTCTTAGTAACCTGTATAATGACTTCTACTACACCCATATAGTATGTAGTCATATAGGATGCACAGACGGACCGGACGGGTAAAGGTTCCGTTGTAACTAAAATGGGACTCCTATTAATTAATTTTTTTTTTTCACTGATGCCAAATTTATAGCCACACCAGATTGAAGTAAAACGATCTATTTATAAAGAAACATTATCAGTGTTTTTGAGTCAATTTTTAATATACTGTTATTTCCAGGTACTGGGGGAGATTCAATAAAAAGTGAAAATAATTCAACAATGGATAAAACCTCAGATAAGGATTCTGGAAAAGATTCAATGAAAGACAAAACGGATTCAAAGATAAAACCCGACTCACAAAACAAACCTAAAGGTGAATTCATTTTATTGATACTAATATTTAGCCGCCATTTCGTTCACATTAGACAAATAGCTAAGAGCAAACTAGTATGAGCAATTAAGTAACATCAAAGAATAATCTTGGTTTCTAATATAATGTTACGAATTGCAGGACTCCAATTAAAATGCCGTTGGAATTACTATAGAACTTATTAGAACTATACAAACACGTATAACACAGGTACAAATATAATTGAACAAAACCAGTCCAAACGTAAAGCACGATTCAATAACACGCGCAAAGTCCGTCACTAGATAGATTACCGTATGTACACAGATCTTACTTCGCTTGTGGTTATAGCCAGACTGCCGATCTCTCCATTGGGTCATTTCTTTATACTGCACCGACACAATATGTCTGCCCGACCGCGTAGACCGAATTTCTTAGAATCAGTTCGACACACCTGGCTAATGACTCCTATAAAAGATTACAATACACAATGGGCTGTTTTCTAATCACAAATTTTAAACACAATGTAAACAAAAGAACTCCAAATGCGGAAAGGTAATAAAATGTACTTTTATGGTATGCAGGTGTGATTTTACTTTTGTCGGCGTGTAGATCGTAACAATAATAAAGTAAAACTCCCGGAAATATTAGAAAAATTCTTTTAGAGATAGTTGGATTTTGTAATAACGTCTATCCTTTCTTCCTTCCTTCCTGATTAAATTCCAACACCTATCTCAAATAAAAAAAGCATTCAAATAAAAGTGTTAGTTGCCGATCTATTAAGACATCGGTCCAGTTTTTACGAATAAATTCACAAGTTCCGGATCACTAATTTGGAATTAGTGTCTTATTTTTAGCATTAAAAATAACGCGTTAACGACTAGCTTAATTAGTGTATTTACAATAATTTATATACATATATATCGCATACAATGTCGCATCTTAAATAACGCATTAAGCCCTTGGCTACAGACATCTGCGTTAAGTCTTTATTAGTACGTTAGTTAAAACATTCCGGCGCAGATAAGCAGAGGCATTACAGTTCTAATATCCAGGTACTTCAAGTGAATTAGGAAATAATGAATTGATTTTGGTATTAATCTGTGATTTTAGTACTACTGTCATTAATATCTTCTACAGGTGAAAATAACAAAGAAGATGGCAATAACGACAAGTCAAATAATAAAGGCGACGACGGCGATGACGATGATGATGACGATGATGAGGACGGTGATGATGACGATGAAGACGACGACGACAAGGATGATGACGACGACGATGATGATGATGATGACGACGATTGTGATGATGACGACGACTGTGGTGATGATGATGACGATTGTGATGATGGAAACGATTGTGACGATGATGATGATGATTGTGGTGATGATAATGATTGTGGGAATGATCGTGACAATTGTGGTGATGACGACGATTGTGGCGGTGATGATGATGATTGTAGTGATAATGACAATTGTGGGGACAACGAAGATTGTGGCAATGACAAACATTGTGGAGACGACGACGGCTGTGATCATACAAACAAGTGCGGAGGGAACGATGGCTGTGGTGATAGCTCTGACGAAGATGACTCATGTGGATGTGGCAATGATGACGATGGTGGCTGTGAAGAAGGTATGAATATGAATAAAATCTTGAACGATAATCTATATACTAAAACTGGTCATATCATTGTTTTATTTTATCTGATTGACATATATACTTTTATCTACCTATTTCAACATAATTTAATTAGGAATATTAGTATCTGAATTATATATATTATATACACTGTGCCTTCACCAGAACATAAGTCTACAATGAAAGGGCATAGAAAAGGACAATACATGGGAAGAGGTAAGAAACGAAGAAAACCAGGGGTAAACACAATTGATAAGTTGCTAACAAGTTTTTAGTACTTTGTTTCATAATAGTTTCATAATTTGTAACAACAAAAAGATACGGCCTGTTTAATCATCGATTATCGACCAAACGATACGGATCTGGACTGATTATGCTAGTGATAGACAGAGTATGACAGTAGGGATATTATATTATGTATTTTGCAGTATTGCAATATGATATTTCTAAACATAGCAGAAAACAATTTTTCGAATCCCTTACACAAATTACACATCTGTCAGTGATTATATTATATATTGCGGAACGTACGGCGCTGCAAGTTCAGTAACTGACGGATCGGCTCTAATCCGCACGCGGCATAATTTCCGCTGTCGTGTCATAGTTTACTTAAAACACACTGCGAGCATATTTAGCCGAAATCTCAGCACCGTACTTTCCGCAGGTGTCGCGTTACGCTGCCTTCAGACGACACGCGCCCGCTACGTGCTCGCCACGCGCGTCAGCACCTGCGTCTTTGAAAGCTTTGAGCTTTGAAATTTGTTGCCTATAATTTGAGTCTTATGACACGTCAATAAATCTCAAATTGCATTTATCGAAGTCCAACACCGCAATCGCCTCGCTGACGCCACATGCCACCTTCGCGCAAGCCTGGCGCTCACTCTGACACGTGCTCACGTGATATCTGGAAGCCGCTAGGTCACTGCACTACTTATACTAGTTGTATAAGTGGGTGCGAGGCGTGCGCGATGCCTGCGCTGACTTTGCACGTGGCGAGCGCTAAAAGACGGGCACAACGCGTGTGCGGGTCCTGTGCGTGGCATCTGAATATGCCCTTAGGCTAATTAAACTCCCAATTTCCATTGTTTATTCTAAATTATAACTAATAATCAATAAGATTCAATAAAAAATAACAATACATGTAATAAACATTATCCATTAATTGTTTCAGATGACAAGGATCAAGGGTCTTCGTGTTCGGGTGATTAAACTTAATTGCACAATTATATACAGCAATAAATTGATTCCATTATTATGAATGGGGGGTGATAAGTTTTTTTTTTCATTCAATTCCATAGTAGCATTAAAAATAAAAACTAGGACCTTTAAAAAATAGTGACGTTGTTAATTAATGAATCGCAGTCCACTACCTCAACGTAAAACTCTCTTAGCTTGCGACATATCAATAATTATTTAATTCAGAAGTGTTATACATAAATACTTTTAGGCTGGTGTGCATAAGCATATAGCCGTCGCCGCGACGGCTAAAATAAAATAACCGCTGTTTAGCCATGCAGTTTTAACGACAATTTTATTTCAACCATTGGTTAAATGTCTATGCACATCAGCCTTAATGCATTTAAAGTAACAAGTTTCTCAGAATTTATCAAATACGTCTCAATATTTTTTTTAGGAAACCAAGAATTTACGTTTGTACCTTTAAAAATAAAACGTTTTCAAACTATAAATAAAGCATTTGTACTTGAATTTCATAGAATAATTAATTTTCAGCATCAAAAAGGAAGTGCAATAAATCAACTCAAAAAGGTGACTATATTTACATACATTGACGTATAACTCTTTATAGTTTCAGAAAACTTACACGTTAATCTAGGCGGTTAAATGGCAAAAGAGCGATTTCTTTTAGATCTATAAACAGTCACAATCCTAAAATTACAAAGGTGTTGGAGTTTTTTGTTGGCACGACCGTTTGTCCTTTCGGACTTACAATACAGGCAATTGTAATGATGCCTGGCCATTATTACATTATTTAATCAATAAACAAATTACCTAATTAAATTAATATAAAACTTTATCTTTATAGAAGCATAGAACAATGTCACATTACTATAAATTTATAAGTAAAATATTTTTTAAATAATTAATTTGAATTAAAGTATTCAGATAGATAATTATCGATCAATTTTAATCAATTTTTATTTAAATTTATTTATTTGGTTTACTAATTATATATTTGATAAGTAAACCAAATAAATAAATTTAAATAAAAACCAATTAAAATTTTTATACGTAAAATTATTTAACAAAAATTGGCTCGTTTTGATCTCGCGCCAAAAGGAAGATGGTCATTAAAAATCAACGTTGTGTCGGATATAATTTCAGCACAGCAATACGCTGGGTGCATTACTTTGTTTGTTGAGAATGCGGCGTACAAATTCCTAAAATATACTACGTATAAAATACGTAAGCAATGTTATTACGTCGCTATTTCTTCAAATAAAGTCTCTTTCTTTCTTATTTCTTTTTATTATTATTGGATTGGAATGGTCATTTTAGACTGTTTTATACATAATTAAAGTTACATTTAAAATTCGTGATTACATAAATGAAATGCATTTTTTGCCTTAGCAACAACGACTACTACGACTAAAGGTATGTATATACTAAAGGTATGTATTTTTAAAAGATTTCTCTACATATTCGTTTAAGTTAGATTTGATTATCTAAAATGTGCTGTGCCGTCATTTAGTTAACGCAAGATTTACGGACTTATTCATATTCTGTCAGAGTAAGTTTGTAGGCGTCTTTGCGAACCTTAAACCAGTATACAAACTTACTCTAATTCAACATGAATAAGGTCGTTATATGTTTTTTTTTTAAATTTGCCTTTTTAATCATAGTCCATTTTATTTTATTGTATATCTCTAGAGACCACGGGCCATAACAATAGCCCGGACTTTTGGAGGGCTTGCGTGGGGCCATGGAAAGGCCAACACGTACAGCACCTTGACAAATTTAAGGTAAATGTGGTGTGACACTGACCGGCGTTTATCTCTGTCTACACCATATAATAATGCACCCAAGGACATGAAATTGTGGGAAATGAGAACAAAAAGTACTGGGCTATTGGTGAAGTGTACTGCTAATGGTAATAGGGGTCTGAGAATATGAGGACTATGGCGTCTGCCTGTCGCAATGTTCTGGGAACATGGAAAAATAGGCAGACGGTGACTCGCCACTCCCTGCATGAAAATTTTTATAAAAGACAGGGGCAACATGGGTGTGAGAGGGTAAGAGGTGTACAGAGGTGAGCTGCAGGTTCACTGAAGCTAATTCTGACGTGATGCCATTTATCACTTCCACCCTTGGAGCTTGAGTCTTAGCTCTAGCGATCTCCACTCCATGCCAGCTGGCGAAGGTAAGCACGGCGGCGGGGGCTTTGCCTTGGCCCCCGGAGACAGGTACGAGATGTCGCTACTCACCTAAGGCTTCCCCACAAAGCCCCCCTGCGGGTAATTTTATTTATATACGTTGCATATTTAACTAAATGTCTTTATGTACTTGCAGCCATGACCATGGGCTGCAAAAATTCTAACATGGAGACAACAACAAAAATGTCAACAACAACCGAAGAAGGTAACATTATGATTAGAAGAGCTTTTTAGCAGCTTCACTTGCGGACGTAAAAATATCTCATGATATCATTTTTCGGATTGCAAACTATCTTACTTATTGCAATGCTTATACTTAAGAATAATAACATGCTAATAGGCATCAAACTTATGGTCTTATTCATATTGAGTTATAAGTTCATAAGCTTATAAAAGAACCCTAAAGAAGCCTACAAACTTACTCTAATATGAACAAGACCGTTACTTTTTAACTTATGCGTAGTTAAAACAACATTTTAACGGTTTTAGGCATGATATTTTATTTGATTTTAATTTATTTCTATGTATATAATAAATATAAAACAAATAAAACCCTTAAAATTTTATTTTAAATCTTATACTAATATATAAAGCTGAAGAGTCTGTTTGTTTGTTTGATAGAACGCGCTAATCTCAAGAACTACTAGTCTGATTTGAAAAATTCTTTGAGTGTTAGATAACCCATTTATCGAGGAAGGTTATAGGCTATATATCATCACGCTAAGACCAATAGAAGCGGAGCAACAATGAAGAATGTTTCAAAATCGGGGGGTTTTGAAAACAAATTACACGCCGCCGACGTCGCGGGCACAGCTAGTATTTAATAAATATCTTTTAGCGAAAGTTAGTATGAATAAAAACTTGAATGTAACGTCATTAAAAGTAATGGTATTAAATAATTATTATCATATTTATATGCCATTATTATGAATTAACCTTATACGATTGTCTTAAATAAGGTATTAAAATGGTATTGGGTAAGTTGTATTTTAACATAAATGTGTCAGTAACTTCAATTGCACCGAATTTAATGATGAATATTTTGTGATTACACCAAAACAGCACGTTATTCAACTGTGGAATATAAAATAAAACTTTTATTTGTTTTTTAAACAGCAACATCACCGAGTACAGAAACGACTGAAAAATCAGGTTAGTTTTCATATCAAGCATTTTCAAGCTTCAACAGTTGTAGATCTCAAACGGCGCAAATATGGAACCCTAGTAAGGGGTTACATATTTGTGCCGTTTGGAGTTGAAATTTTAGGTCCGTGGGGTCCATCGGCAAAGGGTTTCTTCAAAGAAATTTGTAAGAAACTCTTTGATACCACCCGTGATCTGAAGGCTGGTTCGTATTTCGCGCAACGAATCAGCATAGCCATACAACGTAGCAATACAGCCAGCCTTCTGGGCACGCTTCCCTCTGGCAGCGATTTGTTACAAGTTATGGGACTCGAATTAAAATGCCATTTCAATTACTATAGAATTTATTAGAACTATACAAACACGTATAACTCAGGTACAAATATAACCGCACGCAATAAGTCCAAATGTAATGCACAATTCAATAACACGCACAAAGTCCGTCACTAAATGTACACACGTCTTGCCTCGCTTGTGTTATCGCTTTGACTGCCGATCTCTCCATTGGGCCATTGCTTTATACTACACCGATACAACCTGCCAGCTGAAGGATGAACAACTAATTTCTTAGAATTAGTTCGACACACCTGTCTAATGACTGCCATAAAAGATTACAATACAAAATTTTAAACACAAAGTAAACAAAAGAAGACAGTCATAAATAGTTTCAATGTAATATATCATAAATAGCCATAATAATCATAAATAGCTCAAACGCAGCAAGTAATAAATGTGATTTGTCTACAGGTATGCAGGTGGCCCAAATTGTAACAATACTTTATATTAATTTATTTATAATTTAGTTTATTATTAAGTATTCTGTTATTAATGATTTAATTTTTAACAAATACCTTAATTTTCGTTTTTATTACAAACTAAGCATTTTCAAAATTGCTGTTTACCGTAGACGTATTATTATTTAATTTACAACATATTTTCTGTCAGAATTAGAAAGTCGGATTCACAGATCTTTTACATTCGCTCCCTACTTTGTTGATATCAAGAACATACAGTATATTACAACTTGTAAATTATAAATGGTGTAACTTCAAATGTAGATTAAAAAACTATAAATAAACTAAGTTAGAAATAAGTTAATATATGCGACATATTCAATGTTTATAACTTGTTCAAAACTTAATATTTTTCATAATTTAAAAAATGTAAATTTATGAAAAGGTGCTACAACTGAACCAACGAAAAAGAAGAAGAAACCATATCGTAAAACAACAAAAAAAGAAGGTAAAATACGTCAATAATTGTGATATTAGCCTTTAATACTGCAAAATTTATAATTCACATGGACTTTATAGAAAGCACCACCACTACTACTACAACAACAATGAAACCCAAGAAACCATCGAAAGAAACCACTGATCAAGCAGGTTGGTACAATAGTAATTATTGGCGTGCAAATTTTATAAGCTAACACCTTCTTTCTCCGTAATTAACTTAAACCTAATTACTATACTTACATTACCAACTATTTTGCTCATGTTATGAATAATTTGACAAGTTTCATTAATTTGTGCTGTCCTGACCTGCCCCGTAATTATGTGCTTGTGTCTAATGTGAATTAACTTTTCTGTAACAATACTACGTTTTAACGATTTTAAGCACAGTGTTTTATTTAATTTTTATTCCGATGTTTAGGCCACTTTTCAGTAGCCGTGGTCATGTTAAAACGTAGTTTTATTACGTGGACTATTCGCGACAACTTGAAAATACTCACTTTACTGTTAATGTTCAAATCATTCATTATCAAAATCTGTCTTCTACTTAAACCTAATCTCGATCCAGCATAATACAGGCTGTAAACAAAATAATCGATTAAAGACCAGAAGAGAGCCAAATATGGTCAGTATTACGAATCGCCATCTTGCCTCTTAGCAGTCTTTGAAACTACCTCTCGACGTTGGTTATTTTTGACAGTTACTTAAGAGTTACTTTATCACCTCTTATCCTTAAGAAGAGTTTATGGGTAAGATTTTCACTATTCAGTTGCTGAGTAATTGCTTAAAATTTAAGAGATGATTATAAGTAAGGCCATACATGTTTAGATTATTTTTTAGGATTCTGGGGTCAAATAGCAAAAACAGATTCTTTATAATTTCATCTTATACAATGAGGCACATATACGGACATGTCTGCGTATTGCACATCCATTTTAATTGGTTACATTTATTGGCCAACTAATCATACTTATTTTTACAAAATAAGAACTACATTCGTCTTAATATGTAATGGTTTTAAGTTTAAGTCTTTCCTTAACATTATTGAACCATTATCTTATATTCCAAGACTTACAACGTTAGCAAGATTTTATTAAAACTAATATGAGATTAGCGGAGGATAACGCTTAAGGCCCTTACTTATAATCGTTTCTTAAATTTAAAGAAACTGCTCAGCAACTGATTAGTGAAAATCTTACTCATAAACTCCTCTTTAGTCGAATATTTTGGGTACAACCTACGTTAATCATTCAAATTTCGTTTATCTGTGCTCCTCTTTGGTAAACGACAGGTAATACACGTTTATAAGTGAAAAAAAAGATATTCATTGATTAGGGTCTGATTCTGATTCTCTTACTTAAGAGATGGCTAATCGTTTGTTAACGTGATTATTATAAGTAAGGCCGTAAGTTATTCAATGTTTTTTTTTTAAGAAACTACAACATCGACTCCAAAGGGAACATGGAAGCCATCCAAGAAATCTACGACTGGAGAAGGTACTTATATATTATTTTTCAAATTTAGTGTTCTTTTATTTTTTAAATTACCATTAAATAGTATAGAAACAATTTCAGATTTAACACTTCCAACTAATAAAATATATAGATTAGGTTTTTGCTTAAGTTTATTAATTATTCAAAATTAAAATTTCCCCTCCTGTATATCATCTACAATACATTAATACATATTATAATGTATTTATTTCTTCAAAGGTTAAAATATTGTTACGACCTAGGTGCCGATAAAAGTGGATTCACACTTGCTTACCATAAAACCACACTTTATTACCTTTCCGCATTTGGACTTCTTTTGTTTACTTTGTGTTTAAAATTTGTTATTAGAAAACAGCCTATTGTGTATTGTAATATTTTATGGTAGTCATTAGCCAGGTGTGTCGAACTGATTCTAAGAAATTCGGTCCACGCGGTCGGGCAGACGTATTGTATCGGTGCAGTATAAAGCAATGGCCCAATGGAGAGATTGGGAGTCGAGCGAAAACCAGCCGCGAGGCAAGACTTGTGTACATTCGATAATCTATTTACCTAGTCCAGCTATAAGTTCGGTTACAAATGAAAATGCATTTTTTTTAAATGAAGTAATGTGATATTATTAAAATATATACCTACATATTTATTAAAGTCTCAGCAAAAAATAAAAAATATTCTATTCGAAATGGCCACCTTTGGCTTTTATACAGGCCTTTAATCCGTTTGGACACGAATCTATCTATCTACGGATTTACGCACTGTTTCCAAGGGAAATTTCGCCACTGCTTGCTCCAAAGATTTTTTAAGACTCAATATCGCCGTGTCGTTTAGAGCAGGCCATGTCCTCTAAAATTGACCATAATTTGAAGTCTAAAGGGTTGAGGTCTGGGCTAGATGAGGGCCAGTCTTCAGCTTTTATAAAGTTGTTTCAAGCCAAGCTTGTGTAGTTCGTGCCTTCTGACCAGGTGCAGAGTCCTGCTGGAAAGTCCACGGTATATTTTTAAAAAGTGTATTGCTGAGAGGTTTCACAGCATGATCCAAGACTGTATCTTGATACACTTTGGCTGAAGTTTTCACTCCTTTTTCACAAAAATGTAGTTTTGTGACTTCTTGATAAGACACGCCCCACCAAACCATCACTGACGTAGGATGATGACCACGTTCTACCTTTCCGACCACTTGAGCAGCTTCTTTAGAACTGTGAGCGTACACTTTATCATTTTGTTTATTGTAGTGTTCTTCAATAGTGAAAAATTTTCCATCGGTAAAGAGGATATTTCTGTGCCTTTCACCTGCGTATCGCGACAGAAGGCGTTTTGATCGATCCAGTCTCTTTAATTGTAAAGATTTATTTAGGGCATGTCCTGTATGTTGACTATAAGCCCCGAGCTTCAGGTCTTGTTTTATACGCGACAAAGTCCCATATAAGTCCTATAATTAAAAAGTTGAAAAAAAGAAAAGTTTTTATGTAACAGTATTTATGGCCAGACTCTAGTTAGTGACGGACTTTGCGCGTGTTATTGAATCGTGCATTACATTTGCACTGGTTGTGTTCAATTATATTTGTACCTGTGTTATACGTGTTTGTATAGTTCTAATAAATTCTATAGTAAGTCTAACGGCATTTTAATTCGAGTCCTGCAACTCGTAACAATATTATGATGGATAGATACCAATATATGAAATTGAGTAACCTTCAAAACATAAAACTCACTTTTTGAGTAATGATAATATAATATTTTATACAAAGATATAACCCGCGACTTCGTCTACGCATGACTTGAACTTCCAGCGGGATTCCCTGGACACAGAAAACCGTAGCATTTGAAAAAGAATGTAAGCTATCGTTTTGGTGAAAACTGTGCCGGAATAAGCTAACTTTTAGGCACCCGAACAGCTACAAACCGCTCTCGGGAAAAATTTCCGTGGGATTCTCAGGATAAAAAGTAGCGCAAACAGACAAACCGACAAACAGGCACGAAATCTAAAAAAAAATGCATCGTGTTCTCCATGGTTTATAAAGTCTATTCCAGTTGTTTTTTTTTTTAATAGCTTTAATGTACAGATACGGCATATTTAGAATTTTATTATGTTATGCATAATCTAGTATTTTGAATACTTTTGTTTTCCATACAAAAAGTTAAGTACTATTTTCGAATTACCTATAATTGTGATACTCAAGTGCCATGGCTTTAAAAATATATTGCTAAATATGTTGAAGATGCTAATCATGTACCTAACGTTCACTATAGCTTTAGTTTTAATTATTTTTTATTATAGGCAAAGAGACAACAACACCTAAACCTAAGAAAACAAGAACAACAAGAACACCTAAACCCAGGAAAATAAAAACAACAGCAACACCTAAAGCCAGTAAAACAAAGAAAACGATAATAATGAAAGGTAAATTGCCCACTAAAGCAGTTATTGCCAATACCCAAGTAATTCCACTAATGTTTTATGACAAAATAATATACTAAAAAATACACCACCTAGTAGTATATTATTATTACTATTATCTAATTGAAAAATCATTAGAATACCGTAAAAACTAAAATACCTATTACATGTTGGGGGCTAAGAAGTCGCGATTAATAAAACCACGAGAGGTCTACGTTGTTACGAGATATATTTTCGAGTGTTACTTCAATGGTGGCAGAAACAATTTAAGACAGCCACGCATTCCAATATTAAATTCAAATTTACCATATACAAAAAGTTTGTATATCCATCATTACACATAATAATATAAAAATTATGTCACGTCAAGAAGCTTGTCATCTTTTTAGAGTCATAATATTTATCTTATTAGCCTTTATTTGTTTTAGCTACTACTGCGCCAAAAATAACACGAAAACCTTCGAAAAAAATGAAAACCAAAGAAGGTAAATGATCCCAAACATTAATTTGGTTTTAAACTGATTCAATATATGATGTATAAGTATATTGTCGTTGTGCAATATAAAATTTACTTGAGTAAACTTATACCGTGCGCAGAAGTTTTATGGTGATATCACGCGGCGATGGTCTGTAGAGTTAACAAAAAGGTTACATAAATAGTTGTTGCAATAAATTTGTTATTTATTTGCTTTACATGAGTATATACAATAATAGTAAGTAATAAAATACAATAATAGTAAGTAGTCATCGGCAAACCGTCTGCGCGCGGCTTATGTATTGACAAAAGTTGTCTAGGATGTAAATCATGTATGTTGTTATTAAAAGGAAATTTAAAACTGCAAGATTGATAAGAGTGAATGTGTGCCAAAAATGTGAAAGTGTGCCAAACTGTGTATGTATGTATAAAAACCTATTATGTGTGAGTAGATGGTTATTGATACAGGTTTTGAGATAAAAGGGTACGCACCTTGCAGAATCTGCAGTTTTTTCTCGAACGGTTTGATATAAGCTAGGCACCAGTAAAATACTGTCACCTCTTTTTTTTACTACTCATATGTTAAGGTTTTGCAAACGGCGCCGTGCAGTGTATTAAATTGAGCTCTTTTAAACATTTTTGACAGGAACTTCAGTTGAAGTTCAATCGTCCGACGAAGCATACATTAATCACATACATGTATAATAATATATTTTAAAAAAGCTCATTTAATCATCTCATAAGAGTCCACTACTCATTGAAGAATCTTACTATCAACAAGAAACAAATCTACATATGAATCCGGCTCGAAGGACCGAGCAAAACCGGTTAAGTTCCAAGACTTCGTAAGTTCGTAAACTTGCGTAGTGGGCGAGTTGTGAAGCGTCTCTTTTTTAAAAAGGGAAGAAGGTATGAAGGAAGACTCTGAATAAAGAATGGAAAAAATCGAACGAATGGACGAATGGCCCGTACATAGGTTATACCAAAAAGGAGTATGCAAATAAAAACATACTACTTCAATGAAAGAAGAATACTATCTTTTCCATGCTGTTACGACTCAAACTGATTATGAAAAGGTATAAAAAAATTATTATAGATTAAATAGCTTTCTTAACTTTCCGCTGCCTGATTATAATGCACACATCTTACCTTAATAGGTATAATAATAATATCCGGACTTTTTTCTAATAAAACGTTGAATTTTAAGAGTTTTATGGTCAAAATAAGTAGATAGATAAACAAAATTTATGTTACAATAAAAGATGATTATGTCTTTTACGTTTTTCTATTATTTTTAAGCGTAGGAAGTTAAGGGTTCCCAATTCCCCCACTTCCCCTATCTGTGCAAGTTCGTAACTATAATAAACCAAACAAGTCGTCAAAAATGAAAACAAAAAGAAAGCAATGAAAACAGACGCATAGGGATATGTTAAGTTTTCTATATAAAGTTTTGTTTATTATTATACTGCGAGTTTAGAAATGACTACTACTACTGCGCCAGAGAAACAAGAAAAGCCAACAATGAAACCAGACGAAGGAAAAGAGCGTGAGTATTCAAGCTACATACATAACATAAAACCAATATTATATAAATGTGAGTGATGCTCGCATTTTCAATTATCCATTATGAATGATTGCTTTTTGACTTTAGAAAATAAGACATTGACTCATAAGAAATATCCCTACTTTCCCTTCCTGTGCAAATTCGTAACTAGAAACCAACAACAAGACGCCAAAAATGAAAACAAAAACAAAGCAATGAAAACAGAAGCATAGAGATATGTTAAGTTTTGTATACTCAACAATGTTTTGTTTATTATAATACTCCGATTTTAGAAATGACTACTACTACTACTGCGCCAGAGATACAAGAAAAGCAAACAATGAAACCAGATGAAGGAAAAGAGCGTGAGTATATAAACCAATAGATAACATAAAACCATTATTATATAAATGTGAGTGATCCTCCCATTTCTTATTACTTTTTTGACTTTAGAAAACAAGACATCGACTCGCAAGAAATCAAAAATGCCAGACCAAGAAGAAAAAGAGGGTAAATATTACTAGGCCTTAAAATAATCTGTGAAAATCAGAGTGGAAACTAAAAAATGTATGTTAACAGGTAAAGGGAAAAAGTCAAAGGAGAAAGAAACGATTGAAGGTAAATATAATTATATTAACGTAATTTTATATTTGATACGAATTTATGGTGTTTTATATATCCAGTTTTGTTTTTTCGGTAAGAAATTGGAGGCCAGTGGTTGTAACACAGTTTCTTCTAATAAAATATATATTAATCGTAGTTGTAGGATATTAAATATTAAAAGTAAGAATTACGGTTTTGTTTGGGTCCCATTTCTACTTGATACAGATTATCTTAAATAAGGTAGTTAAACTTCAGTATTTATATTTACTTTACACTGCTTGAATACACTATGCGGTATCTTATTTAAAATGCCTACCCCGCAAGGGAACTGGCGTGAAGTTATGTATGTATGTATGTATGTTATTTAAAATAAAGAAGATAATGCAGAGATTCTTTCTTTCTGACCGTGATTATGGCAGAGGCTTGTTATTCAGCTTAATCTACTCTTTATTGTACGATTTTAATTGTCCATAATTGTCAGTCAGCTCATATATCATGTTTCATGACGTCGGGTCTTCACGTACTTGGGCATTCAATAGTCAGTTATATCAAGGTGTCTTCTATAGTCTAAAATGTAGCTGAACTTCAAAAGTGGCTATCGGAGATTATTATCAGTCACATTATGGACAAGGAGAACAGTGCCGGCTTTACTATATAGTATAAGACGTGTAGCGTACACGGGCGCTGAACGCAGCTCGCGACACCTCCGTAAATTTTAAGTCGCTCTCGGCTCCAGCGCTTTTAAAGACTCTGCGCCTATACTCTACACATTATTATGAATTTCTGTTCAATGGTGAAAATATAACCGTAATTATTCCATTTTGCTAGAACTAGAGCCGCCTCTGAAGGAGAACTTCGGATAGTTTGTGTTACGAATATGCTATGCTATCAGTTTCGCCAGTTTAAATGTATTTATGTTCAAATCATACTTTTATTTCTAGTTACAGTCACCGTTGAAACAAAAAAATCTTCTGTAAAAACCAACAAAATACAGAGAGATGGTAAGTATAAAATCGCAAGCATGTAGGTATAATTTCGAGTAAGCATTTGTTAAGTCACTGATAGCTCAGTGACTAAAACATTTAAGTTTCATTCAAAATAGGGCAGGCCTAATTGTGCATATTGCCACTTGGTAATAGCAAAATAAAACTTGCCCATCAGGATTACTGATATATAAAACACGCCAATCTAAATTAGAGGTGCCAAGCTAAGAATTCGTCCGAATCGTTCCTCCTAATACAGGAAGGCTCGTGTCCAGCAGTGGAACGTTTATGGGCTACTCATATTATAAACTTTATTATGAAATTATTGAGACATTTCTTTCATGAACTCTTTTATTTGACAGAGATCCAAACGAACTCGACAGTGACAAACAAAGGTAACAAAAATATTATATAATATTTTTGATAAATTTTAATTAAAATAGTCTAATCACAATGCATACAAGTTAACACTATTGAAAACAATTAACTGTTGATGATGCCAATAAATTATTTAAGTAGTATACCTATCATAAAAGAAAGTTTAATTATTTGTCTGTAATTTCAAAATAAATGCCAAAATTCAAGTAAAAAACAATAATTAATGACTGTTTTTAGTATTTTTCTCTGTCTGTCTTAAGACAGATAGGTGAATTGGCTTCGAAATGGCGATTGCAATGATTTTTTTAGGATAAAAACAGAAATTGTCATTTAAATGAAACCTCTCTTTTATTCCATAGTGTTTGATAAGTTGTTTTTTATATTATTTGTTAATGTATTTAAAAATATGATTCAGAATATAGATATAAAAAAAAGACGCTTTTTCCTCTCTTTAAAAATTATATCAAATTATCAATAATTAAAGCTTCTAAAGATATTGTGGAGTCCATTTTTTAACATGGCGACCGTGGAATTGAATGCAAAAAAGAAATAGTTTCGTTATGCGCCGATTATTTTCAAAGAATGTCAACTGTTTGGAAGAGCTTTTAGAAAGACCGAAAACGGACCTCTTCGAAATAGAGTCTGCAAAAAAGCAATTAAATCAATACCATGAAGTTTTACGAATAATTGACGGAAAGATAAAAGATACAATTATATCTAACCCCGATTTTTTGAAATTAACTGGGGAAAGAATTGGAAGAAATGGAAAATTATACTTCAATTGGCTGCGCATATTAACAAAGTGTGAAATGTTGTTGGAAAAATAGGAGAAGAGGAACATTCCACAAAAGTGTGAGTCATTTCTTCATAGTCAACCCATAAAAATACGTTTACCAAAGATAGAAATTACGAAATTTGACGGTAGCGTGAAAAATTGACTTTCATTTTGGTATCAGTTTAAAAAATCCATGAAAGTTCAGTGTTAGAAGATGAAGACAAGTTCCAGTATTTGTTACAAGCTGTCGTACCACACACCGAGGCTAGGACTCTAGAAAGTTATCCAGTCTCGAATGAGAACTATGTCAAATGCATGGAACATCTCATGTCAAAGTACGCTAGAGAGGAACTTCTTACGCAACATTATGTACGAGAACTTCTACAATTAATATTAAATAAAAATCAAGAGGAGTCTCTCGTATCATTATACGATAAATTGAGTGCACATTTGAGGGCCCTTGAAACATTAGGTATATCAAAAAATCACGCTGCGTTTATACTACCCATGATAGAGTCGGCGCTGCCTCAGGAAATCCTTAAGGCATCGGAACGTTCAGCTATACATAGTAATAAAAAAAAAGATCTGAATAATTTATTCTCATTCCTTAGAAAGGAGGTAGAAAGTGAAGAGCGTTTTAATATGGCGAGAAGCACATTCACCGCGCACGAAGATACCACCACAACAAGGGAACATACGGCGGAGTGTCTCATCAACACAAACAAAATAGAAAAGAAAACAGCGTGTTTGGTACGATAAAGAAAATCACAGTTCAACTGAATGTTTTAAAATAGGTAAAATGAGTGTTGACCAAAGAACACATAATATATAAGGAAAAAACGAGCATGTGATTTATGTTTAAAAAGGGAACACATAGCTAAATTTTGCAAATTATATATAAAGTGTGTTTTATATGTCAAAAAAGAAACAACACTGTTTTCTGTCCGGTACAAAATAATATATCGCTTGAGACTGTGAGTACAGAACCTACTAAATTGTCAACAGTATCATCTTCCCACAAGGATACAACTTTGCTTAAAACTGTACTGGTCGAGATTCATTACATTAATAGAAAAGTTTTGACAAGAGCTTTATTCGACAGTAAATCTCAACGCTCCTATGTAAAACAAAACATTATAGATGTATTGGAAGCAAAACCCCTGAAAAGCGAAATTTTATCCCATTGTGTCTTTGGTGGTATTACAACAAATTACTTAATTTGTATAATTTAAAAATGAAAAGTTTTGAAAGCGATTTTGAAATAAACATTATGGCCTTAAGTCAAGATTCTATATGTAACAATATTCCTAAGGTTGATTTTAAAGATAAAAAACTATTTAATTTGTTAAATTAGCATAATATTAAACTAACAGACAAAACTGGTGGTAATGATGATATAGGCATTTTGTTAGCGGCTGATATTTCAGGTTTTTTTTTAACAGGCTCGTCTCAACTGGAAAACAGTTTACCAGCTATTAATACCAAATTAGGATGGACTTCACAAGGTCAAAAAGTAAGTATTAGTAAAAACAGTACATCAACTAGTATTCTATTCTGTGCTAACAATGAAAATGATTTTACAGCATATTGGTCACTGGAAATGTTAGGTATTACGAGACCCTACAGAAGTAAAATCAAAAGTGGAATTGGCAGCTGAAACATTAACAGCATTTGAGGAAACCATAAATATAAATGCTGAGGGGAGGTATGAGGTTATGTTAACATTTAAAGTAGGTTATGAAGATTTACTGTCTAATTTTGGCAAAGCGAAACAATGGTTGGAAACTACTACGCAGAAGTTAATATTCAACGGAAAATTTGAAGAATATGATAACATTTTCAAGGAGTGGGTAAATTTAGGTGTCATAGAAGAGGTTTTTTCTTCACAACTCGATCACAGTATAGGCCACTACCTTGCTCATAGGACTGTTATCAAGGAGTCTAGTTTGACAACTGCTCTCAGACCAGTGTTTGACGCATCGGCTACAGATAGAAATGGTATTAGTCTCTATATTTGTCTTGAGAAAGGCTTAAATTTGTTAGACATGATACCTAATCTTTTAATAGGTTTCCGTAAAGGAGCTATACGTATAGTGGCTGACATAACCAAAGCATTTTTACAAATAGCTTTACCTGTACAACACAGAGAAATTCTAAAATTTCTATGGTGGGAAAATAAAAGCACTGAAAATATTGTTGTATATAGATATTGCCGAGTAGTGTTTGGATTGGCATGTAGTCCTTTCTTATTATCTGCGACAAGCACCATTTGAATAAAACTAGTGGTAAGTATCTAGAAACAGCACAATTATTAAAGAAATAATTTTATGTAGATAATTGTATTACAAGTTTGGACACAGAAAAAGAAGTTCATAAGTTTATTGAGAAATCCAGAGCTATAATGGAGATGGCAAAATTTAATTTGAGGCTGTGGGTGACTGCTCCTCTGTCTATAAACGAAACAGGAAAGGAAGTAATATCTGGTCTAGGATTAAATTGGAACACTAAAATCGATAAGCATTTTTTGTAACTTAGACAGTTTGCCTGACTACAATAATTTATCCAGTAAAATAACGAAGCGTTATTTGTTCTCATTAATACAAAAGGTTTTTGATCCAATAGGTTTTACTGCTCCAGCTATGTTAATTCCTAAATTAGTACTTCAAGAAATATAGCAACTAAAATTACCTTGGGATGCAAAATTGCCTAGTGACATATTAACCAGATTTAAGGAATGGTATAAATATATAGCTTATTTAAAGGACTGTTCCATCCCACGTCGGTTAACCACTTTTATTTTAAAAGATAATGAACTTAGTCTACATCTACAAACTACTGGACTGACTCTGGAGTGACTTAATCTGGATTAAAAGAGAACTACCGTTAAATACTTTTGTAGGTAATAGAGTCAAGGAAATCAGACAATTTACTAATATAAAGAATTGATATCACATTCTAAGCGAGCATAATTGGGCGAATTGGGCGGCTCGTGGCTGTAATGCAAAAGAATTATTACAATGCCGATGTTGGAAAGGACCTGACTGGTTGCAGCAGCCTCGTGAAAATTGGCCACATTCTGAACTTGTTGTTGATGAAAATTAAGTTTACCTTGAAACTAAGAAAACTCTATGTAATAAACATATTATTATTGAATAGAACATACTCAATAAATTACAAACCTATTTTTCAAAATATACAAAAATAATAAAAGGTATTGCATGAATTTTAGGATTTACACAATGTAAAGCATGTAAATAATAGAAGAATAGATATTATTTCATTTGCTGAATATGAGAAAGCCGAAAAGACAATTATTAAAATGGTACAGAGTGAACATAAAGAATATTTAAATAAAAATGTGAATTTAACAAAGTTTGTTTATACTGAAGGATTAATAAGGATTAAGACTAAACTATTGTTATCAGAAGACTTTCCAAAAAGTATAAAAACACCTTACCTTTTACTGTCAGGAGCTCAAGTAATTCGGACAATGGTGAGACAAAGACAGATTCAACATGTTGTAGCTAATCAACTTTTTACTGATTTGCGATCAAGATTTTGGATAATAGGCATTAGACGGCTCGCTCGTGAATCGGTTATTTCAAGTTTTATTATTTGCAAGAGATATAAATTTAAACCGACACAAGCGCCTACAGCGCCTTTGCCTTTAGAAAGAATTACATGCACAGTGCCATTTAAGACAACGGGGGTCGATCTGGCCGATCCATTAGTATTACGTAACAATGATAAATGTTGGATTGTATTGAATACCTGTGCCGTGTATCGAGCAATACATTTAGAACTGACTAGATCTTTATCTACGAAAGCTTTTATGATGACATTGAGGAGATTTCTTGCTCGTCGAGGTTGTGTAGATACTATGATGTCTGATCAAAGAACTAATTTCATGGGGACAAATAATTTATTATCTTCTTTAAGATGGGAGGAAATACAAGAGGAGTTAACAGTTCGTCGCATCTTATGGAAAATGAACGCGCCTTCCGGTGCTTGGTGGGGAGGGTACCGGGAGCGACCAATAGAATAATGAAAAATTTACTGCGTAAAATTTTAGGTAAAGCATCTGTTTCCTATGAAGAATTGGAAACTATAATATGTGACTGTGAAGCTGTCATGAACGGTCGACCTTTGACGTATATACTTATACATAGTGAGGGAGGTGAATAATTGGAATCATTAACTCCGGCTCATTTCATTCAACTTTTAGTGTCCAACAACACCACGGATTTATATATATATCTATGTATATTATGTTGCTTGTACAAAAAGGAAGAGATACGTCAGATGTTCTAAGAGCAGGAGATGTTGTTTTAATAGAGACAGAAGAGAAGAGATTAAAGTGGCCTTTAGGTATAATAAAAACATTGAGAGAAGGAAAGGATGGTGTAATGAGAACGGCGGTAGTAAAAACTTCCACAGGTAGAAAGGTGCGGCCGGTGCAGCACTTGTACAAGTTGGAGGTAGCTGCTCCAACGACAAATAGTTCTTCTGACGCAGGAGCTAACAGTAAACAACAACAGACTCGGAGAGGTTGGTTAAACTGCGAAATAAGTTTCAATTATATGTTTAAACCAAAATACTATTCTCATTTTGTTTCATGTTTGTTTATGTTAATTACTAATTTAGATGTAACGGTTTTGGTAAGTTTTGTCTGTTATGTTTAAATATTTGATTTCTTTTAGCGTTGGGAGAATGTTTGAAATAAAAACTCTGTTTTATTTCATAGGGTTTGATAAGTTGTTTTTTTTTTTATTATTTGCCAATGTATTTAAAAATATGATTCAGAATATAGATATATAAGTTAAAAGATGTTTTCCTCTCTTTAAAAAATATATCAAATTATCAATAATTAAAGCTTCTAAAGATATTGTCGAGTCGATTTTTTAACAGCCATCTTAAATATAATCTTCAATGTAATATGTGCCATTTTGATATTAGGTGTGGTTCATAAGATATAAATATTTGTAATTATTACTGGCATCTAGCTAGTATATAAGCTATTACTGCAAAACAAATCGTAGACACAGTTTAGGATAAAAAGTAATTCCTGCCTTAAGTAACAAAAAAACTCTGAATCATGCAGCGGAGACCCTAACACAATGCCTGGATGTAATAAAGGGTGTAAAAAGCTGTGCCCTTCAGAGAGTAACAAGTTGATGAAATGCTCATGTCCAGCCAAGATCAGTTGCGAATGTAAAGACAAATTTAATTATGATCGTAAAATAAACAAATGCGTACTTGACGGAAAATGCAGTCCGTAAGTTTACTTAAAGATTTATTTTCATTAGTTGAAATTAGACGGACAACCAAATGGCATACAAATTAAAATTAAAGCTTGCAAATAAACTATAAATACACAATAAAACTAGAGAGTGTAATCAGTTCTCTGTCTGGTTGCAACATCCCCAAAAGACTGGCCGCATTACCTCGTTGAATCGCAACTAAACTGGATCATTTTGTTTGAATGGTTTGGTTTGGTTTACATGTTTAGAATCACCATTTTACAGTTACAATTCATGAAGGTGAGCGTGCTTTACTTGAGGTAAATACGAATCTATGTGTGCATGTGTGGGTATAATTACGACCTGCAACTGATTGTTCAGTCAGACACGCACACTATCACAATGTAATGTATATGTACCTTCAACCAGGAGTAAAATGTATTCGTTTTCGAGAATCGCAAGAACTATATCAGCTTTTGCGTATTGTTATTACTTACGAATTAAAATTCATATATCGTCTTAAAAATCTATAATATTATAAACAAACCGTGTCTGTACATTAAAGCTATAAAAAAACGTCTGCGTGTCGGGACGCCCGACAGAAGTGATAACTTAAACTAATCTAAGTTGAACTATTTAATTTTGAAATTGTTTGATAACTTCTTATGGGAGGGTAAATCGCTTCGTTACGTAACGCGTTGCGGTGCCAGTCTGTCTGGCTTCCCTTTCTCTCACGCATACGGCAGCGGGAGGCAGGCTACTCCTCTCTCACTCTAACCCACAGCGCAAGCTAGCCGTATTTCGGTAATTAGATTAAATAGTGATACTAATAATGTGCCTACACAAAATTCTAATATACATATTCAAGAATTGTAAATGCTGTGGTACTTAGTGTCCGGGAATCCCGCGGATTTTTTCCCGACAATGATATAAATGAATTAAATTGAATAAATATTAATCGATTTCACTAGAACAATAGCTTAACTCCTTTTTCAAGTAATGCGATACTTTATATTTCGGGAATCCCGCGGAAATTTTCCTGAGAGTGTTTTAAAGTGGATAGTATATATAAAAATTAGCTGATTAGAATCCGATGGACACTAAATCTGAAAAATTTAGTAAAACAGGTGTAATGCATTTAGTAACATTAAGTAAGTAACTCGATACCCATATCAATAAGAGAATTTCCAAAAAGAAAATTTGAATTAAAATTACATTCGTGGCTGATGGAAAAGTATTTTTATGACATTAAGGATTTTATTAGATAAATTATTATATTTATATTTTTACTTTTGACATGATTTATTCTATTTTGTTGACATTCTTTTATTTCTGTATTTAATATATAATTAATCAAAATGCTCCTATTTTTTATTTTTGATATAACAATATTGTGTACACGACTCTCTGCGGCACGAATAAACCCATGAGGTTTTTGTGCCACAGTAAAATGTGTTTTTAATGCATATGAATGTAAGCATATTGGACAATAAATAAAAAAAGTCCTTAAAAATATAGAATTATGATTTTTTACATTGTCGTGTACCGAAATGTTTATATGACCATATGTACTTGACTTTGTTACCATCTTTTGTATAACTATTACTTGTATTGCTACAAATTCATTCATTCATTACTTATGGTTTTTACGAGAATCTTTGGATTTAATGTATTTTCCTAATAAAAAAACGGCTGCCCTGCTGAAAATACACTTTGATTTTAAATACTGGCAAAATAACTGTAATCTACGTTACCTGTCAAGCGTGGACAAAGTCGCGGGCAAATCCTAGTCTTCTATAAAATCATTTAATAAGTTTTTTTTTTCAGATAATGAAGGCCGTTTTGAAAAATCGAATAGGAAAGAAGATACGAACATAAGTAATAGTATTATAAATAAAACGAATTAAACATAGTACATAAATATTTATTTTTCGTCATATCCCTAATCTATTTATTATTATTATTAACTAGCTGATCCGTACCCACTTCGCTGGGCATCAGACAAAAATTAAAAAAAACTTATTATTAATCACAATCAAATATACCGTATGTCACTCAGGAATAATGTAGTTTTCCATTGGTGAAAGAATTTTCAAAATCGGTTTAGTAGATTCAGAAATTACCCACTACAACGTCACAAACTCACAGACTTTACCTCTTTATTTTTTTGTTGAGTTTAATTACCTACTAAGTGAATTCAAAATATTTCCCCTCCCGTACAGCCCGTACCCCAGTGACGCCTACATCGCATAAGCCTATCTAGCCGATTAGGGTGCGCGGCAACCACGCAACTTTTTTCTAATACTTACATTTTTAAACTCGTGATAACTTTCGAATGAAATATCCGAATTCAATAATTCAAAAAGTTGTATAAAGGTATTGAAGCAGTCTTAAATATGAAGTAATTTATTTTGATTAGGATGAATACCAAGATACAATTAAACAGCCTTTTCTAGCCGCGGCGTTTTAATTAAAATTTTAAAATAAAAGAACACTTATTGTATCATAACTATAATAGTTAGACATACTGTCGCGACACTTTTTGTAAATAATGATATGTTCTACAAAGTCGTAGTATATTGTTATTCTATCATATCATCAATAGTTTTCGCAGCGCACGCTATTTTAGGTAATTTTTTTACACCTTGGGTTACACTATTAGAGTTTTAGTAATGATCCCTATTTTTTTTGAAAATATAATATAGCCTATGTCAACTGGGGATAGTGTAGCTTGCCAACGGTGAAAGAATTTTTTAAACCGGTTTTGTAGTTTCGGAGATTACCCCCTACAACGTCATAAACTCACAAACTTTACCTCTTTATAATATTAGTATAGATTTAATCATAAATTAATAATCATAAATATAATTAATTAATCTATTTATTATAAATTAACTGCCTGTAGAAATTATAAAACTAGCACGCGTACCTATACAAGTTTTTCGGATATAGGCGCTAAGCGCTCTTCAACAAGGGTTACTGTCGATTTCTCTGGGATCCACTCATCAGATCCTGACTTAGTGACCATGGGACCAACTCGGGAGTAGACACGAATAAAAAAATTAGTCCACAATTGACGAAGAAATCGCGTAACAAAGATAATTTTCAAGGGTTTCTCTTGATTTCCGTGGAATCCACCACTCATCAGAATCTGACTGACTGGTGACTCTGGGACCAGTTGGACAGTTATATCCTTTTGATTAAAAAATAAATTAATAATTCATAACTTCCATATTTGAAGGAGAAATCGGGTAACTTACAAGAAAACAACACAGAGGAATTGAGAACCTCCTCGTTTTTGGAAGTAGGTTAGAAATCTTACTAAATATCTAATTCAAATTGTAAAACCGTTTTTGAAATACACGAAATAAATATACAAGAATTATAATAATAATAATCGGCAGACAAACACACATATTGTATATCCCCAAATTAAGCAAGTTACGCTTGTGTTATGGGTAATATACAACGGACTACTCTGGGGCCGATCCCAGACACCCAGACCATAGTAAATAACGGAGAAAATACGTTTCCGAAATTTACTATACCAGGAATCGAATCCGGAGCCTCTGCGTTGCAGTGAGGTAGGCCGGCAAAGGTTTAGCCCGCTGAACCACAGAGGCCGTCAATTGAATGTGTAAGATTGAATAATGATTATATTTAACATAGTACTTAAAACTACAAAGTAATGTGACATAAAAACCTGTGTTCCAACACACGTTCATGAGATAGACAAAATTAAAATTATACTTATCAGCACCTCTGACTGTTTTCTACATTGACATTGTATCACGTTCGTGGATTTAATCAAAATTGTGACAATACTAAATTACGCAGGAATAAATAAATGGAATGAAGGAGGAGGAGAACAAATGCAGCATGGTCAAGTATAAACCGGTAACCGGTGAGACATGCGACAAACTAATGCCACTGAAACTAAAAGGTCAGATATATAAATCTATCATAGGACCGGTCATGTTATATGGTTCCAAATGTTAGACCACTAAAGTGAGAGACCACAGTCGTCTCCACTCAGCTGAGATGAGAATGTTGAGATGGATATGTGTGGTGAACAGTCTGTTCTATGACTTAGTTTAAAAAGGTAACATGTGCTCGCGGAACTTTGAAATCTGGCGAACCTTTTCATACCACGATTGTACAACATATATATGAAATTTTATCCTTATAACCCAAATCTAAAAGTTAACGTTACTTTAGATAAAAAGGTGCTAAAAATGATTAGACAGTAGTCGTAATGTGTTATGTCTATCCGTTAAATGTTTATAATTTAAAATTTTTGAAAGATCAAATCTAAGCACATTATACATTTGTACTGATTTGAATAAATTCGAATCAGATAAGTTACAGCAGCAATTATAGCAGCTTAAAATACATCAATCATGCACAATGAAGGGTTCAGCTAACGCGCACCTATTTGTGTCCATGTACAATTAACGAAAGTAAGTAATATAAAATATTCCGTACTTAAGAAACTACTGGACGGATGTAATTTTAACCAATTTTTTATAAACTAATTTGGAATATAAACCCTGTTCTAATTTAACTTTCAAGCTTTATTCAAAAACATATTTACTCTTTCCAAATAAGTATCTACCTAATATCGATTATTCAAGAATGTTTAAATTTTAGTATTACTTCAAGCACAACCACCAGTCAAATAGTAGGTCTTTGAATGATGCCTAACGATGAGTTCTGGTGATAGCTTGGAAAAGCACAGTTCACTAAAGTTTAGATTTTCAATACTAACACATATTTTACAAGCTTTTATTTAACTTGCAATGGATGTACCTATGTATGTATGTATGTAAGTTCGGGTGGAATCTTGCAAGTTAAATTTGACCAACTTCCCGGCTTCCGATTGAGCTGAGATTTTGCACACATACGTATATCGCGTGACAATGCAATAATATGGTACCATGGAGCTGATCTGATAATGGAGTCGGAAGATGGCCATAGAAACTCTTGTACTTAACAAGATTAGAACAGAAGACAAGACTAACAAGACCCGTTTGCTCGTTTTTTTCTTTATAAACAGTCAATATTCTAAGACTATTGTACACTCTTTATAAATACAACTGTACAGCAAAACTTCGGCTATAAAGTCTATATTTTTCAAATATAGAATTTCCACCAAAAACTATAGAATTTCACAACTATGACGCTGCACAAGAACCTTATAGGTAAACAAATTTCATAATAATCATTTTAATTACTCAGATACGCTAGAGCTGTGACACACAGACCAACACCCGGAAGCCGAAGTGAGACCATTATGATTTGTTTTAGAATGCGTAGAGTGATTTTTACGTATCAGAGCCATAATAAACAAGAAGCCGTTTAGTCAGTTTAACTCACGTTTAGGTAAAGTCCCCTTGTTTTCCTGATATATAAAATTCCCAACTGTTCAAGGTAATTAGGCTAGTTATACACGAATACCACATTAAAAGTGGCTGAGTAGTATTGAAATAAATTATTAACCAACATAAACATTATTAATATTGGTCTCTTTTGTAATTATTAATTCAAGAACAGTGTAATATAAAAACAGGTTTTGTACAAATTGTTTTCATGAGTTATATAGTATTTCTTCTACACTTCATGCAGTAATAAAGTTGTATATAATCTCACGGGTTTAACTTTCTTGATAGGAGTTCGCCAAGGTGGTATGCCAATTCGAAGGCATCGTACGTTCAATGGCCCTTTACGGGGCCCCAGTATGGTCTAACCGCCTGACGGCCAAAAACGCTGCGCAGTTGCGTCAAGCGCAACGCATATTGGCCGTCAGGGCAATAAGAGGATACCGTACGGTGTCCTTCGAAGTGGCCTCGCTACTGGCCGGATCCCCCCCATGGGACCTGGAAGCCAGGGTCCTGGCGTCACTGTATGTGTGGCGCAAAGAGGCCCTGGCTAGGGGCACCAGACCCGCGCCTCGCGAGATCGAGGCGTGCCGGTCGGAGCTCCGCCAGGTAGCCGTGGGGGTCTGGGAAGATCGCCTACGACGCCCCAGCGCGGGCCCCGCCACCATTGAGGCGGTGAGGCCCGTCCTGCACGATTGGATTAGACGAAGTCACGGCACCCTGACGTTCAGGCTGACGCAGGTCCTGACGGGGCATGGTTGCTTCGGAAGGTACCTGTGTCGCCTCGGCCGCGAGGCCACGCCAGGGTGCCATCATTGTGACACGGGCGACGAGGACACGGCGCTGCACACTCTCCAGGAATGTCCAGCTTGGACGGAGCAGCGCCGGGAGCTCGTCGCCCATACCGGACTAGACACCTCGCTCCCGGCCGTGGTACGCACCATGGTCGGGAGCTCCACCGGATGGGACGCCGTCTCCTCCTTCTGCGAGCAAGTCATGTTCGCGAAGGAGGAGGCGGAACGGGAGCGTGAGCGTAATTCCCTGCTCCGCTCCCGGCAAAGGAGGACGCGCCGACGCCGGAGGTCAGACAGTGACCTTCGGCCGCCGTAAGCGGGCGGCGCGGGTGGGGCCCCTAGGGGTATAGGGGTTCTCACTCACCCGCATATGCCGTCGAGATGAGAGCGCGAGTGTTCCGCGCGCGCTCATCTCTCTTCCCGTGGGGCGCGTTACAAACCGCCCCACGCATGGACTAGACTTAGTAGTAGCCGGGGGATATGTCCCCTGGCATAGGAAGAGGCCCAGTGAGGGGGGCCCACGCCTGCCAGGGCACGCGGAGTTGGGAATCCCGCATTCACGTAGCCCTGGCATAAGGCGCAGGACGGAACACCCAGGGGTTTTAGTGGGTATCCCTAACTGGGGAGTGGCAATAGCGTGGCACCGGTTCTGACCGGGCACGCTAGTGCCACCCCCGATCTGGCGAATCCCACACTCACACGGGTCGCGAACATCCCCCCAGGCTTCTATGCCTGTCGCGGCTTAGTCCTCAAACGGATTTCCCCTGGCCAAAAAAAAAAAAAAAAAAGGTGGTATGCCAAAACGGATATGGTACGTAGTATGTGCAGGCTTTATGATAACAATAATGTGGACAAGTTTCTCCATAGACTTATTGCCCGTTCCTATATTTTACCAATTTGCCTTATTATCTGTTAAAATTTAACATAAGCTTAATTAAACAAGTAATATCAAAATTCAACTGAAAGTAAGGTAAGGGAATAAATAGTAACATATGTAGAAACCGGCCAATAGTGAACCAACTGACCGTTCTATCCTGCTACTGTTATTATAACGGGCAGAAACAGAGAGAAGTATTTCAATCATGTGGCTAGTAGTTGTTTTTTTCTAGGATTCAACTTTTCCCTTAAGTTCTTGACGGGATCTTGAAGAGTGATGTGCATTACTGTTCAGTTTTATTGTTATCTATATATGTCACATGTATTGTTATAAACAAAGCGCTACACTTCTATCTTCATTATGCACACCGCAAAAGAGAATGAAACTCATTGCCTTACTCTGTTTTTTCCAATACTTCCAACATGGTTGTCTTCAAGTTCCGATCGAGTAGAATAGTACGTTTATCTTCTGGACTATAATACCTTTTTTATTGCATGAGTTCAGCAGACAGGCAGACGGCCCACTTGATGGAAAGCTATTACAATCCCCTATGGACATTTGTAGCACAAAATTCGCTACCAATGTACTGTAGCTCTCTAAAGGGAGACTGGAACCTGGTCACTAATGCTGGAACACAACTCAAGGTTTCATTAGTAGCATACTCTAAACTAGGGCTGGTAGCCATCCGGACAGGCAAATACCCTACCATCTGGCTGAGAGTGGTTTTGTCGCCCCTTACGACAGGCCGCTCGGCCTCAGGAAATTGTATTCTTTCTCCGTTCCTCCACAGATAGAAACATACCACATACCTTGGCTTAACATCAGGTGATATCATGATTAAATGCTAACACATCCCACATTAAAAAAAGCAGTTAACTATTTAACCTTATTTAATTACATTATACACATTAATTGTATTTCATTCATATAATCTACTAGATGGCTACCACCCCTGGTCTACAGTATGTCGCCATAACAACCTTGAGTTGTGTTCCGGCATTAGTGACCAGGTTTCAGTCTCCCTTAAGAGCGCAGCAGCGCATTTGTAGCACCTTTGGTGCTTCAAATGTCCATAGACGATGGTAACCGCTTTCCATCAAGTGGGCCGTCTGCCTGTCTGCTGAACTCCTACAATAAAAAAAAAAAAATCTGGATAATACAATGATCTAATTGAGGTTTTTTATTTATTTTGCTTAAACAACAGGGTAAAGTCAAAGAAGCAAGTGAGGTGTGTAAGAATAAGCCTAAATGGCGCTCTGTTGTTCGTGCCTACCCCGCAAGGGAACTGGCGTGAAGTTATGTATGTATGTATGTATGTATGTATGTAACAGGGTAAAATGATTGATTAAAAAAATGCTACAGTATTGTCTTTGCATTGTTAATTTATATCTTTTAATGCTGATGCAATTGCACGGAGAACACATAAAAAGAGGATATCCATTTAACAACTTCAGATCCGTTTAGGTTTTTGTTGCGATGAGACGTTTCATAATTGTAGCCTTTACGGCTAATGTATTTTGTGGTGTGTTTTCATACAAAGGTAAGAAATTTAATTATAACAATTAGTATATCTCTTGCTGTTTTATTATTCTTATACTTATAGTATACTTGAAGTTTCTGTATTGTTTTAAAGCAAAACCTGAAATTTAAATGAAATTGTTATTTATACGATGCCTTATTTTAAATTTATATGACCGTTTTTAGAACTTTGTTCTCTGAGATCCTTTAAAAGTTACTTATGATTAGACTTCGAAAGGGCTTAGGCAAGCACGGAGGCGGGGGCTTTGCCTTGACCCCCGGAGTCCAAGTCCGAGTACGAAGTGTCGCTACTCACCTAAGGCTTCGCCACAAAACCCCCCTGCGGTTCGTTATTATTATTATTATACATTTTTGGTCTCAGATTCTAAAAATATGAGACTGATTTTAAGATTTCTTCCTATTATGTTGATTATTTTAAAATAATTTAATTGAGTTTAGTTATTTTGAATTAATTAATCGTATGGTGTGTTTTCATAGTATAAATTATTGAAATTAATTAAAATAAATCAATTATAGTAATCGATAACTTATTTTATTTGTGACCACATTTTGATATCTTGGAGAGTTTGCGAGATTTATTGAAGTGATAACTTCTTATGGGAGGGTAAACCGCTTCGTTACGTAACGCGTTACGGCGCCAGTCTGTCTAGCTTCCCTTTCTCTCACGCATACGGTAGCGGTAATCAGGCGAAGTTATCACTTCTGTCGGGCGTACCAAGATGCACACTTTTTTTTCGTAGCTAGCAACTAGGCAGACAATCCACCTGATAAAAAATAGTTAACGTCGCCTTTAGACATTTGCAATAATGGTTCGAAGTCAGCGTGTTGCTAGTGTTTAGAATGGAATGGGATAGGAAGCTTGGGATAAAGGAGATGGGATAAACGAATTTGATAGAAGAAATTGAATAGCTTTCTCTGAACTTTTTGCTTTAACCTCATCAGTTGTTCGCAGTACAGTTCAGAATCGCTGGTCCTGCCTGGCGGTAACAGCTCATAATAAATAATGCCCTTCCAATCCCATCATACACACAGCATCACCTTGTTGCGAGTTAATCCGGGTTTCGCCACAGTCTGTGAAGCCTGACCGGCCTTTGACCACGATCTTTTTGGCACGTTCTTATCGTACGTGATACAATTTTCATCACCAGTTATCAGCTTCTTTAAAAATGGTTCATTTTCTTTACGTCGTAATAAAGAATCACAAATGAGTACACGGTTCATTAGGTTTCTTTCAGTGAGCTCATGAGGCACCCAAATATCGAGCTTTTTTGTGTACCCAGCTTTTTTCGAATGCGCCAAAACCGTTTTGTGGTCAATTCCCAGTTCTCTAGCTAGATCGTAACTACTAATATGTTGATCTTGCGCCACTTTTTCAAAAATGACATCAATTTTGCCCTTAACAGGGCGACCAGGGCGACGTACATCTTTGATATCAAAATATCCGGATTGAAAACGCTTAAACCAAATTTGCACTATTCTCACAGATACTGCATTAGGTCCATAAACATCACAAATTTTTTTCGCGGCTTGTGTTGCATTTTTACCTTTTTTGTAGTAAAATTTTAAAATGTATCGAATTTCTTCATTAGATTCACTCATTTTAACAATAAAAAAAAACAAATGAAAATCACACATTTTCCTAATTTGAATTTGGAATTGTCTTCTTTAAAATTAAAACTTTTTAATGATACCAACACCAGCCAGATACAAATGGTATAGCCAAAGAGATCTTTTTACAAGTTCATACATACTATATGCGAAAAGACTTTTTCCTCAACCTATCGGCTAAGACTTAGCCCGCTCAATCACAGAAGCCGTCACCGTCATATCAAAGTTCCATGCGAATGACACAGTGATGGTTCCGATAGCACACTTCCCCCTCTCTCTATGCCATCCCCCTATTCCAATCATATATCACATCGCTTCTATCCTATTGCTCTTGTCTAATTCCTCTGCTTCATCCCCCTATACATCCTAAAGGCTGGCAACGCGTTGTATTCGACCCTGGTATTGCAAACATCTACAGGTGACAGTCACAGAAGGATAGTCGCGATAGCGTAATGGCTAGGGTACACGTCCCAAACCCAAAGGACGCGGGTTAGAATCCTGGTCGGAACGCATGCACCACTTAGGCAGTTTTCTAACCTAATGTGCATACTGCTACAATTACCACGTTCTAACAACGGCGACAGGAAACATCGTGATGAAACATGCACATCGTTAATCGATGTGCCAAACCTGGCCAGTCGCCTTGGACAAGCGTGGCCAGTGTATAGTCCGTTCCTCTGTAGTGGGAGGCACGAGCCCAGCAACGGGACGTTTATGAGCTGGTATTATTACTGGACAGCAAGAATTTTCCACGACGTGGGACATCTGCCTGTTAGCCAGCTTTGCAGTAAAAAAAAATCTAGCTAAAAATATTGTTACGAGTTGCAGGACTCGAATTAAAATGTCATTGGAATTATTATAGTTTATTAGAACTATACAAACATGTATAACACAGGTACAAATATAAATGAACACAACAAATCCAAACGTAATGCAGAAGGTCGTAATTCAATAAAACGCGCAAAATGCGTCACTATTAGATTACCGAATGTATACACGTCTCGTCTTGATAGTGGTTTTCACTCGACTGCCCTCTCCCTCAATCTGGCTATCGTTTTATACTGCACAAATGCAGTGAGCCCACCCGGCAACGTGTACCGAATTTCCTAGAATCAGCTTGTACTTTATATCCGTAACACCTGGCTAATGATCATAGCCGAAAGTGGCCGTAAACAATAGAACAATAGGCTGTCCTCTAGAAACGTATGCCAATAAATAAGTAAACGAAAGAAGACGATCATAAAATAATTACAATAGTTTCAATGTTATTAGTTTAAATTGCCGACGGGTAATAAATGTGCTTCTACAAATCTACCTATATACATGGAATTTGTCTTTGTCAGCGCCTAGGTTGTAACAATATTCATGAGGGTGATCAATGAATATGCTTTTTTTTAGAAGACTTGACATTCCCGTAGTAAGCAGCAAAAGATCTTAATAATGTTGTACTTCCAGTTAAATGCCCACCAAACGAGGTATACGATCCTTGTCTGGCAACTTGCCCGCCAAAAAGATGTGACGTAGATGAAAGGGTTATACGTTGTGCTAAACCACTTAAAGTTGGCGACTCTAATTGTGAACCTGGCTGTACATGTAAAGATAGATACAAACAGGACGATAACAATCTTTGTATTCCCAGTGACCAGTGTAGTAAGTTTTTGAAGTGAAACTTCTATATAAATGGGGGGTCTTAGGATTTTTCTGTCACGAAAAAGCGTTACTGCTGCGTGGAAGAGCAACATAAATTTAGAGTATACTATGGATGCGGTTTTTGGTTCCGGATCGAATTCAATTTATTTGTTTGATAAAATAAAATATGTTTAAATAAAAAATGCATTCATTAAAATGTATCTAATCTAACCAAATCATAATTTTCAGTAAGCCTGCGAAAAATCGAAATGTGTGCTGGGACACATAGTAGAAATGAAACTTCCACGGATAAGTGGAAAAACTAATGGCAACGGATAAGTGGCAAAACGAATCGCCACAAAATTTTAACTTGAATTTTTACGGGCAGGTTTTCAAATTGGACAAGTACATTAATAATCTGCCCGTAAAACTTCAAGTTAAACTTTTGTTGTGATTAGTTTTGCCACTTGTCCGTTGCCATTCATTTTTCCACTTGTCCGTTGAAGTTTTTTTTTAACTCAAAGTAATCGTGTCAACTTCTTCATAATTTGCGGTAACAATTTCCATTGTATGTGTAGCAATATTATGTCTGGTATTAGTGTGAAATTATCGCAACCTCGGAGATTATTTGCCATAATAAACACACGACCCCTTTCATCTCTACTGAACTTATACAATGCAGTAAAAATATGTATTTTTTTTTTATTGGCCTTGACTTTATGTTGTTGGTCCGAAGACGTTACAACCCTACCGGGGTTCTAGGGGCGCGTGCCTTCGCGGAGCAAAGGCACGCGCCCGATCCCGGGGGGGCAACTTGCTCGAGGGAGCTCCCTAAGGAGTTTTATCTCGGCTGGACTGTTGCCATGATAGGGGGATGAATTTAATGATGCCCACCATAGGACGACACAAAGCACTAATTGAGAACGGGCGACGGGTAATACAAAGCCCGAAGGGAAGGATCCCGGCGGGCCGGGATCGGTGGTTCTCGGCGGCCTACGCTATCTTACTGCCATTTCGCATCGTGTTATGACTGGAATAGAAGAAACGGCGAAAAAAACTTCCCAGCAACACGCCTAGTCTATCCTGTGGGGGGGGCTATGTCTACTAGCGTCCCTCGTGGGGACGTGGAGAGATCTTGATTGGCGGCGTCCGAGACGCCGCCGTCTGTAAAAAATATGTATACCTATATATATCGTAGCAAAAATGTATGGTATGAAATTAATCTCCAATTCACTTTCATATTCCGGCCAGTTAAAACATTAGTAACCTAATATTTTTTTAAGTTATCGCGACTTGTGTAGATAATAAAACTATGTTTTAACGATTTTAAGCTCGGTAATTTATTTGATTTTTATCATTCGTTTCGGCCACTTTTCAGTGGCCGTGATCACGGAAGCCAAAGATGTCAAGTATCAATGAGTATTGTAACGTCGGAATAATAAAGATCAAATAAATTACCGCGCTTAAAACGGAGTTTTATTACATTACCAACATATTTATTTATATTATTAAGAGTTGTTCTACGATCGTAATAAGGTTTTATTCCATAAAGATACTACTTATTGAAAACTAGTGTGGTATTTACAAATAGGTTTTAATGTACTACAGACTAGAGAAAGCGTACGTAACTATCTTATCAGAACACACATTATGGTCCATGGACAATGGCTGTTGTCGATACTTCACGTGCTTGAATGAAAATTAACAATTTAAAAAATGCCTTTATGCGTACTAAGGTACAATTCAAACAACTTAAGAAACTCAAATAAATGTCAAGAGGTGAGTTTTCACCGGTAAGGTTGTTATATTCTCGATAAAACATCTTATTGTAATTAAATTTTATCCATTTTAATTCGCCGCGACGCGTCATCACTGCGGCCATGTTCAGCTGGACGATGTTTTGGTAACATACATACATACATACATACATAACTTCACGCCAGTTCCCTTGCGGGGTAGGCACGAACAACAGAGCGCCATTTAGGCCCATTCTTACACACCTCACTCGCTTCTTTGACATTCATAACTCTTGTCATGCACACTCGTCTGTTCTTAAGGTCTGTTTTGGTAACGAGAAAATTATATCCTCTAAACGATGTAAGTCTGCATGTGTTCCGAGGAATTGTTTGATCTGGTACCAATACCTCACTTTTACAATCGCACCGCTAGTCAGCGACGGGATATTCATCCCCATTTTCTTAAGCTCCCACGCTCAAATACGCAACAGTTCACTAGAACATTTATTCCTCGTACAACAATGATCTGGAGAGAACCTCCCATCGCGGTTTTCCCTTTGTGCTATGATATGGGGTTCTTTGAGAAGGGCATTATAAAATTTCTTAGCAACGCGTTAGCGACACCCCTGGTGTTGCAAACATCCATAAGCGATGGTAACCACTTTCTATCAGGTGATCTGCCTGTTTGCCTGCTTCAGGCTATAAAAAATGTTTTAATAGTTTGGTTAGACGGCATGACTAATGTTTTAGCGCTGCAATAAATGTATGAGTCAGACCACGACAGGCTCGCCCCGCGCAGGCTCTCGATTTCATCAAGTTCGATTTTTTTGTTTTGAATAGCTTCTATAGTACGTAGTGCATATAACATAATGGGTATTTACAGCACGGCTTAAAATGAGTTCGCATTCTTGCTACGCTATAACATTATTATTTCAGATTTGCAATTGAGTAACTCACACAAATGTTCCATTAAATTCTAATATTTTTACATATACAAGAACATCCGTCAAAATAAAATATTAGAATAGAACAGAATATACGTTATTGTACAATAACATTTATTAGACAATACACAAAAACTGTTTACAGCTTAGAATTAATTACAAATGGCGGTCTTATTGCTCGCAGCAATCTCTTCCAGACGACCTTGGGATGAAGAGAGAAAAATGACACAAAAGCTAGGGCAGGATTTCAAATCAAATCAAATCAAATTTATTTGTTCAAAGCATGGTTAAACAGTTGGAATATATGTTATAGTGTACACATGTTGTGCTCACATTGGAGCATACAAATATTTATAATAAATTTTAATAAATTATATAATGTTAAATGAATCATGTAAAAAAACTGATAAATGTCAAAAAAATAATAATAATAATAACCTATTTGTAGAGGATTAAATACAGAACTTTTAAATTCCGCTAACTCTACAGGACGTGCCCGCATCCTTGCCGTTTCCCGCAAAGAGTCTGGTTTCTGGCTCCAAGCTATCCCCTCCCCAAACATAGGAACATTAATGGATAATACTCCCTTTTCTTTGGCTATAAATCTGCGCTTGGGTTCTCGCATATGTGCACCACACACATGCGTCTGTGGGACAGAGGTAATCGGCCCGGGATACCACGATCTTTCTTGCCGCCGCAGTGCCGGCAGATGGTCGCGCCACGCTGCCTTGAATGACGTCTTACGGAGGGCGCTTGCCACCGCTAACGTGCCGGCTTTATTGGAGCCGAACGGTATTGCACGTGACGATGGTAGGCGTCCCGACGGAATGACTCTAATTCCCTGGCAGCGTGGCAAGCCTTTGGTGTGAGATGCGACTTGCGTAGACACGTTGGCCGCATCCCATTTACCAAACACGTCTAAATCAGCCGGTTCAGCGGCGGAAACAACCGAATCACTCAAGCGGCGCAAATATGTAACCCTCTGTGAGAGTTATATGTTTGTGCCGTTTGCTGTCGAGACGCTTGGACCGTGGGGTCCTGAGGCCATGAGCATCTACCAAAATTTATCGAAACGACTCATTGACTCTTCGGGTGATCAGAGGGCTGGTGCTTACTTCGGCCAACGGATTAGTATGGCGATCCAGCGAGGAAACGTAGCCAGCCTTCTGGGCACCTTACCCATAGAAGACGGTGATCTGGGCTCAGTATTCTACTTATAGTCTTGAGGGACTATGGGTGGAATGCAATACAAATATGTTAAGTTTTCTTGCATTGTATTACACTAGAATTAGTGAGATTTTTTTTCTTACTTAAGTCAGAAAAATAACATTCATAAGTCAAGGAATGTATTTATTTACAATTGAGGAATTCGTCCACCGAGTAAAACATTCTATTTAAGAGCCATTTCTTTAATTGAAATTTAAATTTATTAATCCTAAACTCTTTTATGTGGATTGGAATTTTATTATAGATCTGAATGCACATGTTATAGCAGTTTCTGGTAAAGAGGGTTTAATACCATTTAATACCAGTCGTGCACTATTTCTAGTATTGTTTGGATATAAGTCTCTAGCCGTCGTAAAGATCGTAAAATTGTTTTTGACAAATAAGCATAGGTCATAAATATACATACATGGCAGTGGTAAAATTTGTAGATCTTTAAAATGAAGCTTACAAATATCATAAAATCGGATACCTACAATAGCTCGGATGCATTTTTTTTAGCTAAAAATGCTCCGTTTGTGCTTGTAGAGTTACCCCAAATAATTATCCCATATCGTAGTACCGAAGCCACATATGCATGATATGCCATTAGTACTGTACTTAATGATGAAATTTTTCTTAGCTTTGCTAGGACATGCACAAAACTATTAACTTTTTTACTAATTTGGTCAACATGCGTTTTCCAATTACAGTACTTATCTATACTTATACCAAGAAATCTTGTACTATTTGTCTCATTAATTTTAGTTCCTTTATATATTATATTTCTTTCATCTACTTTAGAACCATAAGTTTGAAATTGTATATAGTTAGTTTTAGCCAGATTTACGTGCAAATTGTTCATGTCAAGCCATTTGATTACATTGTCAATAGTATTATTAATTTCATCGTCAAAATTATTGTTTTTGTTCCTAGTCAATATAATAGATATGTCATCCGCAAACAATGTGCATTTAAAACTAGTTATGTCAGAAAGATCGTTACTATATATCAGGAAAAGTAATGGCCCCAAAACACTTCCTTGAGGAACACCATATGTGTTTTCCATGTATGGAGAAACTTTACCACCGATTAGTTGTTTACTGTCAACATAAGCTATTTCTACACATTGATTACGGTTGCTAAGATAACTTTTAATCCAGTCGTGTGCAGGTCCTCTTATGTCATAGTTTTCCAACTTCTCCTGTAATAACTCATGAGAAACGAAGTCAAAAGCCTTGGACATATCAAAAAATAAAGCAATCATAGATATTTTTTTGTCCAAATTACACAAAATGTTATGGACAAGGTGAAAAGCTACAGTTGTAGTAGATTTGCCTCTTTGGAATCCATTCTGTTCCTGTTTAATAACCTTAAACTTATCAAAAAACTGATTCAACTGTCCATGCATGGCCTTCTCATAGATTTTCGAAAATATAGAAATTAAAGTAATAGGTCTATAATTACTTAGTTCTGATTTATATAACTTATCCTTATCCTTCTTATATAACGGTTTAACTATTGATGTTTTTAATTGTTCTGGAAATATACCATGTTCAAATGACAGGTTTATTAGGTATTGTAATATAGGCGCTAGTATGTTGACGAAGATTTTAATTAAATTTGTAGTAATTCCGTTAAAACCTACCGAATTCGTATTTTTTAATGACAGTATAATTAATTTTGTGTTTACAATTGATATGGGCTTCAGAAATATACTACTGGAGAAACGTAATTATATATATTTATATTATTATTTTTATATTATTTTTTGTATTATATATATTATCGTTATTGTTATTGGTAATTCTAAGTAAATATTTGTTAAAGACTGATGTTGTTTCTTGAGGATCATTCACTACTTTGTCGTTTATATTAATTTCCTTGGTGAAATCACGGTTATTATTAGGAACAGTATCGTCGTTGATTACCTTCCATGATGCTTTACAAATATTTTTTGAGTATTTAATAAAATTGTTGTTATATAGTTTTTGTGACGTTTTTATACATTGTCGCAAGATTTTAGAGTATTTTTGATACAAAAGTTTTGTTTCCTTGGTTTTACGTTGATAGAATTTAAAACGAAGATTACGCTTTACATAACAACTGCGTCTAAGGCTTAGTTATCCATTGAATATTTTGTGTTTTAGTATTTATCTTCTTCTTTACAAAAGGAAAACATAATTCATAAAATAGACAAAATTCAGCATAAAATAAATTGAAGGAAGTATTGAGATCAATCGAGTTGTAACATCGCTAAAAGTCAAACTAGAAATTGCTGATATAAATCTTGAACTATTCTCTGGACTATAATCTCGCTTAATTATAAAATATGAAATTGGAATATATGTACCTACTCTTAATTTTCGTGTGTAACAATTGAGCCGTATTATGATCAGACAGACCCAAGTACAATAATTCACCATAAGCGTCACTTAGATTGCTTATTATGTGATCAATGGATGAATTTAGTCTAATCGGTGAGTTAATATGTAAATTCAAGTTGTAGTTTTGTAATAAGTTTTTGTAATGGTTAACTGTATTTGTATCTTTCAGGGTGTCTATATTTAAGTCACCAGTCAGTATAATATTAAATTTTTTACAATTATCATGAACAAGTTTGATCATTAGTGTATTTAAATAATTACTCTATTTTTGATTGTGGTGTACGGTATATACACAATATTAATAGTTTTAGGTAGACTAATTGAATACCATAACATTCAAATGTACTATCGCATGTATATTTCTTTAATATAACTTAATTCCTTGTATTTAATTCCCTTCTTAACATATATACAAACGCCCCCTCTAGATTTTTCCCTACAGTATTGTGATGTTAATACATAACCGTTAAGACTAATTTTCCTCATATCATCTTTTTTAATAAATGTTTCAGAAAAACATAGCACTTCAGGTATTATGTTTATTAATTTTAAATCTTGTAAAGTTATTTGAATAATATATCTTTCTGATGATAGTCCAGCAATATTTTGGTGGAATAGTTAAAACGTTTGATTTTTTATTGGCTGAGGTACGAAAAAATGTGTTACTGCAACGCCCTATTCCACTATTAGTCTATTTGTTAAAGTAGTATGAGATACTTCCTTTTTTTGGTTTGGCGTTTGTATTATTGTTTACGTTTAATTTAGACATGGTCAGAATATTATTATTTAACTTATGAAAGTAGTATGGAATAGTGCCCTTTTTTGGCTGACTGTGTGAGATAATTTATTATTAGAGTGTGTTACTCGGTAGCTATTATTATTTACATAAAATGTCAAGATTTTTTTTATAATCATATAAGTCTATACGGTAATTAATATCATTTCACATATTTCTCAAGACTAGTTTCTTATCAATGTAATTGACATATAAGAGTCATAAAGCACATCGACAAACTGACAATTTTCAAATTGAGAGCAGGTGAGTTTTAAGATATTATTAAGCATTTTCCTATTCAAATATTTGTTTATTAAATACGCTCAATATGAAGACTTGGGTATTAGTCAATACTTTCAAAGCTGCAGAAACTTCTATTATCATTTTGGTTGGGTTGGAGTCGTGTTACAAAGTACAACAAAAAGTACGACCCGGTCATCTTGTGCAGGTTGGAATTCTTTACTAAGTATAATCTTTAATATTTCGGACGTATTTGCTCCCGGTTTGATAAAACTTGTGATAAAATAGTCTTCATAACTGGTGTTGGATCTAATTTCGTATAAAAAATTTGTCAGACCTCGGCATTGAGCTCCTCCAAAAATAAAATTTTTGTTTTTCGGTTTTAATGCGGTTTTCTGGATTTTCGGTTTTGTACTACTCCGTAGTTTCGGTATTTTATCAAGATCTTGATTTAACACAGTGACTATACCCGGTGATGGAGATTTTTTAGTTAAGTGATCAAGTTTTTTATTTTTAGTGGATTTACTCGCTGTCTAAGCAATTGAATCTCAGGCTATCGCTTAAATTTCGCCTTTGCTTTCTCCGGTTTGAAAGTGTTTGGGCTCTAAAGCTTTGGGATGGACTTTTACAGATACTTTTTAGTGATATTATGTGTTGTTTCTGTTGTGAGATTGTATTTTTCAGCTGGTTAATTTCCAGGTGTAAATTATCGATTTCATTTGTGGCACTTAGTAAACGGCTTGTCAAGATAGATATTTCTTCTTTCAGTTTTCCCACACAATTAATTTCAGGTCCAGAAGATAGGTCAAAACTCCGTGTGCAAGGATCTGAGTTACTGGAATCTAGAGACCAGTTAACGATAGATTCATCAGATTTCGTTCTGAACAATTGTCGTTTCCTGATTGTGACATTTTCTGGTTCATCATTATCCAATACAGATTTATTCCTATCATTTTTTTCCCTAATAATATATGGACAAAATTAACAATCAAGCCTCAACATTACATAACAGTACCCTCTGTTATTGGATTATTATAATACTACAATGGTTCATAGATATTTCCGTGGTAAGTTCAGTCGATGTCGATCATAACAATAGATGGCGTTAATAATATTAGTGGTCGCTTGTATGTTTTTATGTTTACTAATAGATGGCCTTGCGGCGTCCTTTGATCCGGTATATTATATGTTATACGTATATTATATATAAATATTATCATGTTACTTTTTTTTTATTGCAGGAGATTTTCATCCGTGCAGGAACGGAGAAAGAATACAATGTCCTGCGGCCGGGCGGCCTGTCGTAAGAGGCGACTTAACAACCCACAGCCAGGTGGTAGGGCATTTGCCCGACTGGATGGCTACCACCCCTGGTCTAAAGTATGTCGCCATAACAACCTTCGAGTTGTGTTCCGGCATTAGTGACCAGGTTCCAGTTTCCCTTAAGAGAGCAGCAGCGCATTTGTAGCACCTTTGGTGTTGCAAATGTCCATAGGCGATGGTAACCGCTTTCCATCAAGTGGGCCATTTGCCTGTCTGCTGATCTCCTACAATAAAAAAAGGAGTTTTTAGCATTTTTTTTCATTGTACAGAAATGCGACCTCTACAATTTTATTATATGTATGATATACAATTTTATTATATATATGATAGATATCTCAGTTGTCCGCTCTTCTCCTGTCCCTATTGGATAGCTGACGCACTCTACATTAGTTTCTAAAAGTAGGTATTTTCATAAAAAGGCACGGATACATTAGATATTTATAATCTTAAAACAGTTTTTTAATTCTCTGTGAGTCAATTGTAACTTCCTTTGAGAAATAAATGTTTTAAACGTTAAAAACCTTACTTTTAAAATATCATGATAAAAATAATTTAATTAAGTGCATTAACAATAATTATATACATCATTCGATTTGTCTAATGTATGACGTAATAACTTACTGTTTTCATACAATATCTTGGACGACTTCGGCGTTTTGTGTCATGTGAATGTATCTCAATATACTTACTGTCGACTACCCTATTTCAAGACCTAACCAGTAACTGTATATTTTTTATATGAGTGTTTATGTATTAGTTTTCATGTTATTTTCCTATATATTGTGCTTGTAAAAATATTTAAAAACATCAGAACAATAAATATATTGCTCTGAGATTAAAAAAACTGTGGCAAAACATCGTATATAAGTATATAACTCTTAATGTAGTGAAATAAGTAGTTTTTAAAAGCATTTCATTTAATTTAGGACATACTTTGGTTCTTTAAAATTTCTTCCTATTCTTTGCTTGATTTTTAAATATAAAGTTAAAGTTATGTATAGTGTAGAAATAAATTATATTTTATAGGAATTACGCGACATCGAGTTATTAAAATATTGATTGCTTTCAAATAAAGATAGATAGATAGATAACACTTTAATGTATATATAAAATATTTATTACAGATATAAAATGCACTAGACCACACGAATACTATGATCCTTGTCCATACAATTGTCCACCTCAAACTTGTGATAGTCTGGATAGAGCCTATGCTTGTCCTATTGGGCCTGTCAGGATCGATGGCAAAGTTCCATGTCACGGAGCATGTAGGTGTAAACGTGGTTACTACAGAAACGCAATTGGAGAATGTATTTCAGAAGCAAATTGTCGTAAGTGTTCACGCCTGCTTCGAAATTTTATTATTAATTAATATTGTTATGAGTTACAGGACTCGAATTAAAATCCCTTGGAATTATTATAGAATTTATTAGAACTATACAAACACAGGTATAAATATAACTGAAATACAACCAGTACAAACGTAATGCATGATTTTATTGAATCGTGCATTACGTTTTACGTAATATTACGTTACATTAAGCGTGTTATTACACGCACAAAGTCTGTCACTATATAGATTATCGAATGTACACACGTCTTGCCACGCTTGTGGTTATCGCTTGACTGCCTCACCCCTCCGTTGGGGCATTGACTGTACAAATACAATATGTCTCGACACAATACTCGACCGCGTGGACTGAATTTCCAAGAATCACACCTGGTTAATGACTATCATAAATATTACAATACATAATGGGCTGTTTTTCTAATTGAATTTTTTAAACACAAAGTAAACAAAAGAAGTCCAAATGCCGCAAGGTAATAAACTGCAGGTGTGAATTGGTCTTTGTCGGTCGTAACATTATTATAAAGAAGAAAATGTGTAAGGATGGATGTTTTTTACTCTTTACGTACGCACTTACTTACTTAACGGGTTTTAATTAAACTTTAAAGTAATATTATTTATGTTAGTCAAAGCATCACTATCAATCAGTTCGGCGAGAAAGAAATTGCAAGCACGCCTAGTTTATGTAGTAGTGAAATATCTCCGAAGGATTAGTTATTAAAGACGTATGAAAACAACTACTTATAAGATCTCCTCGTCGATAAGTATTACAGTAATAGTACAAGAATTTTAACATATGTAATAAAAGTAACCTAATACAATTAAGAAATGTTAACCTTAAGTAAATCTAGTTTATTAATTATAATTAAGAAGTTAATTACATACGACTTCTCATGAAGTCGGACAACAGTGTTAGCTTGTTTTCGCGATATCACTAAAATATTATTTTGTACTTATACGATCTTATTCATATTGAGTAAGAGTAAGTTTGAAGGCTTCTTTACAGTTGTTAAAGAACACTTCAAACTTCCTCCAACTCAATTTGAATAAGACTAATAGAGCAGTGTTCCGCAAAGTATGTACCGCGGCACACTGGTGTACCGTGGTCATTAATTGGAGCGCCTCGGAAAAATAAGGTTATGCTGGAATTTAAACTTTAGATTTGTGGATTAATAATAATAAATACCTTTTCTGCAATTTAAACTTTAGGTTTGTTAATTAATAATAAATATTGTTTCGATAATTAATGATTATTATTACTTAAAAATGTTTTTTATTTGTGGTGTACCTCCAAAAATATTTATTTTCCTAGATGGACCTTGAACACAAAAAGTTTGCGGAACACTGCGATAGAGAACACACCGTTTTGCTAAATTTTACTCAAAATGTAACCTCTGTAGTATTTGATAAAAATGCCTGTGAAATAAAAAAGACAATTAGATATACAAAGATGGATGGATATTTATTTGTTTATTAAATTTATACAATTAAAATAAAAATTGGCTGAAACAGCTAATTACAAAAAATATAATATGATATTGTTTAAAATTTTTTTTTTATGATAGTATCTTAACTTAAACGTACATCACAACCATGATTCTTTAAGCAATTATTTGAACATTTCGTATTTTTGTGTGCCTTAAATTCCCAAATAAAACTAATATGCAATTCTCTTTCACATACAGGGAAATGCAGTGGACCTCACGAATATTTTTCATGTGGTGTATTTTGTGACAACGTGTGCGAAACACTGAAAGAGCAAAATCAAACAAATTGCCCGATTGAAACCTTTGTGTGCGTGAAGCAATGTTACTGTGAAAAGGATTACGCCAGAGCAGCAAATGGCACATGTATACCTATTCCAGATTGTGAAAGTAAGCATTTATTGTGAAGATAAATAGATATGGGATTTTTGACGTGAAACTTCTTTAGAATCGTTGTGATTTGAAACTCTATGAAAAGAAAAAGCGACACTAAAAAAGAGATAAACACATAAATTTATAGATCTAGCCTGCAAGAGAATGACATACCGAGTTTACATTGTGCAACACAGATTAGAGAGGCCATAAGACAGTTGATTACACATGGGTCCAATTTGGACCGAAATAAAACTGATACTTAATAATATTTTTAGACCAAAACAGTGACATATTGGAAATGATACTTAAGAAGTTTATTTTGAATGATATCAGTTTTTATTTACTTTCCTCATATTCGAAATGAAAAGCAGAGTCTTTACCTCGAGTGAAAGGCCTATTTAGGTACTCGAACTATTAGCGCCCTCGCTACGCTCTTGCGCTAAAACATCTCGTGCCTAAATAGGTCACTTTCACCCCTCATGTAACAAACTATTATTACTACGATATCGATACCGAGAATGTAACATTTGATCTTTAAGTCTGATGAATGACAAAGTGGTTATGGCTAAGGGATGATTATTAATTTTAATATTCTTTTTTCAATCCGGGTTTAATATAAATCTTCTTTCAGTCTAAATAATTATTTTAATATAAGAAATATTTTGTTTATGAAACTTTCCTAAATTAAAACATTGTGTTACAGTTTCCTGTAATGGGGATCCAAACGCGCAGCCTGGTTGTGGGACCTATTGTAATAGACGTTGTTCTGATATTGGCAAAGAGCCTCAAGCATGTATCACCCTATGTAAAGAAAACGCTTGCGACTGTAAAGATGGATTCTTCTTGAACGAAGTTACTGGAAAATGTGTACGTGCCGAAGATTGTCGTAAGTTTTTAACACACACATATGACTGTATAAAATCGAAATCATACCACCTTAAAACGTATTTTTTTCCAGCATTGTCATGTGGAAACAATGAAGTTTTCACCCATTGTATCCAAGGTCAGAGCGGGCCCCAAACTTGCAGAGATGTAGGAAAGCCACTTCCATGTCCTAGAATTGATCCGAAATACTGCAAAAAGGGTTGTCTTTGCAAGCCTGGTTACGTAAGAGACGACAATGGTGTATGCATTCCCAAGAACAAATGTCGTAAGTATTGTTTTAAATTACTGCTTTTAAAATTTTACGAACACATAGATTTTTTTTTTTTTGTAAGCATCGGGGGATAAAAACCTATATTTTCATTCCCTTTCATGCTACATTTTATGAGAGAATAGGATGGGTTTTGTTTCTGAAAATCTCTACTAAAGGAAATGTAAAGAACAAGATTTCCAGTTTAAATCTATTTATTATACACCATATGGGTGTACTCCTTTTTCGAATATATTTATTATAAACTACTATTTGCCCGCGATTTCGTTTATGTTGAACAGATAGCAGAAGACCAAGATATATTACCAATATATAAAATTAAAGAGTATTTCCGGCAAGGCAAAGAGTTTTACATGCTTTTATTTATTGAGCATAAAAATACATGAATCCCGAAAGTTCGCTTAAATACTTTTTTTAACAAGAGAAAACCCGATTGAGGGCCATCAGATGCGAGTAGGGGGAAAACCGTGGCCGGTGTGTGAGCATTCTCCAAGTCGGGGTGGCACTACTAGCTCTAAGCAGAACTAAAGTGCTATTTCCACAACACAGTGTTAGGGATCGCCATCAATAAAATATTATTTAAAATTTGCTAACGACTGGTTCCTTATCTTGCCGACCGTTCATTTGCCTTACTATCGGATAAATTTTGATATAATCTCCATACGTCTAATGTCAATATAAGCCACAGCTAATTGTAACGCGACGGGCGATAAAAAACGAAAGAATTAAGGACGAGCCCACAACGGTGCAGCGCGGCGATGCACCGCAAAAACCATGTCACACCGCAACACGATATCATGAAGCAACGTGAAAATTTCATCGCGTATGGCATTATACGCGTAAACGTTGACCGTCAGTTCAGTTGGCAGTGAATCACTGTGCTGTGTACAGAGTACTTCAAATAGGACGGTGTGGGAGAAATTACGTAAATAGTAGAAATAAACATCGTAATTCTAAGCTTATTATCAGCTGAATCACTCAAGCGGCGAAAATATGCAGCCCTCAGACAGAGTTTTATGTTTGTGACGTTTACTGTTGAAACACTTGGATCGTGAGTACAACCAAAATTTATCAAAACGACTCATCGACTCTTCAGGTGGTCAGAGGACTGGTGCATACCTCGGACATCGGATCAGTGTGGAGATCCAGCGGGGAAACGTAGCCAGTCTTTTGGGCACCTTACCTATAGAAGACGATGACCTAGGCTTAGTATACTACTTACAATCTTGAGGGGCTATGGGTAGAATACAATATAACTATGTAAAATTTTTATTATATTAGTTTATAAAATCATTGTAATAAATTGTGTTCCATTTAATTAAAAAAAGAAGATTATTATTAAGTAGTAACAGAATTAAATATAATGTTATACAATTAATATTAATTTCGTAGGAAAGTTTATTATAACGCTACAAGTTACGTTTTATGGATATGGCAGCCATGCGGTATTATTTGAAATAGACTTTAGACTTATCCTACTTCTTCTTTACAATGAGACATAAAGAAAACTCAAAACAGGAAGTAAAAGTAAAGTGGGTGTATCTATTCTTAACTATTATAAAATTTATAATTATTTTAAATAATTTGAAAATTCCACGATGCGTTGTGCGACGTTGTTAATTTTTGCGGCGCAGCGTCACATTGCACCATTGTGGCTTTGCCCTAAGATATAAAAGGGTTATTTTCAAAAAACAAGAACATTATGTTATAAGATGTTGTCCTCTTTGAAAACAAAAACCTATTATAAATATCATAAATTCTATTCTAAGTATAGAAACTTTTTAAATTTCAATTTAATATCTTTTCCCGCTTAAATTGTATTTTTATGATAAAATAAAACTAAAATTCAGTGTTAATTTCGTTTTCTATTTTTTCCATACAATTTCGATTTCTCTCACTTACGTACGCGGCGGCATAAAAATTTCCTGACACATAGGTATCAGGTATAGTACCTACTGATGAAATATTATTAAATATAATCGCTCGGTATTGATGCGTGAGCGATACACATTTAACGAATCAAGGAACGCTTATTAACGCATAGGCGCTCGGTATCGCGTATACCGATACTTACCGCTGCACTGACAAAGCAGAAAGCGGACTCATTGAACGTGGCTTTTTGGAAACCGTCACTGATGCTTAAAAATTTTTTTTAACAGCGTGTGGAAGAAATGAAGTTTATAATAGTTGTATCCAAGGTTACTGTGCGCCTAAAACCTGCAGCGAGTTAGGACAACCGATTCCGTGTCCTGATATTAATCCGGAATTCTGCGAAAAAGGATGCCTTTGCGAACCTGGTTACGTAAGAAACGACAGAGGCTATTGCATACCTGTAAAGGAATGTCGTAAGTATCGCCTAATCGATAATTGCTGTCTGTAATTTTACAAAGACTTATTCTACAAATGTGTATGGTAATGCCTATAATGGAAAAGGTGTTACTATTGGAACCCTTTTTTTCAAAAGCTTACAGGTTTTTTTTTTCTTTTTTTTGCATAGTATACCTATACATATTTCAGGATACGACAAAAGTAGGTGTATAATATTATGAACCCACATCCTTTAAATCAAAGAATTTATTAATACCAGTAGCAAAATTAAACCAATGCAATAAATTAATAGTGTTTAATTTGACAATCTTGATTCTATACTCCACGTACTAGTTTTAAACTGTGTAAGTAAGTTAAGTTCTATTCCTATCAGTGATCAAGTTAAGAATCTTGGCGTAATAACGGACAAGGAATTCTGTTGGCGACCTCACATTACTGAATTAAGCCGCATCCTATGCATTGCTTTGGAGACTAAAAAATTTCCTTCAGACTGCCACTAGGATTTCGTTTGCTCAATCAATTCTACTACCTATACTTGCTATCTTAATCTCACTCAAAAACAACTTATTAGGCTTGAGCGTCTTCAAAATGTTTGCATAAGGCCCAATATGAACAATCATATTGGGCTTAAAAAATATGACCAAATATAAGGTAATTTTTTTTATTGCACGACTTCAGCCCACAGGAAGACAGACGGTCCATCTGATGGAAAATGGTTACCATCGCTAACGGACATTTGTAATATCAAGGGTGCTGTCATCAATGTGCTCCCGCTCTTTATATGACTGGTATAGGGGGACTGGTACCTGACCATTAATGCTGGAACACAACTCAAGGCTTTTATGGCGACATACTCTAGATCAGGGGTGGTAGCCATCCAGACGGGTAAATACCTTGCGGTGAGTTTTCTTGTCGCCTCTTACGACTAGCCGTCTGGCCGCAGGAAATTGTAATCTTTCTCCGTTCCTGCATGGATAAACGATAAACATAATATGCCAGAGACACCGAAATTAATTCAATTTGTTAAATAAAATAAAGTTGATGTATTTATTTATGATATATATGTATATTTATCTGCAATATCATTTTTATCCGTGCAGGAACGGAGAAAGAATACAATTTCCTGCGGCCGGGCGGCCTGTCGTAAGAGGCGACAAAACAACCCACAGCCAGGTGGTAGGGCATTTGCCCGACTGGATGGCTACCACCTCTTGTCTAAAGTGTGTCGCCATAACAACCTTGAGTTGTGTTCCGGCATTAGTGACCAGGTTCCAGTCTCCTTTAAGAGAGCAGCAGCGCATTTGTGATGGTAACCACTTTCAATCAAGTGGGCCGTCTACCTGTCTGCTGAACTCCTGCAAGAAAAAAAATTATTAACCACAGATGTAATAATTATATTAAAAACAACACAAAATAAATAAATAAAATACATAATTATTGTATTGAATGTTGGATGAGATGCAATATCTTAGCTGCTTTGACTTATACAGTACTTACTCGATGTTGTGCTTATATTCTTGAAATATTTTTACAGCTTCTTGTGGAGGAGACCCTAACGCGATGTCAGGTTGTGGTGTTAATTGTAACAAACGCTGTTCCACATATGGCAAGGAACCACAATTTTGCCCTTTATTTTGTAAAATCAATGGCTGCGATTGCAAAGATGGGTTTTTATTTGATGAAGCAACAGGGAGATGCGTTCGGCCCTGTGACTGTAGTAAGAATATATACTTCTGATACTGTTGTTATGTTAATGTATTAGTTTTAATAATAAATATAAAATTAAATATTAAAAATAAACTATTGTACAAATTTGCCTACCCCGCAAGGGAACTGGCGTGAAGTTATGTATGTATGTATGTATTGTACAAATTAGGCTTAATGTTAGGTTAAAAAATCGTAAGCGATCAAAAGGCTAATTGCGAGTAAAAAAGCTACATGTCGACGGTTAACTACGAAGATCTCCTATCTGACATTTATCGCCCAACTGCTTGTTATACTGATTCCTAACATAAAAAATGTGTTCAGTTCACACGCAGTAGAAGTGAAACTTCAGAAAATGTACTCACACATAATTCTTCTCTAACTTTTGTTAATATAAATATAATTCCTTTAGCCTACATCCGTCATCATATTATAAATCCAAATAAACTTTTTAATGATCACTTTCAATTTTTCACTGTTTTAGTCTAAAAAATATTATTATCAGTTTTATTTTGGTCCAAAGTGGACCTATGTTTAATCAGCGGTCTTATTGACTCTCTAATCTGTACTGTACAATGTAAAACTCGTATCGTGTTTATCTTTTTTTCTACTATCCGTATACCCCGAGCCCGTAATACTGATATTAGACGGATCAACCAAACTAAATTAATTTGGTTGAAACGTACAGAAACTGAAAGATCACGACGATATTAAATTACATTGAATGATTCCAGTTTATATTTATACGGATCATTTGGTTGATTGATCCAAAGACAGAAGTGTACCGCTTTATATTGGGCTTAGCTTTGTCATTCAACGAGGCATTGTTGCCAGTATTTTGAGAAGGTGCCTCATTGATGGCGGTCGGACAGATTTTCTAAGTTAATATTAGCTTAATTAGTATATTTCCGTTAATAGATAAGAAGATAATACCCAAAGTCGTAAAAATTGTGTGTAATCCGTATGTGCATTCCTGTGTAACTATTGAAATATAAACTGGAATTTATTTATTTTTCGAATATAAGATTTGTGTCATTATACTAGATTAGATTAGATAATTTTAAAAATAAATAACCTAAACTATACTATAAATAAAGCTATACTTACAAAATAACATAAGTCTATACATAAAAAATTGGCCGCATTTACGCGTTAGATGGCAAAGCAAATTCGTTGCCCAAGGTGCAAGCCAGCCTTTTGGTCACGTGAGACCTGACGCGTTGAGAGATCTCGATAGAGGTGATGAGCTCCAGCCCCCGTGGCTCCAGGGTCTCGACTCCGAAAGCCATAATTACGTACCCACTATCAATGGACACATATTTGCGACATTTCATGGCATCCTGGTGTGCAGCAGCAGCCCCGGATGTCACGGCTGTCTCTGAAAGATGGGACGCCGCCAAAGTATCGACACAAGTTCAGTCCCTTACTAGGGGGCGTCCCATCTTCCATGGCACCTATGACATCCCGTCTGGTCTCATACCATCGTCGCGACACAGCCCATTTGGGTCACGATTAAGGAAAATTTAAAAAAATGAGGTTCTAGAACTTTAAAAATACTTTGAATAAAATTTAACTTATGCGAGTTCCATTGAGCAATATCTGAAAAATGAGGTATTTTTATAAAATACCTTTTTATGATTCCGCAGCTAAATGATAGATAGACTTATGTCAACTACACTAAACCAAACTGAGCGTGGACTTATATTTATTTGCTAATATTTTTCAGGTAATGAAAACTAACGAAAGAGTATAAAATGTATTAAAATAAAGGAAGGAAAAGGAATGTAATTTTATTTAGGCACTAATATAAAACTAAGCATTAATAAATGTAAATTTAAAAAAAACTTTTCCTAAAAGGGACAACAATCTGAGCATAATGCTGGTCTATTCACTAGCGCTGTCTTTCAACTTTATTTTGAATATTACTCATGTAATTAAAGCAAATTAAACATTAAATAAATCTGAATTTTCCAAAGATATCTTAGTCTTTTATTTTTCTGAAAACCCTGACCTCTATGTATTGATGTCCTAAAATCAGATTCTTATGATTTATATCAAAGTACATATTGACTCTTAACATAAATTTAACAAAAGCTATTTAAACTACATTTAAACAAAATTATGGCAAAACTGATCCAGTACTCTTAGTTGTTTTCCGTGAAAGCTTGACAGACGGATTGAGTTACTATAGTATTTTTGATAGATGGTAAATATTTATATCTATAAACTTGAGAAATTGTATGTTTCTTTCAGGATGATGTGACAACCTATAATTAAGTTTGCACTTAGACGAATAACTCAATGTAATAATATAAACAGATGTATTTACTAGTGTAAGACTTGTTGGATGTTCTCAATAAATTAAAAAAAAAATTTGGTCTCCCATGCAAACTTTCATCCCCTATTTAAACCCTTTCTAGTTTTACTTACCTATCCCCCGTTTATCTATCTGTAAACTATAAAAATGCCCAAAATGGTAAAAATGACAAGAATGGCCAAAACGGTGTAGTGGAACATTTACCTATGAGGATCCACCCGCATCGTACGTTGCCGACATCAGTAACAGTAACGGCTGCTGTGCTGTGCTGCTAGGCGATCAGAGGCCCTGATCTCCCAGCAGCACATGAGCACCTCTAGACATTTCAGAGCGCAGCGTGGGTAGTCCCTGGTTGAGGGAGGTTCCAGGGCCTGAGAGCCCGAGCTACAGGTGGAGACGCTAAATCGCATGTACTAGTGGTTGGATAGCGCCACCACTTCCGTCATTACCTTCCAGTCTTGGTGACGGCTTGCTACAGCGAGGCTAGAGAACGCCATGTCCACTATGGACCCAGCCCGATGGCGTTCACACATGTAAGCAGACCTTGGTTGCGAAGCACGAGACCGAGACGAGATGGGTAGCTCTGTGTGACTTGTGATTGTGCCCGCGTCTTCCAACCATTCTTTGAAGTCGGCGAGACAGCGATTTGGAGAGAAGTAGGCACCCAACACTAGTTTCTTCTCGATAGGAACTGCGACTAAGCCTCTCCCCCTTACTACGTCAGGGAGGGGGGGGGGGGGGCATTCGTAGCCGTCTGGTCTCCCGCCCAGTCTAAAGTATATCGCCATAACAACCTTAAGTTGCGTTTGACGGATACACAAAATTTTTGTATATATTAAATTTGAATTCAATATTTTGGATTGCGTGGCTGTCTTTAAGTTGTTTCTGCCACCGATGAAGTTACACTTGAAAATATATCTTGAAACAACGTAAACCTCTCGTTTTCATTAATCACGTCTTTTTAGCCCACAACAGTGTTTAGGCATTAGTGACCAGGTACTAGTCCCCCTTTAGAGAGCGGCAGCACTAATGTACTTTACACCTTAAGCACCTTTGATCATACAAATACAAATAACATACACATAAACATACATACAAATAAGTCGATGGTAATCGCTTTCCATCAGGTGGGCCATCTGTCTCTGTACTGAACTCAAAAAAGAAAAACTGATGCCAGCTTTGAAACATTTTGGGTTGATATTATTATCTTTTCGCGATCATGGGAAGAAATAAACTGAAAACAACATTGGATGAAGGTTTTATATAATTTTTTTAAATCGAATAAAAGTGACCTTTAAAACGATATTTACTAAACTTATCGCGTCATTTCGAGCTTGGTTTGATAAAACCAGTGATGGAAAAGGGTATATTTGAAACAAATCTTTATGACACAAACTAGATTCTGTTTCACGAAAGAAGTCAGACGGGGCGCTATGGTCATGCAGCGGAATGCTAGAAAGATAAAATAATTTTAAAAAGATTCTAATTTAATAGTATTAGTAAATGGATAATAATAAAAAAAATATTTATAACTATATTAAAACACTTGATAAAAACAACGTGGCTGGGAATATCTGTATAATTACAGTTGAGCCGTTCTAGGAAACCCCATTTAAAGTTTAATATAAATACTGACGAACTAACTTTGTGACAGTATCAAAATAATTTATATCAAATTAAAACACCGGAACAAGCTTATTACTTTAGAAACGTAACACATGGCAAGGTAACATATGTCAACAATTTTTAAATATAAGTGACGTGACCTGGAGATTGATATATAATCGATAAGTTTAAACATAAATCATAATTAAGTTTTCTACATTTTAAAGATAAAAAAAGCAACGAAACGTTAAATATATTTTTAAAATGTGTAATCTGTGTCTTCCTATATCGATTTCAATTAACAACTTTATCATCATCGATATTTCATGTATCTACTAATATCAGTTTGACACAATGACATGCCAAATGTTGCTTTACAGAACGACCGAACTATGGTTCCATTGCTACTGCGGGACTTTTTCGGAGACGCATTCTAGTTGCCAGTTTTCTCTTTGTTTATAAGTCATGTCATTACCCCTTAATCCACTCATATCTTTAGTTATAATCTGAATATGATTATAATCTATATCTCTAAACTTGAGGATAATATAGAATGTTATTATCTTAATCAGTATAAAGTTAAATTGCATTGATTGAAATCTTTTTATTTTGCTATATAAAATAGATAATCGCCAGCTAATTAATCCTGCCGTTTGTTTTTGTTACAAAGAGTATAAGGTACCTTTATCAACACCCTATCCATCAACTTCCTGCAGAGAAGTCGGTGCACTTAATTCACTAATCGCTATAAATAGTGTATTTCTAGTTGTGTATAAATATAGTTACTTATTATGGCATATACTTGTTTTGAACAGTTTGTTTTCAATGTAAAATAACAAAATAGAAATTACCGAGACGACTATTTCGCTTCGCTTGTAGACGAAAGTCTTTAAGAAATATGCCCTACCTATATGATGACCTACGAAACCGAGATATGGACACTAAAAACAGGACTGTTCCACAAACTCCAAGATACTCAACGCTATAGTGCGAGCTATGCTTGAAAATTCTCTTATGGAATATCTGTAAGAGAGCCAAGATAACCGACATAGCTCGCAAAATTCGCAAACTGAAGTTGCAGAGGACTGGTCTCGTCTTTCGCAGGACCGAAAGCTGATGGAACAAACGTGTCGTGGAATTGAGACCGCGTCTCGGTAAAGTAGTGTAGAACAGCTTGATGGACCGACAAACTGCATAAGATCGCTGGTAGGTAGGCATTGTATGTGGAAAGCAGAGGATCCGGATTTGTGCCTTAATTTGTTCTTACACAGTTAATTTTTTGAACAATTATTGCTTAGCCAACATTAATGTACCAATCTGGAGCAATTAAATGGAGCAATTGCAACAAAATGCGACAATTATTTCGGGAATATTACTTCTAATTGCTTCATATATTCCACATTACTCAACGTCGCCATATGAGTTGTCGAATATCTAAACGGTTTGGATATTTTTGGCAATCGTTTACACTTATAGGTAAGTCTTGTTTTCGCGAGAGGAACAGGCAGGCGGCGGGGGCGGGGGTGCCTATTTTTGTAATTGCTCCATATTGCATGGTGTGTGGCCGTATTTAACAGCTTGCTACATCTTGCTATCGCCTTACGGGAGCGTGAGCGTAATTCCCTGCTCCGCTCCCGCCAAAGGAGGACGCGCCGACGCCGGAGGTCAGACAGTGACCTTCGGCCGCCGTAAGCGGGCGGCGCGGGTGGGGCCCCTAGGGGTATAGGGGTTCTCACTCACCCGCACATGCCGTCGAGATGAGAGCGCGAGTGTTCCGCGCGCGCTCATCTCTCTTCCCGTGGGGCGCGTTACAGACCGCCCCACGCATGGACTAGATTCAGTAGTAGCCGGGGGATACGTCCTCCGGCATAGGAAGAGGCCCAGTGAGGGGGGCCCACGCCTGCCAGGGCACGCGGAGTTGGGAATCCCGCATTCACGTAGTCCTGGCATAAGGCTCAGGACGGAACACCCAGGGGTTTTAGTGGGTATCCCTAACTGGGGAGTGGCAATAGCGTGTCACCGGTTCTGACCGGGCACGCTAGTGCCACCCCCGATCTGGCGAATCCCACACTCACACGGGTCGCGAACATCCCCCCAGGCTTCTGTGCCTGTCGCGGCTTAGTCCTCAAACGGAATTCCCCGGGCCAAAAAAAAAAAAAATCTTGCTATCGCCTTAAATTTCTTGATATAGTCGTGAAATTATAGTTGACGAGAATTGACTGGGGTTGACCAGTTTTAATTGCTCGTGTAAGAGAACCTTTAGAGAGGCATACGTGTAGCATTGATTTACGATTGACTAACGACGACAAAGTACACGAGTATAAGTCACAGTGAATTAAGCTGAACTGCTAGAATAGAGTCCTATGTCAGAGTTGCTATGTATAATAAGCAGTAAACACATGTTCTCAAGAAGAAAAGTATAAAACGTGTAACAATACCAAACATTAAATATCAACAAACTTTACTTAAAAAAAAAATCTATTATAATTTAACAACACTAATAAATAAACACAGTTAATCAAATAGTAAAAGACATTAGAAAAATATTAATAATACAGTGACTTGATCCAATAAAAGAATACGTTATAGAATAAAAGAAGACTAATACAATAAAAAAAAACTTAACTTATTTATATTATATTCTACCCATAGTCCATCAAGACTATAAGTAGAATACTGAGTCTAAATCACCGTCTTTTATGAGTATGGTGCCCAGAAAGAAGGCTGGCTACGTTGTCCCGCTTTATCGCTATATTGATCCGTTGTCCGAGGTAGGCACCAGCCCTCTGATCACCTGAAGATCAATGAGTTGTTTTAATAAATTTTGGTACAGGCTCATGTTGTCAGGACCCCACGCCCAAGCGTTTAAACAGGAAACGGCACAAACATTAATTCTCACTGAGATGCGGCCAACTCGTCCACGCCGGTCACATCCTACACCAAAGACTTGCCACGCTGCCAGGGAATTAGTCATTCCTTCAGGACGCCTACCATCGTCACGTGCAATACAGTTCGGCTCCAATAAAGCCGACACGTTAGCGGTGACAAGCGCCCTGCGTGAGACAACATTAAGGCAGCGTGGCGTGACCATCTGCCGGCACTGCGGCGGTAAGAAAGACCGTGGTATCCTGAGTCGATTACCTCTGTTTCACAGACGTATGTGTGTGGTGCACATATGCGAGAAGCCAAGCGCCGCATTATAGCTAAAGAACAGGAAGTATTTTCCATCAATGTACCTATACTTGAGGAAGTTGTAGCCAGAGTAAGATCAGTTGAAGCCAGAAATCAGACTCTTTACGGAAAACGACAAGGATGCGGATACGTCCTGTAGAGTTTATTGAATTTGAAAGTTAGCTGATTTAATTCTCTACAAATGGGTTCATCTCGCTATCGTTGTAAATTCAGCACCGTGGAAATGTCTTCGCCATGGCAAGCCATTGTCCACGCGTTTAGTCCTTCAATTTAAAATGATGTACGGCCACATTATCCCAGTGTTGCATTTTTTTATAATATTCTATTGATGTAGACAAATAAAAGAAAATCTGTTAAAACAACGCTAGAGATTTTGCGGATGCCTAAACCTCCATACCTAATAGGTACAGAAACTTGGATCTAGCAGCTGTCTGAAAGGTCGAATTTAAAAATTTTAATAAGCACATCTTTATGTGATTATGTAATGGTTTTATAAGATTAGAAATTTTCCAAAGCGGGGCACATCTTAAGACATGTGTCGTTAATTTTGGCATGAACAGACAATGTCGGAACATGTGATATGCAATTTGACCGTGAATATCGAAAAGTTTAGAGCATGACAGATCAAATTTGGATGATTGCTCAGACAGACAATTTGGTATGGCTTCATCCAGAATAGGGACTCTGAGAAGGGAACAGAATCCTTCTTCATGACCTTAATACCTGGTGCGACAACATGTTATTCATTGCGTATTAGATACTTCAATTCACGTTGACTGAAACTTTTCTTTATATTTTCATATGCAGTTGTCTGGACTATATTGATTTAGTTTCTTTGTAATTGAAGTAGTCAACAAGAAACTTAAATAGTGAAGGTTTATAATTATATATTAAACACCTAATTAAATTTTTATGTACGTAACATAGATAGGACTACCTCCCAAACACGCGGCGCAGCCGCGGGCAAAACAATAGTTAAAAATAATTTCATTACGACTTTAAAGTGAATGACTCGATCTAAAAAACACATTTTAAACAGTAAAACGTGAAAAGCAACAGGAGAAAATTGTATTTCTATATATAGTCAAGTACGGTTTCAAAGTTTTTGAGACTACGTTTTTCACTTGGCAATATCATTTCTATAATTCTTTTTCTTTCATCCTAAGGAAACACATGCTTTTACATTTCTATGTAAAGCATTCATAGTGTAATAAATAGTACAGGTAAATTAGCTTCGAGACGTTTTTGCGTTTGTAGTTAATTTGTATATTTACAGAAGTTGAACTTGACATTTTGTTAAAAAAATTATGTTTAATATTTATCATTTTAATATTAAATATGGATCACTTTTGCTGCTGCTTAATATCGTTTAATATTTATCATTTTAATATCGTTTAATATTATTAGTTTCATATTAAGTACCTGCCTATAAAAATATATAAAAAGTATAAGTTTATTTATTTAGGTGCTGACAGTACACTACTACAGACGTAAAAACGTCTCGACGCTAATTTACCTGTACCCATAGTTCGCAGAACCCTAATTTTAAAAGTAGCTTAAGTTACTCCTAATAACATCAGCTATCTGCGAGTGAATGTCCTGTCAAAATCGATCTAGCTGTTTCAGAGATTAGCCGAAACATCTAGACAGACAAACAAAAACTCAATTTCAATTACAATTTCATTTATCTGTATATACGTGTTTGTATCTTCTATTATCGAAAATGAAATAAATGTTTTTTTACTTAATTCTTGTTCCCATTATCAAACATTAATAATAAAGACACGTGACACATAAAATAGCTTTCTCTAATTTAAAAACCAATGAATAAATCTACAAGAAGTTTTCGTTGCTTGTATTTACATTTTTTTGTGTCCCAATTCCTCGTAATTTTATTCTAATTCTTTATCATCATATTACTTTCCTAAGGGTTTGCTTTTCAGAATTACGTGTTTCGCTAACTTTTCCCTTACTTCTCACGGTTCTCGGCATTGTAATGGCACATAAAATTATACTTTAAATAAATATTTTTTACCTGTTTCCATTATCATTAAATAATTATAAAAATAATCGTGACTCATTAAACAGGTTTCACCAATAAAAAAAAACTGATAAGTATATATAAACTGATAAGTATATAATTTTCTTTCGTTGGTTGTGTACTTTATTAATCGACTTCAAAAAAGGAGGAGATTCTCAATTCGTCGGGATCTTTTTTTTTTATGTATGTTCACCGATTACTCCGAGATTTATGATCCGATTTACGTGATTCTTTTTTTGTTCGACGCAAAATAGCTTCCATTTGGTCCTCTAAAAATTATGCATAGTTTGGCCCAGTAGTTTTCATTTTACGATCTTTTTTTTGTTCCCGTTTCTTGGGACCTATATTTTTTAAGGAGCGCGGCACCTTTCGTAGGTCTACCCATACATAGCTAGACACTAAAAGGTAACAAATAAAATAAAAAAACTTCGTTTAAAAAAACCGACTTCAAAAACTAAAAAGTATAAAATAACTTATTTCTAAAGCTATTATTATTAATATATATTATCTAAAACATATTGAAGTCGGTGCAAACAAAGTAAAACATAAAAATTACTATATTTTTTTGAAAATTACTAAGCACATTCTTGAACTTTAGAATTAAAATTCGAGATGTAATATAATATTAAAACTCCACTGTGTAACAAAACGAAAGGCTTAAGCAACATTTGATAAATACTATGTGTTTTTGTAATATTATACCAAACAGGCCGAGCTGCTCGCAATATATCAGGTAACAGAATACGTATTGCGTTGCGACTTGGTACAGGTGGCTGTGTTGAGCGATTCCAGATCCTCCCTAGACCTGGTCGGCAACCCGGACACGTTCCAACCCCTCAGCTTCGCTATTGGAAGGAATTTAGCGAAGCTGAAAGGGAGAGGGTGTAACATCCGACTGTTTTGGGTTCGAGCTCACATAGGCATCCCCGGCAATGAGCGGGCCGACGATCTGGTAAACCTAGCAGCGACGCAAACCGAGGAGGTGCCCCAGTATGATCGATGCCCGGTCTCTTTCTGTAAGAAAGAGATTCGGATGGAGGCGATGCAGAAGTGGGAGTCTAGGTACACTGGCGGAACAACAGAGGGTGTAACTAAGTTATTCCTCCCAAACGTTATTGTGGGATACGGAATAGTCAAGAAGATCAAATTAAACCCAACGATGGTTCAAGTATTGACAAGACACGGCGGGTTCTCTGCCTACCTGTTCAGATTTAAATGTAAAAACTCCCCTACATGTTCATGTGACACGGATGCGGATGAGACTATACAGCATCTTCTCTTCGAATGTCCGAAGCATTACCGCTCCAGGAGTGATCTAGCGACAGCCACAAAAATGGAAATATCGGAGCAGACTCTAAGTCTAATGTTAAGGAATAAACAGGCCAGACCACTCCTGGAACGGTACTGTTTGAAAATAGCGAATGATGCTATTAAGAGAAATAAAACAAGGTAAATTCAGGCTGACACAACAACGTTTTATATAGTGGATGAAACAACTGCATAAACATGACTATATGTGTACATGTATGTGTGTATGTATATATATATATATATATATATATATATATATATATATATATATATATGTATAAAAACTGTTTATATAGTCCTTGACTAAGTCAAGGGAAATAGCAGGGCTAACTTGGCCCTATTAATAAAAAAAAAAATATTATATCTTAGTGTATGCAAATGATGACTGTATAAAGGTGCATACAAATATTATTGTGCATATATAGGTTTTCTTTTGCTGATCAATCACAATGAAGATTTCATTAATATTTGTTGCGTGTAGCTCATTACATCATTATTGTAAATGTTCATATTAGAATATTTATTAAAACTATTATCTGGAATCTTACTTATAATAAAACTGTAGAGGTCGGATTTCTGTACAATGAAAAAAAATTGCTATAAACCGAGTCAGGGGGATGTAAGAAGTGAAATAGAACTAATTTAGATTTTTTTCTAATTTTTTGTTTCTCTGTTTGTCTGTCTGTTTGTATCGGCTAATCTCCGAAAAGACTGGACCGATTTAAATGAAATTTTGTATAGCGGTAGCTTATATCCCTGGTCAACATATAGGATACTTTGATCCTGAAAAACTAAAGAGTTCCCGTGGGATAGTTAAAAACCGCAACACGCGGAGGAAGACACGGGCATCAGCTAGTAATAAATATAATAAATCGTCAACATAAGGTTGTTTTATTATATTTATACAATATGATCAAAGTATTATTTGAAATAAATAAAATAATCTATACTGCTATGTTTGCAAACAAGCTGAAGCGCTATTAATTTATATCTTTTTATTGTTGAAACAAGTGCATGAAAATGATATAAAAGACGCAAAAACCTTGATAACAATTCACACACCTATAGTTTGTTGTTATAATGAGACGTTTGATACTTTTAGCCTTTTTGGCTAATGTATCCTTTAGTATTTCCTGCACGGGTAAGATAATTAATTAAATTAATTATTTAGTAAATAACAATTTATGATAGAAGAATATGAGAGTCCATAACCATATCTCGGAACGATATCTTACTTGGGAGGATGGGGGGTCGGAAAATCTTCAAAAACGTCTCCCTTTATTAATGGACGCCGCTTACCCTTAATTTTGGTCTTAGTTGTATGGACCTATGGACTTTATGTCAAATTTTAAGCGATAGTAAGGCGTTTGTGTGTTGAATTGTTGGTAAGTTTTAGGAACGGACCATAAGAAGAACATGCATTTCCCGCTAACATTTGAACTCGTGTCATTAAAATTTGTGACGCGAGTTTGGGATGCATGTAGTATGCATCTACCATTAAGCAACCAATTAATTCAAAAAGTCATGGTAGCGTAATGGCTAGCGTATGCATCCCAAACTCAAAGGGTGCGGGTTAAATCCTGGCTGGAACGCATGCACCACTTGGGCTGTTTTCTGACCTAATGTGCATATTGTTAAAATTACCCCGTGCTAATAATAACGGTGAAGGAAAACATCGTGATGCAACTAGCACATCGAGATAACCAATGTGTCAAACCAATGTGGCGGTAATACTGTCCGTTCCCCTATAGTGGGAGACCTGTTAATTTGATTGTTGGACTACCAATAAAACAGGCACTCTTAATTTACTTACTAACAAATAGAATCAACAATTATCGTTAAAATTTTAAAAATCGCTATTACATATATATTTAGGTTTTTGGTTAGTAATAAAAAAGTACGTGTTTCGACATCACATTTCCTTCAAAATTAAAAAAATCGAAATGAAAATGGAAAAATCTTGGGTAACAGCTAGTAATATCAGGTCGGTAAAAAAGATTTTTCGTATTTTATAAGTAAAAGGTCGAAGGAAACTCTCTTTGGTTCTACTGGGTGTATCTGCGTGGTTTTGATATCATTAAATAAAAGACGTTATAAAGACAAACAAATAAAAAATAAGAACGTTTTCCCACCATTTTCGTGTTTATTTTCTGTCCGCCAAAATGAGTGAGTGGAACGAAGAAATACATCTTTAGCCATACAGTAAATACTGAGAAATCTTGATTGCGAAGTGTAGCATCCACTTTATAGCCATGCCTTTGCACCCTTAATTTTTTACCTGTTTCGGTCTCTAGATATTTTTGGGTAGTCTAATCTCTAATCTAGATTAACATCTAGAGAAGACTGTCAATACTACTTGTCGCAAAATAATAAAACTACGTTATAACGGTTTTAAGCGCGGTAATTTATTTGATTTCGGTTAATCCGACGTTTCGGCTACTTACCACCACCACCTAGCTCTAATAATTTTATATAATATTAAAATGGGTGGAAGGAAAATAAAAGCCTTCCACCCATTTTAATATTATATAAAATTATTAGAGCTAGGCATGTTTGCTGAAGAGTCTCTTGCGCCGCTTCTTCTCTTCAAGCCATAACATGTTACGAAGCGGTGGTAAATTAGATTAGGCTCCCATAGAGTAAATAATAACCATAAACAAAATTTAAAGTAAATAATTAAAATGAACAAATTGGAGGTAGGCTAAATAAAACTTTAACAATACTCGTTGACAGTTGACATCTTTGTCTCCCTTGATCACGGCCACTGAAAAGTGGTCGAAACGTCGGAATAACCAGAATCAAATAAATTACCGCGATTAAAACGTAGTTTTATTATGTATACAAGTCGCGAAAACTTAAGAAAATATTACTTGTCGCAACTTTTGAATTAGAAATCCCAAATTATCTAAAGCAATGGGATTATGTCACTATCACAAAATGAAAAGAAAATATCGAACAAAATGGCACATACATATTATAATCAAATATAAATAAACTATAAAAAAGATACATCTTGAATTAGTAAATAAAATACTTTTTTCCCGACCTTATTATATAAATAAATAAATCGACAAACACACATTATACACGTACAAATATTAGGCAAATTATGCTTGTACTACACGTATATAGAACTTTCATACACTCAGATTACTGTAAATAACAGAAATGAAATACGCTCAAGTATACAAGGAAAAACAGTACCTAATAAAATAAAGTGACAAAAAAGTACAATGCAATTTTTAAGCACACTCGAAATTATTGACCTTACAAGTAACTAAGGTTAATTGGCCATCTGAGATTTTCGTACCTACCTTTTTTTGGAGGTGGAATCCATTCGATATATATTATGATATAACTGCTAGAAATACCCCTTGAAGTTTAAAAATAGGAAACCTCATCACCTTAGTCTATTGTAGTAAGTTTTTTAAACGCGTTTCTAGCAAATGTTACATCAAATGAGCATATTCATCGAAAGTGTGACATGTTTTTAAATTGTAAACAACATAAAAGAAACATCCAGGATTGTAGAAAGTAAATAGGAAAATAAACACACACACCCACACACGCACACACGTCGCACTCTACCACTACATACCGAAATTAAATTTGGAAAATATACTGTTATTCAATTTTATTATATCTTTTCAGATGAAAGTTGTGAGAAGCCAGAATGGGGTAAGTAATTTCTGTTCGCTTTTGCAACCATCCGTATAGGTATGACTATCTGTGTATATAGCTATTAGCCCCCCGAATAAAATAAAATAATAAAAAATGAGTGCGTGTGTGCAGTTTACACGCAGTAGATGTGAAACTTCAGAGAATATTATATATACTCACAGATTCTTCTTCTGTAATTATGTTTAAGTTACGTTTTATTATACCACGTTAGTAATTAATACAAATCATATTGACTAGAAGTAGGTTCGGTGAACCTGCAGCCCACCTCTCTACACCCTTAGTCACTCACACGCACCTATCTTATATGGCATATTTGCGGTCCATGCAGGAATTGACGAGTCAACGTCTGCCCATTTTTCCATGTTCTCCGAACATTACGACGGACAGACGCCCTAGTCCCACTAACAGTACACCCCAATAGCCCAGTACATTTCGTTCTCATTTCCCACAATAGTACTCCTACACTGACCGCGGCTTGCCCGCGAATACATTATTATATGGTGTAGACAGGCATAATCGCCGGTCAGTGTCATTCCAGATTTAGATTAAATTTGTTAAGGAGCCTCAACGTGTTGGCCTCTCCATGGCCCCACGCAAGCCCTTCAAGAGTCCGGGGCATTTTTATGGACCGTGCTCTTTAAAGACGTACAATAAAAAAAAAACATATTGACTGCATTATTAGATGTTTATTTTTTGAATTTTTGAATTATAAATATTTTTTTCAGTTCCGGAGTGTTGTGAGCACGAAGTGTACGATAATTGCATTAATGCTATATGCAGAGCCCAAAATTGTTCTCAATTAGGGAAACCAGTCGCATGCCCTTCGGTCACGACGTGCTACGAAGGATGTGCCTGTAAATCAGGATATTTGCGAAATCACAATGGAACTTGTGTACCAGAAAACAAATGTCATCGTAAGTAATCTTCTATACATATAAGTATAATAAAACTGTAAAGGTCGAATTTCTGTACAATGAAAAAAAATGCTAAAAACGAATCAGGGGAATGTAAGAAGTGAAATTGAACTAATTTAGATTTTTTTTTCAATTTTTTTGTTTGTGTGTTTGTACGGGCTAATCTCCGACACAACTGGACCGATTTAAATGAAATTTTGTATGGTGTTAGCTTATATCACTGGTCAAGTAATAGGATACTCTAGATCCCGAAAAATTATAGAGTTCCCTTAGGATAGTTAAAAAAACCGCACGACGCGGACGAAGTTGCGATAAAAAAACTAGTAATTGGATAAATGACACAAATTACAACAAATTTTGACATTATCTCTGTTACAAAAAAATACACGTCACATTAAAATATCATCATAGAATTAATTTTAATTAATACTTAAACGAATAAGTAATGTACCGTTTTACACATTTTACTTGTACAAAACTATGACATCTTCAATTTATACATTTGTATAAAATCTATGTAAGTCATGGTAGCGTAATGGCTAGCGCACCTGTCCCTAACTCAAAGGGCGTGGGTTCGATCCTGGCCAGAACGCATGCACCACTTAGGCAGTCTTCTGACCTAATGTGCATATTGTTACAATTACCACGTGCTAACAACGGTGAAGGAAACACATCGTGATGCAACCTGCTGTGTCAAACCTTCCAAGCCGCTTTGGACAAGCGTGGTGGGTATACTGTCCGTTCCCCCTATAATGGGAGGCCCGAGTCCAGCAGTGGAACATTTATGGGCTGTTATTATATATAAAATCTATGAGGCTGCTACGTCTTGTAAAATGATAAAAAGTGTCTCTATCTTATTACTAAACGAACTAACAAAATATAAATAGAATATGTTGTGTATATTAAGTTATAACTCTGTAAGTATTGCCCATCACTGGTCATGTTCAACTGAAAAATATCTGAAAGATCTTTATCAACGACCAGAATATCGATAAAGTTTATGATGTCATTTTAGCTTTAGAGTTCTGGAGACAAAAGCAAAAAATTACCTGTAAAAAAACGGATTCTTATCTAATGTTTCAATTAGCAACCGAATTCTAAAGAAATCATTTAATCAAAACCACTTCATATCTCAAAAACTACTGAATGAAAGTACTGAAAGAACGTGTTTTTAAATAGGGACACACTTTTTACGACTTTGAAACAACAATACGATTTTCTTTATTTGACAAACGATACACCACTTGACTACTTATATAGGTATATACTGTTACGACCTAGGCGTCGACAAAAATAAATTCACACCTGCATATCTCTAAAAACTCATTTTATTACCTTTCGGCATTTGGTCTTCTTTTGTTTACGTTGTGTTTAAAAATTGTGATTAGAAAACAGCCCATTGTTGTATTGTAATCTTTTACGACAGACATTAGCCAGGTGTGTCGGATTAAGTCGGCTTAGATACGGGTACATTGTAGTTACGCAGTATAAAACGATGACCTGATGATGGGGGGGAGGCATTCAAGCGATAACCACGAGCGAAGCAAGACGTGTGTACTACAATCAGGAACCATAGTAACGAACTTTGCGCGTTTTATTGAATTACGACCATCCGCATTACGTTTGGACTTGTTGTGTTCGGTTATATTTGTACCTGCGTTATACGTGTTTGTACAGTTCTAATAAATTCTATAGTAATTCGAACAGCATTTTAATTCGAGTCCTGCAACTCGTAACAATACTAAAAAAAATTGTCATCCCACACTTACATGTATGGCAAATTCTTCAAACATATTTTAATATAAATGAAATTTCTTATATACCTACTATTACAATTTCACATGCTTAAAAACTTCAAAAAACGAGAGGTTGTATAGAAAGTCCTTCCTTGTTTTGTCTCTTGTATTAAATACAAGTATATATAATATAACATTTAAGTAAGTTTTCTTCGTAGTACGACGTTGCGGGAAAAATGAAGTTCATAATGATTGTGTCCAAAGTCAGTGTGGACCTAAAACCTGCAAACAATTAGGACAGCCGCTTTCGTGTCCGAGAATTGATCCGAAGTTCTGTAAAAAAGGATGCCTTTGCAAAAATGATTATGTAAGAGCGGAAAATGGCACCTGCATACTTAAAAGACAATGTCGTAAGTACCTATAAGTATGAAATCATAATATCTAATTTTAATAATTTCATGTTTGTTGTTGTTGTTCGTTCGTGCCTACCCCGCAAGGGAACTGGCGTGAAGTTATGTATGTATGTATGTAATAATTTAATATATATTTTATCCGTGCAGAAACGGAGAAAGAATACAATTTCTTGCGGTCGGACGGCCTGCACAACCAAAGGGTATTTGCCCGGCTGGATGGCTACCACTACTGGTCTAGAGTATGCCGCCATAACAACCTTTAGTTGTGTTCCGGCATTAGTAACCAGGTTCCAGTCTCCCTTAAGAGAGCAGCAGCGAACTTGTAGCACGTTTGGTGTTGCAAATGTCTATAGGCGATGGTAACCGATTTCCATCAAGTGGGCCGTCTGCTTGTCTGCTGAACTCCTGCAATAAAAAAAAAAAAGGATTTTTTTTCTGTGATATCAAAATAAAGGATTAAGTGCCTGATAATAAATAACCGTAATTTAAATAATTTTTTTGGGGCCCTAAGGCTATAAGCCTCTACAAAGATCTATCAAAACGACTCATTGATTCTTCGGATTCCTACCTCGGTTCAATATTCTAATTATAGACTTAAGGTATTAGAGGTAGATTACAATATAAGATTCCTTTATTGTTTAGTTTATAGATTGATATTATTTTAAAAATATATTACTTATTAATTACGTTGTAATTAAATTTATTCAATTGTAATTAAATTAATTTGAATTTCTATAATTTAAACTTCATTCAAATGAAAAATTTAATTCCTATTTTAATAGCCAAAATTATCACTGAAACTGAAGAATATTTAAGACAAACTTTCTGACGAAAACACGAACAAAACCACTTCTAAAAATGGTTAATCACTGTAAAAATAACAGCACTTAAATGACATTTATTTTGTAATCTATATACTACACAGTATACAATTTGGTACACAAAACAATCAACAAATATCGCAGTTAATTTGTTTTATTAAAATTCACGAATGATGATTTTCATTTTACAGCTTCTTGTGGGGGAGATCCCAACGCACAATCGGGACGTGGAGGTCATTGCAACAACCGTTGTTCTACTTATAATAAACCGCCGAAACCATGCCCTGAAATATCTGAAATAAACGGCTGTGACTGCAAGGAAGGGTTTATTTTTGATGACGTCACTAAAAAATGTGTGCTACCCTGTGATTGCAGTAAGAATCTATATCATTGAGATTATTTATACATAAAACTAGGATGTTCCCGCGACTTCGACTACACTTGATGACTAAAAATTCCCGCGGGATTCCCGGGACACAAAGTGTTGCACCATTTAAAAAAGAATGTGACCTATAATAGTTTTAGTGGAAACTGTGTCAGAATAAGCTAATATTTATACACCTGAACTACAAACCGTTCGCAGGATTACCAGGATAAAAATATTACATATTTTATTACATAAAATGTGCTATCGATCAATGAAAAAATTACATTGGAATTTGTTTTTTTTAATCTGGCTGTATTAAATCGTTTCCGAAAGAAAATCCCGCGGGATGCTCAGGATAAAAAGTAATTTTAAGAATATTCTGTCGATCAGTGAAAACCACATCGAAATCGACCCTGTAGTTTTTACGTGCATCCGGAATAAACAAATAAACAGACAAGAAATCTAAAAAATCTGCATCGTGTCTATATAGTGCATTCCACTTTTTTTTTAATAGCTTCAATGTACAGACACGGCATGTTTATAATTTTATAATATTATAGATTAACACAGGGCTGTCTTTACCCGGGAGTGTAAGGGGTGCGTCGCACTCATGCGCAGGGAACTAGGGGACGCAAGCCTATCTTAGCTTTCCACATATCGTGTGACTAACAGACGGAGCATGGAGATTTCATAGGGACTCCGTTTTTTCAATATGGCTAGAAAACCCTAAAACATTAGACAGAAAGTTAAAAATTTATAATTCACAATTTTAGCAAAAAATAGCGCAGAATGATTTTCGCACCACAGCGACCATATGGTTAAGATGGCCCTGATTTAGCAAGCACACACATTTCAAAAATTGCACACACTTCAAATCTAAATAAAATAATCAATAAGAATGAAGAATGTCAACACATTTTACCAGGCAAAGAAATCCTAGTTAAATATTATGACAATTGGCTTTCTTTATCATCGCTAAATTTAACCTACAAAGTTAAAACAATATGCTTTATGTTCCCTTTTAGCTAAACCAGTATGTCCCAAAAATGAAATACCTTCTGACTGCGTAAACGGAGGATGTGATAAGAGAAATTGCTCTCAACTTAAACAACCTGCGATCTGCATAGATCCTTCAGAATGTTTCAAAGGATGCGTGTGCAAAAAAGACTACTTAAGAGCAGATAACGGTACTTGTGTACCTATGGAGGAATGCTATTGTAAGTTATTTAATAATTGTAGTACTCTATCGACGTTTTATGAACTCGTATTGAATTTGACTATTCTTTTCCTCTGCTAATTCATGAGTGTGATGTTATGATGTCTCGGCTCTCAGAAACACTCTTATTTTTTATAAAATTAAGTATTTTAAGATAATTAAAATTATTCGATGAATTAGATCCATCGTAATAGTAAAAGTTGTTAATTTTATTTTTTGTTCCTCTTTTGACACTAGTTAAAGAAACTTTAAACAATCTAACTTACATTAGTTAGAATACGAAATAAAGTGTTATAATTATAAGTCCTAGTTGAACGTCATTATAGCATTTTGAGGTTTTACCTGTTTCTATAATTATGTCATAAATCCACACTACTGTATAAACGTGATAGCTAGCTTACTCAATTTTTTACATATATTTATTTGATCTGAAAAATAACCTGATAAACGTGAAATTTTGTACATATAATATGTAAATTTTCGGTTACAGTGATGAATTTTTTTTATTTTCACAAGAGCCGATTTCTTTTAAATTGGATGATAACAGATTCTGAGCCGTGCAGGAACGGAGAAAGAATATAATTTTCTGCGGCCCGGCGGCCTGTCGTAAGAGGCGACAAAACAACCCACAGCCAGGCGGTAAGGTATTTGCCCGACTGGATGGCTACCATCCCTGGTCTAGAGCATGCCGCCATAACAACCTTGAGTTGTGTTCCGGCATCAGTGACGAGGTTCCAATCTCCATTAAGAGAGCAGCAGCGTATTTATTGTCTTTGGTGTTGCAAATGTCCATAGGCGATGGTAACCGCTTTCCATCAAGTGGGCCGTCTGCCTGTCTGCTGAACTCACGCTATAAAAAAAAAGATATCCATCGACTAAGTTATGACCTGATTGAATGTAAAAGTGAAACAATTCAACCGTTTTATTCACGCAACTGTAATTCTTCCTATTGTATTTTAGAATAGAATAGAATATACTTTATTGTACAATAAAATTTATGAAATAATACACAAAAACAGCTTAGAATTGGGTACAAATGGCGGTCTTATCGCTGACAGCGATCTCTTCCAGACAACCTTGGGATGGAGAGAGAAATATTGTACAAAAGCTAGGGCAGGGTTTGCTGCACAATATTTTAAAAGTGATACATATTTTATATATTAATATTATTATATAAAAATACATACAGATTTATATACACATGATTAAGTACATAAAACATAGTAATATTATATATATAAACATACATATATATAAATATATCCATACACACACACGCACACACATATATATATATCGTCTATTAAAAGGAATACATATTATATTAATTCAATAAATAGCATAAAGATACGTACAATAATGACAACACAAATTATACTTTGAGGTAGTAATCCTTAACAAGTCTATTAAAGGCGGATACAGATTGGGCTTGCCTTCCTTCCAGTGGAAGTGTTCCATAATTGGACAGCTTGAACACTGAAAGAGTGATTTTATCCTATGATATCTTGTCTGTATACAATATTTTCCTTAGGACCGATTTTTCAATCATCGGATAAAAGTTATCAGTGGGATAAATTACAATCTGACTGAATTGAACAAGTAAATCAATTCAACTGTTTTATTAACAGAACAGTCATTTTGATTTTTTCCATGTTGTGTTTTATTCAATGAATAACTTTTATCTGGTGATTTAAAAATCGGCCCTTAGAAGATATAATAATTATACTACAATTTTAGCGATGGAATAGACTATTTTATGATGTTGAAATATCTTAATTATACATACATACAGACATACATACATAACTTCACGCCAGTTCCCTTGCAGGGTATTCTTACACACCTCACTTGCTTCTTTGACATTCATAACTCTTGTCATGCACGCTCGTCTGTTGTTAAGGCTCCTGACATCACCTTCTGCTAGTACACGACCAATTTGATTATGGAAGGTGTGTCGTGGCCTTCCACGACTTCTGCATCCATCCACTTTTGCATTGTATTTCTGTTTAGTCATTCTTTCATCATGTTTTCTTTCCACATGTCCGAACCACCGGAGCATTCCTTTCCTTACCTTCACCCCGACACTCTCTTTCAGACCACCTCTATCTTAATTATATACTGTATTCTAAAATGGCTACTATAAAAGGTTATTTTTTTTTTGTATAAGTCAACTTAAGGAAGGTCTGAAGTTACATAATACAGTTGAAAATGTTTTAAATAAATTATCAATATAAACACACAATTCACCTAGAATTTTATTACAAAATTATATCGTAAAGTCAAATAAAATTGCTCTATATCTTAAAAAATCGGCCTGAAATCGGATAGTTTCTGCTGTATTACAATTCCGAAGATTACGCGATGCAACATCAAAAGCGCTAGTTTAAAATATTAATGAATTTTCATTCAATCATATTTAATTAAAGTATTCAATAAAATGAATAATGTATGTTATTAGTTTGAATTCTTTTAATACTTTTTTAACTTTTAGCCTCAACTTGCTGCAAGAACGAGGTATACAGCAACTGTACCAACCAAAACTGTACACCCACAAAATGCTCTGAATTGGGAAAACCTCTGTCCTGTTTAACGACCGATAGGGGACCTTGTAAGGCCGGTTGTATGTGTCGAGATGGTTATGTAAAAGATGATAACAATATTTGTATACCTATAGGAAAATGTCGTAAGTATTTCGTGCAAATATTTTCTTGGATAACTAGGTTTACTATAACATTCATATACACGTAGCAAAGCTTCCTAAAGACAATTTCTATAATATACATAATAATCATGAATATAGCTGTAAATTTCATTGTAGAAAGTTACATCTAATGTAGTTTGAAGTTTGGTGACTTGCAAAAACTTTTTGCTAGAGCTCCTCATTTTCGAATTGCAGAAAATATACTTTTAAGATTTCTAGACAATATTCGGCAGCGTATAGGATTAGTTTGTTGGTAATTTTATTGGTAGAATGTCAGACAACCGTAGCTAAACAAAATTCATTACTACCCGTGCGCAGAAGGTTTACCGATAGCCTCATGATGTCACGCGTCGATTGTCAGTAGGGTTGACAAAAAACGTTACATAAATAGTTGTTGCGATAAAATTATTATATCAATTAATTATTGTATATACTTTACAGAAGTATATACAATAATAGTAACTAATACAATACAGTAACAGTAAGTAGGCATCAGCAAACCTTCTGCGTGCGGCTTATAGCTACCACTGTCGCTGCCAACACAAGTGTTTCACATTTCGCTGAAGTGGTCTTGCATACGGATATAAAGAATTCATATAATTGACACTTGGTAACGATGGAAGAAAACGTTGTGAAGAAATGTGCACATCGAAAGTATCGATGTCGATTCGATATCGATTAACTAAGTGTGGCAAGTTCTTAGTAAGGCATGCCAGTATCTTTAATAACAGAAATAGGCTCGTCCTGTTCATGTTCAGTTTATGAAAGAAAAAGCTCGAGCCCAACACTGGCAATATATGCGTTAGAATAACAATAATAAAAAAATATGCATTTTTATAGCTTCATGCGGTGGTGATTCAAACGCAACAACTGGCTGTAGTGTGAATTGTGGAAGACATTGCTCGGATTATAACAAAGGTCCCGTAGCTTGTCCTGCTATTTGCCTATTCAACGGTTGCGATTGTAAAAAGGGTTATGTATATGACAGCAACACGGGGAAATGTGTTTTTCCTGAAGATTGCAGTAAGTGTTTCCATGTACATGCAACCTTGCATTTAATAGAGAGAATGGTTCAAAATAATTTGAGCAAGAACTTCGCTTTATCGAATTATTTCTTCGTTGGCTTCAGTACATAGTTATTCTCAACGTTGTCAATAAATAACGCCTCCTTTCGGACATTTGAACTTTTCAGGGGCTAGTAGAAAAACCATAAAAAATAAAGGGGCATTGAGATAGCACAGAAATAGAAATATCGTCTCAAAAAGACAAAAAAGAAACACGCTAATCACTTACTAAAGTATAATAAGCGTTAATGTTAGTTAATATTTGTTATTTTATATAATGTAATAATTTTTACCATGTTTCCGAAAATTCATATAATTCAGTAGTTCCCATTATATTCACATTTACGTTAAATAATATAATTTTGACAATAGCTGTTTCAAATTCGGAACAAGTGGAAAGTAAAAAAAGTCGAGACTTTGGAAAAAATAACATTCCCAAAATGCTCACTCGTTCTAGGTTCTCAACCGTTTTGCCTATGCTTCAGTACGAACCGATTATGATGAAATATTGTAATATGAATTCCTGGTAATGAAGTTGAACAAAAGATAATTTTATTAAGACATCCGTGCAGGAACGGAGAAAGAATACAATTTCCTGCGGCCGGGCGGCCTGTCGTAAGAGGCGACCAAACAACCCACAGCCAGGTGGTAGGGCATTTGCCCGACTGGATGGCTACCACCCCTGGTCTAAAGTATGTCGCCATAACAACCTTGAGTTGTGTTCCGGCATTAGCGACCAGGATCCAGTCTCCCTTAAGAGAGCAGCAGCGCATTTGTAGCGTCTTTGGTGTTGCAAATGTCCATAGGCGATGGTAACCGCTTTCCATCAAGTGGGCCGCCTGCCTGTCTGCTGATCTCCTGCAATAAAAAAAAAAAAATATATATATATATATATATATACTAGCTGCCCCGGCAGACGTTGTTCTGCCCTGAAGAAATAAAATTTAGAACCCGATTGCAGCGCCACCTACCGGATCCAAATGTAAACTATCCTATCTTTCAAGTCGGATCAAACTGCACACGGTGTGCAAATTTGATTAAAATCGGTCAAGTAGTTTAGGAGTCCATTGAGGACAAACATTGTGACACGAGATTTATATATATTAAGATATAAATGAGATTGTTTCCCGCTTACACGAGTAAAGTTACATAGACAATTTTAGTACAAAATATTTACGACATAAAATTATACTTAAATATGACGTTTCTAGAAAATACTCTAAAGGAAAAGAAGTAAATTAATAAAATATAGAAAAAAGCAGAAACTTGCAGTACCTGTATTGTTTTGAATGTCTGAAAATAGGTAACGTATATTTTTCTATGTTTTAACACTTTGTACATTTTTAGCTCCAACTTGCGGTGAGAACGAAATATACAGCAATTGTACCAACCAATACTGTAAACCCTCAGAGTGCTCTCAGCTAGGAAAACCTCTGTTCTGTCCAGCGACAGGTATCAGACCTTGTATCTCTGGGTGCATGTGCCAGGAAGGTTATGTAAGAGCTGAAAACAAAACTTGTATACCTAAGAAAGAATGCCGTAAGTATTGTTTTGCACCTTTTCGATATAAGGCTGTTCTTATTAGAGCATTCATGAATGAATAATAAAGCTTTTTAATACATGGTATAGATAATTTGTTACTTATTAATTACTCTTTAAATAGCATTTGACTTTGGGAATTTAGAAAAAGCTGTCTATAAGCTAATTCTGCTAAGATCATCATAGAAGAATAAACTTAATGAGAAATTCGTGTTTTCAAAGTTATAAATTTTCTTGAGTGTAGGATAAACTACACCATTGTTGGTAATTGTACGGGTGGTACATATAAACACAGTTTTTAATGTTTACAATATTTAATTAAACTTAATTTATATAATTACAATTAGTTCTTGGTATAAAAATATAAAATAGCGCGACTTGGCTTGTGGCGTGTGTAGATATTGATTGTTTAATGAAGAAATAAGGAATGAAGAATAATAAGATGGTGTGCCCACGCCGTCTTGGGATGGCAGCCGTTCCCTCCCCGCTCATCTATTGTTCTTAAAAGAGAAATCGGCCGTACCGGGAACCTTTGTTGCCACCATCTGTGGCATGGCGTTAACATTATTAATATTTTTTTTTTATCGTTCTATAACTAAATTATAAGAACAATATTAAAATATAATAGTGTGCTAAATAAATTATTAGAGTGCCAATCACTGAGTGGGGAGTGCCAATAATGTATAGTTTCCCTTATACTATTAATTTAAGTTATTTTAGTTATATAAAGTAAAGTCACAGCTACGGCGTAAATAGAATCTTAATAAAAAGAGCATTTACACCACTTTCACTGTTTTTGAAACGTAATACGCATATTTTCACAATTACCAATATTAATCAGTATACTCGGTATACAAGGTACCGAGTATACCGCTTCTACCGACAAAACAGAAAGCGGCTTAGTTTTGTCTGACAATTTATCTTGGACAGACTTTAAAAGGACAACGGATTTCTATTCATAATTTCGGGGGTGAAAGCAAGAAAGTTTATTTTGATTTCGATATCTTGCGGGGTTCAGAATAATATTAAAATATAAATTCAAGGCCCGCGCAGACAATGTAGAAAAACAAACAAAAAAATAGTCAAATGCATTGAGCAATGTCGGAGCATATTTGAGACAAACTTTCATTAACAAAATAACGCAGTTAGCATTTATTTTGAAATCACACATTAAGCACAATACAATTAAATATTTATTTTTGCAGCAGTTTGATTATCGCATTTTGATATTAATAAGCCATGGTTTTCACTTTACAGCTTCTTGTGGGGGAGATCCCAACGCACAATCGGGACGTGGAGACCATTGTAACAACCGTTGTTCTACCTATAATAAACCACCGAAACCATGCCCTAAAATATGTGAAACAAACGGCTGTGACTGCAAGGAAGGGTTTACTTACGATGACGTCACTAAAAAATGTGTGCTACCCTGTGATTGCAGTAAGGATTTATATAATTGAGATCATTTACACATAGGTTAACAAGCAAATGCATTTAAAAATAAGATAATGACATTGCACACGCTTCAAAGCCGAATAAAATAAACAATAAAAATGAAATTTTTCAGCACATTTGACCTGAGAAAAAAACCTGACTAAATACTGTAAAAACCGGCTCTCATTACTGCCACATAATTAATACCTTTTGGAGGATGGGCCGCCCCTTAGTGTGGGATGCTACTTGCGTTTATACTCTGGCGGCGTCCTATCTTTCAAGTACGTGCGCTACCGCCGGTTCTGCTGCAGCCGAATAGAAGGCCCTCAAACGCTGCAAATATGCCGCCATTGGAAATGGTTACACATTTGCGGCAGTTGGGGTGGAAACTCTGAGTCCATGGGGTCCTAACGCTCTAAAGGTCTACCATGTCGTCGCCAAGCGTTTAGTAGGCGTCACACACGACCAGAAGGCTGGCGTCTATTTTGCTCAAATATTAAGCGTTGCTATACAACGTGGCACCGCGGTCAGCCTTTTGGGGAACGTTCCCGATAAGTGATAGTAGTTTGGGACCAATATTTTATCTTTAGCTGTTTTCCCATTTTTTATGTAGTTTTAGTTTTTAATACAGTTTGTAGTTTAGTTTTAAGTTTATATTGTATTTCTCATCATTAAAGCAACACCAGTATGTGGCAAAAACGAAATACCTTCTGACTGCGTAAATGGAGGATGTGATAAGCGAAATTGCTCTCAACTTGGACAACCTAAAATCTGCATAGATCCTTTAAAATGTTTCAAAGGATGCGTGTGCAAGAAAAACTACTTAAGAGCAGATAATGGTATCTGTGTACCTGAAGAGGAATGCTATTGTGAGTATTTTAACACTTAAAAATTATTGTAGTATTCTATCAACGGTTTTTGAATCAATTCGCGACAAATTTGAGTTTTCCTCTATTGATTAATAAGTGCGGTGTTGTTGTGTCACGGCTCTCAAAAGCACTCATATTTTGGTATAAAACAAATGTTTCAAGATAATTGAAGAAAAGTCATTCGACAATTTAGATCCATATAGTAAAACTTGTTACATTGTATTTTCTATTTGTCTTTTAACTTTAAGTATTTATTTTATCCGTGCAGGAATGGAGAAGGAATACAATTTCCTGCGGCCGGGCGGCTTGTCGTAAAAGGCGACAAAACAACCCACAGCCAGGTGGTAGAGCATTTGCCCGACTGGATGAATACCACCTCTGGTCTACAGTATGTCGCCATGACAACCTTGAGTTGTGTTCCGGCATTAGTGAATGAAAAAAAAAAAAAAATAGTGACCAGGTTTCAGTCTCCCTTAGAGAGCGGGCAGCGCCTTTATAGCATTTTTGGTGTTGCAAATGTCCAAAGGCGATGGTAACCGCTTTTCATCAAGTGGGCCGTCTGCCTGTCTGCTGAACTCCTGCAATAAAAAAATAAAAATAAAAGTTTAAATAAAGCTTTAATTTTAAGTCCTAGTTGTTCATTATAACATTTCGAGTTTTGACTTAGAATATCATGTCAATATATTATATTTAGGTTATTTTCATGACACGTCATAAATCCATACTAATGTAGGCATAAACGTGAAAGAATTTTTTTACATAAGTATGTACATTTTATTTTTTCATGACCTTAAAAAATAACCGGTGATGGTGAATGTTTTGTACACATGTATTTTACTATTATAATGATGGAACAATTTTATTTTTCAAAGGCGGCTATATTTTAAATTGTCAGATAAAAGTTATCTATCGACTAACCAGGGCCTCGAGTCTGTAACTCAAATTGCCAATCGAATTGAATTGGAGTCATAAATTTTGACCGTTTTTAATAGTCTATAAACCATCTCGGCACAATATTAAATTAATGTTGATTTGACTCGGATTAATTAATATGAATTTTATAGATTACGGATATTTGAACATTGTTAGTCGAATAAATCTTTACTTGCACTGGCATGGTTATTTTGTGGAAGTCACAGACTTATGCCCCTGACTGAATGTAGAATCGAAACAATTCTCCTGTTTTATTCACGCCACTGCAATTATTACTGTTGTATTTTATCCTATGAATAATTTGTATGTAAATATTGTTTTCTTAAGAAGGTAATTTTACTATGTCTCAAACACGATTCTTGTAATCAGTTACGCTATTTTATAATGTTGAAATATATTACATATTATATATTGTACTACCTTTTTCCCGCGACTTTGCAATTATTATATGAAATATCTGTGTCCTTCTTTTGTAAGTCTTAAGTGGACCAAATACATCTGTGTGTATCAAGTCTCCAATATGAATTAACGAGGGTTTTTCAACAGTTTTAATGGTAATCTCGTCTCTGACTTTTAATTCGACACTTATCTCGTGAGTTTCACATATTTCAATTTTTCCTATAATTATCACCCCATCTTCTATGTCGTATTATTACATCTTCTTTTTCGTTACTCGTATTGTATGTATTCTCGACTTTTAATATTTATAATTTTTGTACACGTTACACTCTTCATTAGAGATCATAAGTAGTATATGATTTTTAAATATAACCTGCTGCATAACCTATAGTTCAATGTAACAAAGCTATTTAATTGTAAATTTAGAGTAATTTGTTACTCATTAGGTCAAAAACCGGTAAATACCACAACTGGAAATAACACCTCATCCAGCAATGCAACGGTCGCACTAGCACAACTGCGAAGAGCAAACTTGGCGATGACTGGAGCATTTTTAAATGTAAGTAGGTTAAAACCTGAATTTACAATAACATATTTATTATACTAGATATGTTTTGAACAGCTTTTTGTAAACTATATAAACGATATGAATCCTGTCTACGCTTTGTACTATCACCAATCTTTTTTTTGTTAAGTTTAATTATTGTTTTCAATTGATGTATAGACTAAGTATTGCTATACATAAACTAAGCAAGTCATGGGTAATCGGCAACAAACAATAAGTGTATTTGTCTGCCAAATTAATATATATAGTTATAATACTTTCTTAAGTTTTCGCACCTAGTATAACATAATAAAACTAGGTTTTAACGGTTTTAAGTGCGCTAAGTAATTTGATTTTTATTTTCCCGACGTATCGCGGATATTACCGCGATTAAAACCGTTAAACGTAATTTTATTATATATGGTTATAATTATAATATATTAATATAGCAACTGTTAAGATACTTCCCCTTTCCGCCCCACTGAAAGTTTCCACTCTGTATAAACGAGTAGTTTATTATTTTTTCAAACACACATGTTAGTTATATATAGTCAGTACCAAATAAGTATGTCTGAATTGATGGATATACAAACTTTTTGTATATAGTAAATTTGAATTTAATATTGGAATGCGTGGCTGTCTTAAGTTGTTTCTGCCACCATTGAAGTAACACTCGAAAATATATCTCGTAACAACGTAGACCTCTCGTGTATTTATTAATCGCGACTTCTTAGCCCCCAACATTGGTTATGGGCCCAGGCAGCGTAAATCCATAGCGCTGTTATATTTGTAGAAAGAATTCGGATCGGAGAATATTTAGAAGCAGTGTAATTAATTGCGAAAAGGTGCAGAACGATGAGCAGTATGTCGATGCGAATCGAGCCCTTGGGCAAGGATAATTACTACAGCTGGAAAATTCAGGTACAAGCTCTATTAATTAAAAACAATGAGTGGAAGTACGTGAGTGGCAAGGTTCTTAGATCAGCTGGCATTATTGAAGCTGACCGCTGGATGGAAGAGGACGAAAAAGCCAAAGCCGATCTGATTCTTTCGATGAATGGAAGCGAACTTCGTCATATTAGAGGTTGTAAAACTTCCAGAGATGTTTGGCTGAAATTAGAGTCAATATACGCATCGAAGGGACCCGCTAAGAAGGCTACACTTTTAAAGCGTTTAATCTTGCACAAAATGTCTGAAACAGGAAATGTTAGAGAACATTTGAATACCTTTTTCGACGCTGTGGATAAGCTTGCAGACTTGGGTATAAACATCAACGAAGATTTAGTATCTATTATGTTGTTATACAGTTTGCCCGGAAATTTCGAAAGCTTTAGATGTGCGATTGAATCGAGAGACGAGTTGCCGAAACCAGAGGCCTTGAAAATTAAAATACTTGAAGAGCATAAATCCAGAAATGCAAATAAAAATCAGGATGAAGATGTTCTGTACACAAATACGAGAAAGTATTTTAAGAAAAGTAAGAAAGGCGTAAGGAACAGAAGTACAGTTGGAGACAAAACTGATCTCAACAAGAGAAGAACTGAAAAGAAAGAAGGTTTTAGGTTCAAATGTTACAAATGTCACGAACGTGGACATAAAGCATCGGAGTGCAAAATTAAAATAGGTAGAAAAGCACAGAAAGCAGAAGAAACACATTGTATTAATAGTATTCTAACCACTTTTAATGTTTTAAATGTAGAAGTTTCTAATGCTGTAAATGTTCAAAAACATGACTGGATTTTGGACAGTGGGTGCACGTCTCACCTTTGTAATGATGCGAGTAAGTTCGGGAACACTTTAAAAATGACTAGCGGAGAACTAAATTTAGCGACGCATGTAAGTACTGACATAAAAGGTAAGGGTACTGTAAGGTTGTCGGCATGGAGCGAACACTCGAGGGGTTTATTTGAATTACGCGATACGTTGTTTGTTCCTAATCTAAGGACGAATTTAATTTCAGTAGCCAAAATAACAAATAACGGTTATAATGTTACGTTCAATAACGATGTAGCTCAGGTTATTGACAAGAATGGAGAAATTAAATTGTCGGCATATCGTAGAGGTAATTTATATTGTTTAAATAACCCGGAATATATATTTAATTTGAGTGACTCGAATGCTGATGTACGTTGTTGGCACGAGCGATTAGGACATTTGAATGGTAAAGATGTTGCTAAGCTTTTAGATAAATTAGGTGCAAAGTTTGATGTGACCGAAGTACGAAACTTACGTGATTGCGATATTTGTGCTAGAGGAAAAATGACCGCGTTACCTTTTTATGATTCCCGTAGTCCTTGTACTGAAAAATTACAAATAGTCTATTCCGATATTGTAGGACCTATGAGATGTGAATCTATAGGAGGAGCAAAATATTTTATAACTTTTATCGACGATTGTACACGTTGGTGTGAAGTTTATTTTCTAAGTGCGAAAAATAAAGCCTTAGAAGCCTATAAGGTGTATAAAAGTCACGTTGAGAACATGACGGGACTGAAGATCAAATATCTCCAAACCGACAATGGAGGAGAATATTGTAACTCGGAATTTGATCCATTTTTGAAACAAGCAGGCATACAGCGAAGACTAACGGTACCTCGAACACCGCAGCAGAACGGAATTGCAGAACGAATGAACCGGACCTTGGTGGAAATGGCAAGGTGTATGCTATTGAGTTCTGATCTTTCCTCAGGTTTTTGGGCCGAAGCGGTAGATACTGCATGTTACGTCAGAAATCGTTGTCCTACTAGAAGTCTACAGGGTGAAATTCCTTATGAAAAATGGCGAAACAAATCGGTGAAAATTGCATACTTTCGAAGATTTGGAACTAAGGTACACATTCTTGATAAAGATCCAAACAAAGATAAATTCGCAGCAAGAGGTATTGCTGGTAATTTTGTTGGATACCCGAAGAACGCTAAGGGATATCGTGTGTGGATTCCTGAGCGAAGGCAATTCATGATTGCGAGAGATGTGAAATTTCACGAAAGTCCAAACACACGAAAGGACATCTCGAAGCAAGAGCCGAGCCTATTAAACATTACGAAAGACGGCTATCAGGATTTCATAGAAATAGACTTCACAAAATCGAATGTTCCAGTTGAAAAACATAGGCATGAAGCAGAAGAGGTTGACAATATGCAAGACATATGGAGTGAATGTCAAGAATATCCTGCAGAGTGTGACGAAGATGTGTCTTCGTCTAGACGATTACAAGTGGGACAACGAGCCGAAGAAACAAGGCGTGACACACTTGATCAGCTAAAGATGACTACGAGAGCTCCTGGTAGACCTAGAATATTACGCACAGGAAGCGTAGGCCGACCGAAGAAGATCTATCAAACAAGGGAAGTTGAACGATCTGTAACTTCTACTGATGCAAATGAGGTTGAAGATTTTGCTGGTTCAACTGAGATCACCTTGAAGAATGCTTTGAAAAGTAAGGATAAACCTGATTGGGAGGAAGCCATATTATCTGAAATTAGAAGTTTAGTTCAGAAAGGTACATAGGAGATAGTAAAAAGACCGAAAAACAGGAACGTTGTAGGCTGCCGTTATGTGTTGACGACAAAGCAGAACGTCGACAAGACTCTAAAGAAGAAAGCGAGACTTGTAGCACAAGGTTTCAGCCAGCGATATGGGGTCGACTATGAGAAAACCTTTGCACCTGTTGCTAGACTAGACACCGTCAGATTGTTAATGGCTCTCGCAGTTGAATTGGACTTGGAAATTCACCAATTAGATATAAACACTGCTTATTTAAATGGATCCTTGGATGAAGAGATTTACATGGAGATACCAGAACTATTAAGAGAAAGTTTAATTAAGCTTATGAATCGTGAGGGAGAAGATCCAATACTTAAAAGGCGTGCGCAAATCATGCTAAATAACTTGGATAGTGGTTGCGATTCATGCTTATTGCGGAAATCATTGTATGGTTTGAAGCAAGCTGGACGTCAATGGAATCTCAAACTCAACAACAAGTTGATCGCTATGGGATTGAAGCAGAGTCTGAACGAGCCATGTTTATATTTTAAACAAAGTGCAAATAGCCATTTGTTTGTATTGGTTTACGTAGACGATATTTTGGTGGCAAGTCAGGAAAGAGGTTTAATTATTAAATTTAAAGATGAGCTGTCAAGGGAGTTCGAATTAAAAGATTATGGTCAGACAAAATATATTTTAGGAATAGACATACGGAGAAATAATAAAGACAATGTCATTATCTTGTCACAAGAAAATTATATTGACAATTTATTGAAACGTTTTTCAATGGAAAATTGCAATAAATGTGCAACGCCGATGGAAGTTAATTCTAAACATAAACCAGAAGAAAAATGCGTTGACGACGAAAGCGATACAAATTGGCCGTATCGAGAATTGATAGGTTGTTTGAATTACCTAAGCAATGCAACTAGACCAGATATTGCTAATGCGGTGAGTAAGCTAAGCCAAAAAGTCACGAATCCTGAAAAATCGGATTGGAAATCTGCAAAACGTGTATTACGTTACCTGAAAGGGACTATACAACGTAGTCTCGTATACAAGAGGACTAGTAATTGTATACAGGGTTTCTCGGACGCAGATTGGGGGAATTGTTTACTAGACAGACGATCTTATTCGGGTTATGCATTTATTTTAGGTGGTGCATGTATATCCTGGCAGTCTAGGAAACAACGTACCGTGGCCACATCGACTTGTGAGGCAGAGTACGTCAGCCTTTCCGAAAGTATGAAGGAGGCAGTCTACCTGAATAGTCTGATGAAGGAAGTAGGGCTCATGAGGTATGCTCGAGTGATTGTTCATGCCGATAACCAAGGGGCTATGTTTTTAGCTCAAGACCCAATGTTTCATGCGCGTAGCAAGCATATTGATATTCGATATCACTACATTAGGGAGGTTTTAAGGGATACGAACGACATTGTGTTGAAACATGTGCCCACTGAATCCATGTTGGCAGACGTGCTTACTAAGCCATTAGCTAGTGTTAAACACTACAAGTGTTTAGATGGTTTAGGTATGAAGTTGTGTTAATTTGTCTTCTGGATATTTTATGTAATTAAATTAAAATTTATAGGGGCGTGATGGATATACAAACTTTTTGTATATAGTAAATTTGAATTTAATATTGGAATGCGTGGCTGTCTTAAGTTGTTTCTGCCACCATTGAAGTAACACTCGAAAATATATCTCGTAACAACGTAGACCTCTCGTGTATTTATTAATCGCGACTTCTTAGCCCCCAACATGAATGTTCAAGGTTTAATATAATATTCATGTACATACAAGAGTTGGATCCGTCTAACAAAAGCTAAAACCAAATTGTAGGTCTTTAACATCAAACAAAAGAAGAACTTAAGATTTTCGACACAAACGTGTGCGTTTATGTTGAAATTTTATATTATGATTTCTGCCTAACATTGAATACTCTACAACTCTTGTTTATTTTTAAATTGATTAATGGTTTCATTTAATTAATACTACACAGCTATACATCGCTTCTAAAGTTGCCTTTTAAAACTCTTTTAAACGTTTCTTTTTCCTTATTAAGGCATGGTACCATAGATATCTACGTGTCAGTATAATTGCACATTTTTCCTCTTATAGTTTAAGTTGATCAAGCTATAGCAATAGAAAAAATTCTATTTATATAATAAATAATTATTTAATATAAAGCTTTTTAACTGACTAGTGGACAAATGTTTCTATACAATGCAGGATTATATGACATACATAATCATAAAATTGACTGATTCTTGTATTGACATTAATATGTTTTCAACTTGACATTCATAAATATAATTTAACTGTAATAATACTGTTACAAGTTATGAGACTCGAATTAAAATTACTATAGAATTTATTAGAACTATTCAAACAGGTATAACACAGGTACAAATATAACTGGACGCAATAAGTCCAAATGTAATGCACAATTCAATAACACGCGCAAAGTCCGTCACTAAATGTACACACGTCTTGCGTCCCTTGTGTTATTGCTTTGACTGCCGATCTCTCCATTGGGCCATTGCTTTTCAATGCACCGATGCAATATGTCTACCTGGTAAGCGTCGACGCAATTTCCCAGAAAACGTAATCTGCACACCTGCGTAATTATGCCTGCGAACGGCCATAAACGAGTACAATACACAATAGGCTGTTGAAAACATTACAAATTTTAAACACAAAGTAAACAAAAGAAGAAAGTCATAAATAGTTTCAATGTTATTAGCTCAAACACGGCAGGTAATAAATGTGCTTTGTCTCCAGGAATGTAGGTGGCCCAAATTGTAACAATATGATCATAATAATAAAATTGTACTGTAAATATATTGTAACTACCTTAATAATAAATTTGCGCGGCAATATGGCTAGCACACATGAAACTATAATATTAACATTATAATTGTAACGTTTGTCGAAACCGTGTCTAATACAAAAATCGAAATGTGTGCTGGGACACATAATAGAAGTGAAACTTCAACGGACAAGTGGAAAAACGAATTGCAACGGACAAGTAGAAAAACTTCAACTGACAGGTTTTCAAATTGGACAAGTACATTAACAATTTGCCCGTAAAACTTTAAGTTAAAATTTTGTTGCGATTCATGTTGTCACTTGTCAGTTGAAGTTTTTCTACTTGTCCGTTATGATTCATTTTACCACTTATCCGTTGCCATTTGTTTTTCCACTTGTCCGTTGCGATTCGTTTCTCCACTCATCCGTTGCCATAAGTTTTTCACCTTGTCCGTTGCGATTCCTTTTTCCACTTGTCCGTTGAAGTTTCACTTCTATTATGTGTCCCAGCACACATTTTGATTTTTCGCAGGTTTACTGCAAATTATGATTTGGTTAGGTTAGGTACATTTTAATTAATGCATTTTTTGTTTAAACATACTTTATTCTATCAAACAAAAAACTGTATTCGATCCGGAACCAAAAAAACATCCATAGTCTACTCTAAAATTATTTATTTTTTATACCAAAACTAGAGGCAGTGATGCCCAGCAACGCGGAGAGCAGAGGTATATATATAGAGGTATATAGATAGATGCAAACTTAAGTTTGCCTCCATTAATGGCGGCTCGGAACATCCCTCTTTCCGATGCGCAGAACGCGATTTTAGGTATTAGAGGGACGAGGTCATCGGAGGACGAGGTATATCCTCGCTCGCTCTCTCGCTCGCTTTCTCGTTTGCGGGACTTCCGCGGCGCTCGGCTCACCAAGCCTGCCACTTTAGCGCTTTCGAAGCTAGATATAGCGTTTTTAGGGCAAGCCAGCTCCCAATTTTATTAAACAACTTCCAGCGCAAAATCTTACGCTTTTTATAATATGCAAATATCTAAGTAATTTTATAATAAATATATATGAATATCTATACTAATATTATAAAGAAGAAAGATAAGATTGTTTTTTGTTTGCATGAAGAGGCTCCGAAACTACTGAACCGATTTGAAAAAAAATTTCACTGTTGGCAACCTTTTCTTTTTTTTAAGGCGGGGGAAATGCTATTTACGCACAATACTAGGTCCTTTGCAAGGGATTAGACCATAGTTGATCATGGAAGCTTTACCCTTTAATAGGGGGCAATCCAAACAGTAATCAAGCCAGCTTGTGTGGAGACTCAGAGAAGTTGCACGGGCAACAACCACTACCCACTAAAACCACCCTCCTCCCATGTGCCCCGCGCTTTTTATATAGGAAAGGCTGAGACTTAGAACGTAGTTACGCCCAGTCCGATCCACCGCAAAAAGTGCCTGAATGTGCATCGGGAATCAGAACACATCCACTTCGTCAGCGGGGGCGATGAATCGTTTTTTTTTTTTTTTTTGAGGCGAGGGAAAATGCTTAACCGATTTACGCACAAACTGGGTCATTGCTAGGGGAACGACACGCGTCGGTCGGGGGCGATAACACTGCAGCAATAGTATGCTCTTGGCAGCGCTCCGTCCGCGATTGACGTCACAGAATAGTGTGGAAGACTCCGAGCGTTGCTGCACGGGCGAGCAACCCCAATACCCACTAAAAACCCCCTCCTCCCTGACGACCCTGCGCTTTGTATGTGTTGGAAAGGCTGAGATTTAGAACATAGTTACGCCCAGCCGGGGGCGATGAATCCTTTGCTCAGCTGTTGGCAACCTACACTATCCCCGGGTGACCAATAATGTAATGTAACCCAAGGTGTAAAAAAAATACCTAAAATCGCGTGCGCTGCGAAAACTATTGATTATAGAATAAAATAATGTACTACGACTTTGCAGAACACATCATTATTTACTAAAAGTGTCGCGACAGCATATGTCTAACTATTATAGTTATGCGACAATAAGTGTTCTTTTATTTTAAAAATTTAATTAAAATTCGGCCGCTTGAAAAGGCTTATTTGTATCTTGGTATTCATCCTTATCAAAATAAATTATTTCTTATTCAAGACTGCCTAAATACCTTTATATAACTTTTCGAATTATTTAAATCGGACATCCTATTCGAAAGATATCACAAGTTTAAAAGTAAGTATTAGAACATGTGGCCGTGACGCTTTTCCGTGAGCGAAAAATTGTAAGACCCCGTCTACATAGAAGTTTCATTTAAAAAATAAGTATGATTTTATTTGATTTAATAATATGTTTTTTTTTTTGCAGCTTATATATGACGAAAATCCGTCAAGTTTTGTATTTTCTGCAATCTCTTGTTTGACGGCTTTGGCTGTAATTAGCCTTGTTGCTGTTGGTGAAACCGGAAAACAATTAATTAACGATGCTTTACAAATGCAGAACAAAGACCAGGTATATTATGATATTTTGCCTTGGACCTTAATACATAGATCTAAGTATTGAGCTTAACGTTTCAATCTTATTGTTACCAGTACAAAACTTGAATTCCATTATTATTTATACCAATAAATTAAAATTGAAGTATCTTCTACGATATCAAAGTACCAAAATTTTACCGAAAATAAACTGAAAAGAGTTATCAAAATGACTTATTAAGTCTTTGGCTACATCAACACTAACTACTACATTAACATTATTCCAGGTGTAACAGGAGCATAACGTTAACGATATGAGTTATTAAAGTAGTTTTGGGGGGCATTTTAACGACTTTGATAGTTCGCTATTTAAAAATAAATAATTTATATAGTTTCGATAATGGAGTTTAACATAAAAATCTTTTTAAAAAAACAAGCTTTTATTTAAATGCACTAAAAAGAAAAAATACCCATCTTCCGACTCCATCATCAGATCAGCTCCATGGTACCATATTACTGCATTGTCACGCGATATACATACGCGTGCAAAATTTCAGCTCAATCGGAAACCGGGAAGTTGGTCAAATTTAACTTGCAAGATTCCACCCGAACATTACATCCATTGCAAGTTAAATAAAAGCTTGTAACTTGTAATAAAATGGTCGACAATAAGTGTTTGAGGCTTCATAGAAAATTATTCAAAACCTTAAACTCAGAACCTTACCTTAACCTTTTGTAGGTACGAGAGGCTTTTATTGAATATGGAAAACTGTTTGAAGAACTGGGTAACGTCACAATCGAATCAGGTGTAATGTGTTACGGAAATATTCAATATCCGTTTAGTGACTCGTTTAAGAAAGAAGTTCAGGACGTATTTGACGCAGAAATTGAAAACCTTGATTTCGCCAACCCACAAATGGCAGCTAATGAAATTAACGAATGGGTTTGTTTTTTTTACATTTTTAATAATATTACACCTTTTTTAGATTTTTTTGCATGTGTTCATACGACACATATGTATATATATATGACGGCCCGCCTAATAGTAAGCGGTTACCATCGCCTATGGACATTTGCAACACCAAAGATGCTATAAATGCGCTGGTGCTCTTTTGAGGGAGTCTAGCAACTGGCCACTAATGCCGGAACACATCTCAAGGTTGTTACGGCGGCATACTCTAGACCAGGGGTGGTAGCCATCCGTTCCTACACGGGACCGGAGAATAATTAAATATTATAGTAATGTATTTCTAAGTGAGATATTTCAGTTGTACTCCTTCCTCCTTTACGTTCAGAACAGCAAATGGACAGTACGAGTACGTAAACACACTCGTCTTCCTACTGCTGGTAATGGTGTTATTGCCCTTCGTTTACCTATTTGTCGGTTTCAATCATACCTTCACCATTGTATAATGGATATATAGAATACACCTGCCTGTTAAGCTTCACTCATATAAATCCCCTAGTTTGACAAAAACTGCTCATGTCAGCAGTACAATTTTAAAACCAAGCAATTCAGAAAAACATTTAAGAAATTTTACATGACATCATAAAAAAACTTCAATGATGTGCCATTTCTATACTACTTATTTGTTAAACTTATAGAGAGCAATAACATTTTAAAAAAAGGTGTTTATATGTTTCGGTAAGAACAATACATCAGTGAATGCCTAGCAAAACGATAAATGCACAAACGTTCATTTAAAAAACAATATCAGTTGCTAGGTTTTGAAATTGCAGAGCTGATATGTAAATACATACATAGACAATCCGATAGACGAACTTTATAAAAGTTCTATTCTGTCAAAATTACTATGGCACATTAAAAATTACATTTCAACGGGTTTCATGCTCAATTTCATTTATTTTTATTTTTATCTGACGTTCTAATCAAATATAAAACAGACTTAAAAACCGTCGAAACGTAATTTCTATTACAGACACCAATGTCTAAAAAATATTCTTTTTTTACTTTTTTTTAAATTTGTTTTTTTTTAAATAACTGAATACATCAAAATGATTTTTATTTATTGCAGGTGGCAAATAAAACACGTAATCTAATACCAAGTATTATAGAGCCTGATATGCTTGATAAAAATACAATACTTGTGTTATTAAATGTGATATATTTCTTGGTAATTATATTACTTTTCATATTTTCATAATATTATCAGACATCTAATTTCCTTCTGACGGGATCGGGTACCCCCATTTTAAGGGATATACAGCATGCTTAATTGCTTACCTAAGAAGATCATTGGCGGTGTTATCAAGTAATGATAATGATTAATTTATTTGGTATACTATTCCTATTCTAAACACCTCAGATTACTTTGTGTTCTTTTTGTACCAAAAAAGCAAAGTTCTCGAGGGAGACGGGTGTGCATTCACGCTAGCAAGCATCTGGAGAATATTTAACTATATAGGTATATATAACATTTGACGTGAAACCGATCAGGTAAAATAGGCTCCAATTTCCGATTTCAATTACATTGAAGTATATCATACCTGTAGGTACATAGCCTCGACAGAGGTACAAAATATTTTGACAGTGGAAGGCTACTTCGAATTTCGTTATTCAAGTTTAAACAGGTATATTATAATAAATAAATCATTGGATTTTTCAGTCAAAAAGACCATTAAATGAAGTGAAGGCGAATAATAGATATGGAACACGTCTCAAAAGCCGTTTTCATTACTTGATTATGACGTCTTACAAAAAATATTTCACGCTTTCATTCCGATCATTGAGAATATCTTCAAACTACTAAAATCTGTGAAGATCATAAAACTGTTTTCAAATAAAGTCATCGCCATTATCCGAGCGTTAAATCCCGGTTGCGTTCGGAGCATTCACTCCGACGCCCAGGGTCCGTTTTCCTACTTTTTCTACTCCACTCCACGCGGTCTTCAGCGTACCAATGGTCTCAAAATGGGGGATCATTTTGAGACCATTGGTACGCATGTCATCCTTCACAACATCGCCAAAATTTCTTGGGTCTTTCTATTCGATCTGGACCTGGCGGAGGTGGCATGGCTAGACATTTGTTCTCCACATAACTAGCCGGCCTCCGTAAAACGTGGCCGTACCAATGTTAGCAACAATTTTACAGTTTGTCCGCTATGTCTCGGACATGAAGACTGCCGCGGATGCGGGAGTTCTTGACACGGTCTTTCAGCGTCACTTCACTCATCCATCGCAGCATATTCATCTCCGTGATAAGCAGTTCTTGCTTCTGTCACTTAAGTAGAGACCACACTTTACTGACATACAAAAGGACAGGTTTAATCATGGATTTATAGACCTGTCCTTTTAATTTAATCCGCATTTTATTTTCAATTAAAGTAATATATTATTACATCAAACTTCAAACATCTACGGATGCAAAAAATCTCGAATACAATATTATTTACGTAATATTTAAATGAATCTATAGGTATGTGAGTCGTGCCATCTGTCTACATACAAGAAGGAGACTGCTGTCGTCCTTCGACGTGAAAATACATAATTATAACTCCTAAACGACTTCTAGGTTCATTATGAAACTTGCCATGAAGTTTAAACATAATAACGTAATAAGGCTTTTGTAATTAAATTTAATTACAAATTAATCAAGACGAAGTTTGTAAAAAACAGTAAAAATTGATATCTTGAATTATTTTTTTGTGATTTTACTATTTTCGAAATCCAATGATTAGACTGCGACGTCGGGAGAAGAATCAGTTCTTCTTCCTCCTTGATCACATAGATTTAGGTGGGTCAATGAACATGCATACATATTTTAGTATATGTAAATATGTATACATATTAAGTATACACCAAAATTAGCTTATTGTAATCCGGGACTTTATATTTACGGGGATTCCTAACTACGAAACCACGTGATATTTGGACTTCATTAATATGACAGTTTCTACATTTATTAGACATCTTTAGTAGAATAAATGTATTTATGTATGCCTTTAGTAACATTACTTATTCCGGTTTTTTTACGGGAATCTTTGGAATTCATCTATTTTCATACTAAAAATGACTGTAATCTACGTTACATGTCAAGCGCGGACGTAATCACGGGAAAATCCTAGTACTCCAATATAATTGAAATTAGAAATTTGAACCTATTTTACCCGGTCGGCTTCACGTAAAATGCCCCTATGATTAAATTTACTTTAGTGAGAGTATTAACTGTATATCAAAATTGTATTTACCTCATACACATACATCATACATACATCATATTCATTCCCGTTAACATTTGAATCTTAGAAACCGATTTTCTTTTAAATGCGTTCAGCTAAATCGCTATCATGTCTTCTTTCCTTTTTCTCAACTTTAATCATTTACATTCTCATTATATAAATTGTCTGCTGAATTATTATTATTATTATCACTAAATTTACAAAACTTGTCAACGTGAGTTAATTTAACCTATGCTATTTTTTTTACTTGTATTCTTCTACCTGGGAATTACGGTTATCAGAGACTTCATTTCTCTCGTTTCTCCTATATCTCCTTATTTATATATTGTTTCTGAGTATACAACGCTATTATTTTCGTCACTTAAAATAAAAAATAACAAATGTAACTACTATTTAAGGGTAACTGGGAAAAACCATTCAATAAAGATAATACTCAAAAAAAGGACTTCTACGTAACACCAAATGAGACACAGTCAATAGATTTTATGCAACAAGAATCGTCCTTCGACTACAGGGATAATGATGAACTTCAAGCACAGGTAATGTAATAAACTTCCTCCAGGATGGAGGTGTATGCACAAGCGGGCCCACAGCCCGGACAAGGTACGCGACGTTCCAGGATTGGGGTTTTAGTGGGTACACATAGCTGGGCACCGTTAATCAAATAGTTAACTTCGTTAATCGCTAAGTAATCTGTTACTGAAAAATTTAACTTCGTTAAAAGTTAAAGCATTGCATTTCAGAAAATTTTACGCAAGTTATCGTTATTCGTTAATCCGTTAACAAGTGATAAAAATTGCATCTTCTTATAAAAACTGTTGGTTCTGGAAGTTAACAGGTTAGAAACAAAAAAAAAGACGGTTAAGTATAATTATTAGAGTGTTTAATGTTGACAAACAATGTTTTTTCATTAATTTGGATTAAGGTTTAGAATTTATTTTATTAAGATAGACTAGTTGCGTTCTGGACGAAACGCTAATTAGACGAACTAATTTTAAGACGATTTGATAGTAATATAATGACCAATTGCTATTTAGACGAATTGCTACATAGACCACTTACATCTTAGACGAAACGATACTAACCCGTCCAATTTATCTGGCATAATATGAATATTCCCCTTCATGAACATTAATATGTTGAAATTTTCATCTGAAAGCGAGGCTGTTTCGGCTGTAGTATATCCTTGCCCGTGGAGAAAAGACGTTCAACTGCAGCGCTTCAGGGTATAGCAGTATTATATTTAATAAAGAGATTATGATTGTGCTGGATTAACGTTTAACGGACTTTGGGAAATTTAACGCAAGTTAACGAGTCCGTTAATGTATTTTTCAGTTAACTTAAAAGTTAATCTGTTCCTCGAAATGTTAACTTCGTTAATTAACGATTAACGCATTAACGAGTTAATGCCCAGCTAGGGGTACGTCTAATAGGAAGGAATAAAGAGCGACAGTTGCACTTTTTATGATTGGAAGAGCTCTTAGAGCCAGCATCGTCAGGACTATCGGATGCTTTTCTGGTCCCGAGGTTCAGACATACGGCGATGAGATAGAACAAAGGGGTAGTTAGTTGGTAGGTTCGAGTATGCCATTGGGAGTCCAACACTATTCTACTGCTATCCCCGAGTGGCGAGGTGTCCATGACGGATTACACATCGGGGAAAAAAAGAGTTTTAATGGGTATTGCAAACTGTGGCGTGGCGATAGCATTCCTACAGGGATGCTAGTGCCACCTAAACGAGGCAAAACCCGCACATCGGCTACGATTTTCCCCCTCGCCCGGCTGATGGTCCTCAATTAGTTTTCCCGTGGTAAAAAAAGGTAATGTATAACCTATCTATCTTCTATAATATAATAAAGCTATAGAGGTTATCGAGTTTCAACAATGTTTTAAAAATTAGAAAAAAGTCAGGGGGACTAATTCGGACTAGAAAATACCGAAAATGAAAATTTTAGATTTTTTTCTCTCTGTCTGTTAGAACATCACGTGAAAACTACTAAATGGATTTAAATGAAACTCGACACAGAGCTAGCTTATATGCCGGATCAACGCTTATGATACTTTTGTCCCGATAAAATTTCCGTGATTTAGCCATTGGTGCCGCTCTTGCTAATCTAATAAACATTGCCCTGGCAACGCGAACGAAGTTTCACTGGCACAAGTATTAGATAATAAAAAACCTATTAAATTAAATGAACAAAATAATTATTATAAGTTACTATAGATTAACGATCAAAATGATTCTTTTTTTCACTTATTTCATTAAGGTATATTAAACAGTTTATTTATTAAAGAGCTTATATTTTTTCCCAGGCTCTGAGAATGAATTACCAAGGAGACATTGTGAGTTTCATCATATATCTGCCATATGATCGAGACGGACTTCCTAATATGATGAAGAAACTACAAAACACTGACGTATTTGAAAGAAGTATGGAATCCTTCAGTAAACAAAGAGTAAATGTTATAATACCGAAATTCAAAATCGAAACATCCTTAAATCTTAAAGATCTACTGATGAAAGTAAGTGAAAATATATTATAGTGATAATCAAAGAAATTTTAATGTTTAGAAACTAATGATCATAAAACCATACTTGCAATTACAGTAAAGATAAAACAAAAGAAAGATGGATGGATCTGTGAAAGATTTTTGAGTTTGAGACATTATGTATGCCAAAACAGAAATAAAATGAAATAAATTGTGGCAACTTCAAATTGTTAGGAAATTGCAAAAGAAAGTAATGCGAAGAACATATAACGGGTGCGGTATAGATATACGGCACATTTATTTATTACTTGAGATATAAAATTAATTTTGGGTGGTCATAAAAAAAATAACCATGAAGACTAAGGCGGGTGCTCCGTTTCGCTTCGCACCCGCCTTAGCCTTCTAACCTATATTAAAAAAGTTCGGATTTGTTCATAATAAATAAATGTGCCGTGTATGTATACCCCACCCCATATAACAATAAGAAACTTAAAATAAGGTTTTTTAAAAAGGTTTTTAAATACAATCTTTTGAGACCCTGGATATTATATAGCAGCAGAGTGCTAGCCAAGACAGGTAAAACGAGCCCAAACCCGACGGGTCTATCTTGTTTAGTACAGGAGTTCCTATGGCCACCTTCCGACTCCATCACCAGATCAGCTCTATGATACCATATTATTGCATTGTCACGCGATATACATATGTGTGCAATATTTCAGCTCAATTGGAAACCGGGAACTTGGTCAAATTTAACTTGCAAGATTCCACCCGAACTTACATAAATATATCCAATGCAAGTTAAATAAAAGCTTGTAAAAATATCTACAACATTTATCTCCTTGCATGACCATAATATATAGCTATACTTGTGACTAATTTTGACTGCAGAGTACTATGGTATTATTTACTTTCTACTTTAAAAAAAAATACATCACCTACTTTATTTACTAATAATTCAAACTAAAAATGAAATGACATGTAAAAGAAAATATTTTTTTGTGTATACACAAATCTTAGTTTTTTTAATGCATGAGCTCAGAAGAGAGACAAACGGAGCACCTGATGGAAAGCGGTTACCGTCGCTTAAGGATATTTGCAACACCAAAGAAGCAAATACGCTGCTACTCTCCTAAGGGAGACTGGAACCTGGCCACTAATGCCGTAACGCAACTCAAGGTTGTTATGGCGGCATGCTCTGGACCAGGGTGGTAGCCATCCAAACGAGAAAATACTCTACCACCTGACTGTGGGCTGTTTGGTTCCCTCTTACAACCGGCCATAGGAAATTATATTCTTTCTCCGTTTCTGTACGGATATGCAGATTAATAACGGCTTATAGCAGGTTCCTATATTTTACTATTCATTCACTTACCCTACCATCAGTTGAATTTTGACTTTACTTGTACGGAGCTTGGTAGCACTGCACAATTCACTATACGCAGGGCTTGTTCATTGAAATGCAAACTACAATTGTTAATAAAATTAAAATCCAATAATACAAGTGAATGCACGATAAACCAACCATACTGCAATGCAGAACGACGGTAGCTCCACCTCTTAATGAATCTACAAAACTAGACACATTAATCCACATACATGACATGACAAAACTGAACTTAAGTATTGATAAATAAATTTAGACTGTTTTAACCGATAGTAAAGCAAATGAACGGTCGGTAAGATACCTCTGCTTAATGGGACCATCTTGATATTAATTAATTTGATATTATGTGTTCTTTTCTTATCTTGGAGTAAATTGTAGATGTATGATAAATGTGTAAGTTGTTAATCATATTACGATTATTCCTTATTTTTCAGTACAACATAACTAAGATGTTTAGTAACGGTGCAGAATTTCAAGGAATGTTAAAATATTATAGAGATGTGAAAGTTACAGATGCGATTCAAAAAGCCGAAATTATATTCGACGAAAAAGGTACAGAAGCTGCTGTAGTTACAGGTAATGTTTTTAAATTATACGAGTATTATTACCACATTCATAAAATGTTAAATTTTGCAATAAAAGTAATTTCCCTTAAAAATCTACATGTTTAGGACCTATTTATTCTAAGGGCCACTTGCATAAGGTGGCTTACATTTATGTAAGAAACACAAAACGTATTTCACACCCTTAAATACAATTAGCGTCTTGCACAACGCAAAATTTTCCGCTAAATATGTTTAAAGAACTGTCAATACGTTTTGTATAAAACGTATTTAGGCAGTTTAATATGATTAACTAATTTTATTTAAAGATGATCGTTATGCAAGCGACCCTGTGTAATTGATACAAAACAACACAATAAAAATACCAATGATACGGGCATCAAGTATATTATCGATATTCAAGTTATACTTACAATCAGAAATGAGTTAAAAACGAGTTATTTAACAGCATTACCTTAAACCTATCAGCATTAAACTTGTAGCACCCATATAATTACGAATTAAGTATCTTTACAATCGAATACTGATTAAAAATAAAATAAATTATAAACTTCATTAAATTTTTACAGCTGTGGTTGTAAAAACTCGAGCAATGCCACTGCCGCCATCTGTAGTGAATATATTTAGAGCTGATCATCCATTCCTTTTTGGCGTTTTTATACAAAATTATGTATTATTCTTTGGAGTTTTCTTAGGATAAGGTGAAACTTCTAAGTCTAATGTGTATAGACCCGTTAAATTATAATTATTACTGCATAAACTAACAATTCACGTTAACACACATTACATAAAACACCATAGATACAAGTGGGAGGGAATGCAATGCAGTACGTTTGATCTCAACAAAAACAAAAACTTAAATACCGTCTTTAAAAAAAAAGAGATTATCAAATCGTATTTTTTTATAATTCAACCATAATTTATTTCAGTTCAGTATATAGTATACTTACCATCCATTCCATTCCTCCATTAATTCTTCAAAAAGTAATTCTGTAACATAACTTCTGTACAAAACTTATAAAAAAAAAGAATTTGAGATATAAATAGAATAAGAAATATAAAGAAAAACAATATTTAGCTAGACGTGTTGCTGGGGAGTTTGTTGCCTCTTCTTCTCCTTTACAGCATCAACTCGTTGCGAAGCGGTGTACATAGAATAGGAAGTAAAAATTAAATTTTAACTTACATGTATGACCTTCAAAAAGTGTTCTCCAGTGGAACTTATTTTGAATAAAAACTTTTGAATTTGAATTTCAAGGTAGCCTCGTGTAAATTTCATTGAAAAATCTTCAATATCAAATAGAAAATATGTAGTAATTTAAATATTGTTGGGTTTATGACAATTCTAAAACGATTAGATGTTTAATTATGATCAAGAACGTGCTGTGCTGGACTGGATTAGGGCTAGAAAGGTGTACAACGGAACTCCTTAACGACAAACAACACGAACGTGTAAACCGAGTTATGGACTTTATTTTCATCTAGCTATCGTTTCCGCATTCGAGATACCATACACGTAACGTATAAGTGTAAAATATAAATTTTGCAGCCAAAAAGAAACCAACTTAGAGAGTAACTATAAAGTAAGAGATATAAATATATTCTACAATATCTTGAATTGGTGTCAAGTAAAACATAATATACATTGCTACAACAACAAAATATTTAAAAATATAGTAGGTAATTGTTATGTTTTACTTCACGCTTACGACTTCAAGATGTTGTAGAAAATATAACAATTACTCGCCTCTGCTCCTATTTTTAATATAACAATATTGTGTACACAACTCCCTGCGGCACGAATAAACCCATGAGGTTTCCGTGCAACAGTTCAAATGTAAGCATATTGGATAATAAATTTTAAAAAACAAAAAAAAATGATTTTTAGTTACTCTTGTAGTCGGTTTCTTTTTGCTAGATTTTATCTATAACAGAATCACCTTTACCTCGATAAACCTAAAAATAATGTTGTTGACACCTTATTTCAAATAATTACATCAATGAGTGTGCTTTGATTTATTGCACTACACTAAATAGCAATAGTACATTACGAATAAAATCAAAGATTAATTTACGTCTTACTTACAACTTATGATTAATTTGATTCGTTACATCTAACCAAAAAATTTAACGCTATTTGCATTACAGGTGTTGTCCTGGAAACATATAACCTTGTTATAGAACCTTCAGATATACGTAATTTAATTGCTGACCATCCCTTCATATTTACCATAATGATACAAGACGAAATTTGTTTTTGTGGAGGTTTCTTAGGTTAAGGTAAAAAGCATATAAAATCGTGTAACATACTCGTTGCAAGTCACAACACTATCAATATTAACAAATAATTTTCTAAAGTCCAGCAAATATTGTCCTTTTTAATATTTTATTATGAAAATAGATATTAGTTGTTATTTATTATACTAAGCCTACGCCTACATATGTGATTTCATATTTTAATACAGGTAGCACAGGAAGTAGTAGCGTAGATCGTTACTTATTTGATATTAAATACATTGTTACAATATTTCAGCTATAATAGTTGGCGCTACGGCTGCAATTTATCCTGAGCCAAAAATTGTTTTGCTAGATGCAAAACACCCTTTCTGTTACTGTGTAGTATTTAAAGATAATCTAATGTTCTGTGGAGTATTTGCTGGCCAACAATAAGGTTTGAACCTCATTCAGCCAATAGTCAAAATCGTTATCACTACAATTTTCAACAACTTACCACATTTTTGTAGTATTTTTTCTAACGAAATTATTACATATCGTATAATATGTAAACCACCTTCGACATATTAATAGCCAGTTCCTATATCTACTATTCATTCACTTACCTAAACTAAAATAAGACAAAATATATTTTTATCTTATTTTTATTTGTATCTCACTTCCCATATAAAAATATACATTCACTTACATACGAGTATCATAGTCATATTGCAAAACCCACATGTCTCACAAAGATTTCTAATCCGTCCTAAGATTGTCTGAAATAAATTGCTATATATATATATAGTTGTCAAAATTTTAATCCAAATGTAATTATTTCAGCTATTATAGGTGTCCGAACAACAGCAGTCGAAATTCGTCCACCTCCAATAAATTTCATTGCTAATCACGGCTTTGTTTATATTGTTTCGATTTTGAACAACCCTATTTTCACTGGAGTCTGTTTAGGGGAACAATAAGGTGATTTTTACGTCGTAGAATAATTAAGAAAAAGTTAACTTGAACATATCACATGTAATCCTTGTCTTCGATCCACTCACACTAAATGCCAGCAATATTAAAATTGATCCAATGGTGTTCTATACTATCTTAATAGTGTTCCTTATTATCCACCTAGAGTTAGAAACGCAATTTGAACCCAAATCCACATAGAGGAAGACATATTATTATCAGTCTACTGACAGTTGAATCGACCGCGTACTAAGGAGACCTCCACATTTGCATCACTCGGTCGCTTTCGATCATTATTATGTTGCACTTATGTGCTAGTTTAGGTAAAAAAATAACAATGATTTACATCGAGTAAAGATATCAGCCTATTTGTTCGTGGTTTTTTTTTTCAGACATTGTATATTATTATATACTATGCAGCAATAATATCTTATGCCTGGTTCCTATATCTTACTAAAGATTCATGTCCCTTACTATCGTTTAATATTTGACATACATAAGCTCCATACAAATATAGTCAAAATTCAAGCGATAGTAAGGCAAATTGGCTATAAATGATACAAATGTGGAAGAAGCTTATTATTACTTTCATATTATTTCGCTTCTTACGTTGAGTGATAGTCGCTTTGATGCCTCATTAGCCCCCGAAGAGATTCAAAAATCAACATCTATCTAAGCTGTCACTGCTCTTTACTAGTTATGCTGATATCAGAGGGATTAATCAAGTTTAATCTTTTGGGTGAAAGATACAAAACTGAGATTTACGTCTATGTCTATTTAGATATATATTTTGGTTGTATCTTCCTAATTGAAGGACAAAGTTGAACCGTCCCATATCAGCTTTACGCAACTATTTTTTATGAGTTTTCCCGTCAATTTGATCATTATCTTGTTTTATGAACTTTTTCCTATACAAAAAACTTCATTCTCATTTGTAGTAGTTTAAATATATGTCGTTTGCACTATAATCTATATATAACAATGACCCGACATTTTGGGAGGATAAAATAATAACAAGTCTTCTACTATTAGACTTATAAAAGTAGCTTGTAAACTTTCTGACGTCTTGGACTTAAAACACTCCGTTTCATAACAAAAAAAGGAATAATTACCACGAGATTCTAAGGCGCATTAGCGGGTTTCACACTGGATGTGTCAGTTTACTTATATTTGCTTCTTTATATTTGCACATTGTTTTATTAGGATTCGCACTAATAAATTCGTCACATTTGTTCGTCTGTGTTGCCTTCCCTCTAGATTTTGAATTTTGGTATGGGAAATTCTCAATAGTTCTAGGTGGTGGTAGAGCTTAAAAATTATTAAATTAATTAGATTCGTTGAGTAGTTTTGGACAGAAGTAATTTCATTTTTATTACTGGATGAGTACAGCAGACAGGTTGACAACCCACTTGATGGAAAGTAATTACGTCGCCGATGGGGATTCGCAACATCCAAGGTGCTACCAATGTATTGCCGGCCACGAATTGGGGAATTAGAACCTGCCTACTAATGCAGGAACGCAATGCGAGGTTGTAATGGTAGTATTCTCTAGACCAGGGGTAGTAGTCATCCAGACACGCGAACGCCCTACCACCTGTCTGTGAGTAGTTGTCTCGCCTCTTACGACAGGCCGCCTGGACGCAGGAATGGTATTCGTTCTCCGTTCCTGTACGGCTTTATAACCAAATAATAAAAGTAGTGAACCTTGGACAACTCTAAAAAACCCTTCACTTTTCTGGGCTAACATGCACCTGTCTATCAATTAATATTTTAATACTTAGTATTTTCATAAGTTTTCACGATTAGTATATATAATTAATATTACATTTTTAACGGTTTTATTAAAATGAACAACAAGTCGGGGTTACATTATCATCTACTAAAAAGTGGCCTAAACGTTGAAATAACAAATCAATAAAATACCGCGCTTAAAACCCGGTAAAATCTATTTTTAATAATTAAATACTTTCTAGTTTTTATAATTATTTATATAGATTTCTAGAAATAGTCTTGAAATTTGTAGTGATAACAATGTTTCGAGTACACTTATTTATTAATATTGCATGTATTAACATTTTATACAACACTAATTAACATACTAACCCGGTGCAATTATACTAAAACTCTTATCATAATTATTATTTTGGTGCTAGTTACTTTGAAAATAAAATTTATTTTATTGTTTTTCAGGTGCAAGATATCAATTAATTGGTACATTTCATTGTTTAAACTTGTTTGGATATTTATTAAATTACTTTTTGGCGAAGTATGTGTTATTTTTCTTATCTCCTTTATTTTTATTAAATAAAAATTTGAAAATACTAGAATTGATCCCTATTTGACCTGTTTCGTTCAAAGCAATTGATCATGTTTGTAATTTTAAACAAATATTATACCTATAACCGTTGTAACCAAATTCCACTATACTATCTCCATATTATTGGGCTCACCACAACATGTATTTTTCTTACATACCATTCTATGGTCTATTCCAGGACATCCTCTAAGTGCGCTGTTGTTGTGTATATATACTCAGTCATGTATCACGTTTTCTTCTAAATTATTTTCACATTGTTATAAACTTTTTTTTATTAATATAAACATTATGAAAAATACATAAAATTAAATATTTAGCGATAAAACACTGTAAAGGTAAACGTTGCGCACGGCCAGAAACTAACACTTGGCTGATGAGCGTTGTCTTTAGAAAATAATTAATACTTAAAATGTTAAACAAAAAAACTTTATTAAAATTAATAAACCCTTATACAATGTAACTTCGCAAATGCGAAGTTATATTGTATAAGTCTTCTTCATATTGTATTTATAGAGGAACCCTACATGCGCGAGTCCGACTCGTACACGGCCAATTATTTCAAAGATAATAAAGTCCGGTGGGACAAAGTGGAATGCAAAATAAGTAGGATTTAAGAATATCTTATAATACAGATTTATTTTTAACAAAATCGGCCTCTTGGATCATAAGGGGCCACCCACAAATTACGGGGATGTAGTGTGACAACGTGTGAATAGGGGTGGGAGAGGTCCTAAATTTCTAAACGTCAATTTTCAAAGCTTTAAAAACGAAAATTGAATTAATTATTAACAAAAAAAAAAACATCAAATTCATTTGCAACTTATCTGTATGAGTACAATGTTTAAATTATTAAAAAATAATGTAAATAGAAATAAAACTAATTACGTAACTGCTGTTTTAATTTAATAATTTCATATGATGTATAATTGCAAAATATGTGATGTCACACTGGGGAGGTACGAGTCTCACGGAGGTGACCAGCTGTGACAAGGACAGGGGAGGGGTCAAAACATCATTAAATTCATGTGACGTAATTTTTGGATGACCCCTAAGCTCATTAAAGACCCCTGGGACACGACCAGATCAGGATCACCTACCTCGCAAGATGTCCACGCGCGGGTGGACACGGTCGATGATAACCTGCTACTCGAAGTGATTCACATACATAAACGATCACGTTCATGAAGAATATATAACCTAACGTTAAATGAGACCATAATTACATATACTACAAAAATTGACATGTATCATTGTTATGAATAAAGATTTCTAATGTAGATCGTTGACTGACTATTCGACATTTTCGTAAACTCATGCAACGTTCACCCGTTGATCATGCGAGGTCTACTGATCGACAAAGCGGTGCCTGTTGGCTATATATAATCTGCTATGACTATTATAAGCATTTTCCCTGTTACACATAGTTTTGATTCAGAAGGTTTACCGGAAGAAGGGGTAAAAAAAGACACTCTACAGACTATTCTTCCATAGCACAAAGATGAGCAAACAGCAACACAAATGAATTTTAGTCATAACCGTTGTTGATATTAATAACGTCTAAAATAATTAAGCTCAAAGTGCAATTATAGTCCATTATGACGGATACTTAGAACAGGTCTCTGGAGGGCCTAACTTTCAATTAATAGGTATTAGTGGCTGCCTTCGGGGATGAGAATATCGACGGAAGGGGACCAAATGAAATTACGAGTCAGATCACTTATCCTTGCTAAGTTTTTAATAATGTATAAGTATTCTTTCTGTTGATTACATATTATCATCTGTGTACACATTTTATAGTGTCACAACTAATCACGTTAACTATACCAACAGAAAAATTAAAAAATACGGTAACTTTGCAAAATATAGTAATTTTTATGTTATATGACACCGATTTCAAGAGGTTGTAGAAAATATTTTTTTTTTTACCCAAAATACGTAACAATACCCACAGCACCCACAATAATTATTCATGGTGAGTTTCATAGACAGAGTATCTCAATACGTAAGTTTCTTCATGATGTTTCCACCATCGTCACGTGGTATTTGTAGCAAAACACACAAACAATTAGCACATAATGTCAAGTAAACCGTCTAAACTATGCATGCTGTCTGGCCACAATTCGAATTCGTCTCAATGATAACGAGAAGGGGAGTTGGAGGTTTATTCATTATTTATTATACAATATATTATATTTAATCTAATATATAAAAGAAAAACGAGTTGTAACTTTTTTAAATTACGGTAATACCGATAATTTTTCTGCTATATGGATTCAGTTTCTGCTTATGGAGCCCTTGAAAAAGCCCCAATCCATGCTAATATAAAAATGTTTACGGTTGTTTGTTGGGATACGAATTCTTCTGTGTAGAATTAATTATATATAAACCGACTACCATAAAATTTAGTACATATGTAAGTTTTATAATAGACTTAGATGAACATACACGACTGTATAGATATTACCTAGAGATAGAAATGTATAGTACAAGCTTTGTATGCGTGTAAAGGAACGACGTTACTAAATTACAAGGAGTTTCCAATCCAAAATAATAGAGTCCGAACCATCCAATATGTTATCTCTAGCAAATAGTTAAAGGGTCGTTGGCAGCCGACCAATATATCACAAAGACGTCATGGCCGCAGTTCCCCCGAGTCTTATATATATCGATGATTTAATTAAGCAGTTGCCCTCAAACTTGGGTATCGAGAGGCTTGGGTCCGTGACCGTACTAGAATGTTGTCTGTTCCATCGGAATTTGTAATTAAGAAACAACATTTTCGAACAAAATCTGTTTACAAAGTCGACTCAAGTATTTTATCTTGTTCCCCACAGTTTTGTGTAAACGTACCCGCAAGGAAATGTGGGAAAATCAAATAGTTTACGCACTTGCGGTTTTTGTAGGTTCGTTTACAAATTTAACAAGTAGAGGCAACCGGGTATAAAAGTAGCAGTTTGTACTTTTAGCTATAATAGATTTCTGCATAAGTTTAACATTTTTAATATAATAACATAACTCTATGACTCTTATTATTCTATTACGTTATTACGTTATTTGACGTCTTGAGTTTATGGAAATTGCAATATTGCGAAAAATTATCATTTGCTATTTTCATCCTGACTCTAAGGACAAGAGTAAGACTGTGTGGGTATAAATAAACAATATTGTAATAGTGGGTATAATACAATGAAAAAGAAACATAAATCATTTTAAAACTACGTTTTAACGGTTTTAAGCGCGGTAATTTTATTTGATTTTGGTTTTTCCGACGTTTCGGCCACTTTTCAGTGGCCGTGATCACAATCAAAACTTTAACAATACTCGTTGACACTTGACATCTTTGTCTTCCGTGATCACGGCCACTGAAAAGTGGCCGAAACGTCGGAAAAACCAAAATCAAATAAAATTACCGCGCTTAAAACCGTTAAAACGTAGTTTTATTATGTATACAAGTCGCGAAAACTTAAGAAAATATTATAAATCATTTTTATAAAAAAAATAAAACAAAGCAAAATGTTTGTCCTCATAAACAAAAAAGATTAGCTGATATCTTGTACTTAGAAATAATAATTCACATACTCTTGAGCAGTAATAAGGTCAACCTGAATGAGATTAATACATTTAAGATATCGTCTGAATCTTGATAAGATGAGCATGACTAATAACATTTTATTTTATGTATTTGTCCTGTCGTAAGTATTATGTTACTTTTTTACCCGTCCACTTTTTTGACATGAAGTAATTATGCATAATACTGATTGTATTCCTAAAAATTTAATAACAAATTATAGATTATTACAAGTCAAATTCATACATTAGTATCATCATTATACACAAAAGCCGTATGAAGAACTATTAAAAAACTTAATAATCTAGCAGTATCACACTTGGCTGGTAACGCAAGCTACGACCCAGCAGCCGGGCGCGTTATTTCGACGATTGGAGAATCAAAAGTAACAAACGCCTGCAAAGCGTTTGTTACTTTTGACCCGCTGTAACTTGTTACCGGTCTACTGTACTTTTTAGTAAAGATTTCAAAAATGTATTAATATAAAGACTTACTCGGACATTGTAATGAGATCATACTTCGATATTGAAATATGAGTGGTTATCGTGGAATAAATATGATTTCAGAACTAAAATAACTTTTAAACAAGTAAATTCTAAACTGAATTAACTGGGGAAAATCAGCTTCAAATAACATCAAAGTTCGAAGCCTCAGTTAGTAGGTACATTCAAAAGACCATTGGCTCGCTCAAATTGATCTTATTCGAACCAAATCGATGTTCTAAGTTAGTAGTAGCGTAAAGTTTATTGTGAGGCTTGAAAACGGGGACGAACTTTAATGGTCATGTAATTTACAAGCAGACCAATTGCTATTGTTACGATTACAACTATGAAAATGTACCTCATATATATATATATATATATATATATATATATATATATATATATATATATATATATATATATATATATATATATATATATATATATATATATATGTATATATATATATAGGAATGTTAAGAATGTTTGATGTGTAACGGAACGCAAGTGTAGATCGAATGAGATGAATGAATGATAAAGGTTTGATTGATTTGGAATGAACAGAGCTGTTAGCTGGAGTCGTTAGTCGGAAGCGAAAGAGGGTGGTAGGGTGCGTGTAGGGCGAAGTTGTTTAAGGCGTCTTTTCTAAGGTGTATTTATTCAAAGAAGAATAAAGTGTTTATTTCAAAGAATTGTTTTCTTGAAAGCGAGCCAATTTTTATCACCCCTCCCCCCCATATATATATATTAACATTAATAATCAAAACTATGCAAAGCCAATTTAAAAAAGATAAAGGAGACGCACGTACACCTATGTCATTTTTACAATTCATGAAGGCGAGCTGGCTTCATATGTGGTTAACACGTCTGTATGTGCGTGGTACCAAAAGCGGGTATGATTGTCCGACACGCTCGCCACTGATTGTTGCGTCAGACGTTGCGTTACGTGCATATACACGTTCATCCACGAGCAAAGTCCAGTTTGCATTCGTGGATTGCAAGAACTTTACCCCATCACAATGTACTGTTAGTTACAGTAGTACAGTTATACAACGTCCAAATACAGGAGTACTTTGCATAAACAAATTTCATTCTGAAGTAGACATAGTGCTACCCGCCTGCAAGTTCTCAAAATCTAAATGCCTGACTATATAGCGCTCTTAACATATCTCCTACAGTAAATGACTGGTTTCATAGTTACCATGAAACCTCATCGTGGTGTGAACTCACTGCTGGTGTTTCTCAGGACGGTGTTCTTTCTCCCTTATTGTTCGCCGATTTTATTAACTCCATCTCTAATCTACTTACTTCAACCTACCACCTTTATGCAGACGACTTACAAATTTATACACAATCACCTGTTGCCACGTTGGATAAAACAGTTTTTACCGTAAATTCAGATTTCGAACGCATTCTGCACTAGAACAAGTCATTTGGGCTTTAAATAAATGCTGCAAAGACCCAAGTAATCATCATTGGTAGCTCACGAATGCTAAATAAGGTCGACTGGAATACCATAACTAGTATAACTTTTGATAGGACAGTTATTCCTTTCAGTAATAAAGTAAAAACCTTGGTGTCATATTTGGTAGTGAGCTGACTTAGCGACCTCATATCACCGAATTAAGTTGCAATACAAATTGGAGAAGACTGTGTTACAATTTGTATTGGAATGTTATATACGTTTTATTTCAAATACTCAATAGATGTTTATAATTTCGAACATTTCAGTGGTATCAACGCTAGTTCGGACGTAATACAGTCTTATTCAATTTGTATTGTATTGTTATATACCTCATATTTCAAAGACTCAACAGATGTTTGTAATTCCGAACATTTCAGTGATATCAACGGTAGTTCAGACGTAATTCAGTCTTATTCAATTTGTATTGTATTGTTCTATACCTCATATTTCAAACACTCAACAGATGTTTGTAATTCCGAACATTTCATCGGTATCAACACTAGGTCGAACGTAATACAGTCTTCTTCAATTTGTACTGTTACTTAGTATTAATGTACAACTGTGAATGCTTAACTAACCTCTAAAGGCAAACTTAGTCTCAGTTCACCGCCAAGCTAACAAGCTATCTCCATTATATCAGCAGAATCAAACCAATTTTGTAACTTATGCAATTATATTTCCGAACGACTAAGTTTCATGCTATGAGCAATAAACATGTTTCTTTCGCGTATCTCATGTATCTCGTTCTCTGTGATAAAGAGTAACCTATGTTCATTCCTATTATCGAATAAAAAATATGTACACACCAAATTTCAAGGAAACCAATTTATACTCAGATAACAAAGTGACAACCTAATAAAAACACTTGCTTAAAGCCACAATTTCTGAAATTATAATGAAAATCATATCTAGTTTTTCGGTACGAAATTATGATATATGTATCAGTTTCTTGACATAGTAGACATGCTGGAATCATTATCTCTTGATTACAGCTCTTAGGGCCAGCTCGACCGGTGTAATACCACGCTCTGACTGATTTAGAGAGGTGGCGAACGCCCGAAAGCCGCAGAAAAGCCAAGAGAAGCCACTGATGTTCAACTAAAGCCCGACATGGCCAACAGACGCGTCAGAATGGAAGACCAAGCCGCCGATGCAGCTTACGCGAAGGCCACCGGAAGCTGCAAATCAGCCATCGAGAGTTGCTGTGTAGGCACCGGTTGGGAAGCCTCTAGCTACTCCAAAATCACGTCACCGGAGGGTCGATGCCCTCCAAATTGAAGCCGGGGCAAAGAGTATTTAGTCCAATACCCCAACCAACTCTACCTAAAAGAGCTGAAGACCTGACATACTATGCTCTTATATAATATCGGCGTGAAACGTTTAGTCTTGACCTAATCGTGTTTTGAACGATGAGTGCAAGTTCTGTGACCCGCTTCCCACTTCTCCTATTCCATTACCTCTATCTCATTTCTTCTGTCGAATCCTTCAATCCCATCCCTCCTATCTCTTCCCATCTATCCCTTCCCAATAGCTGGAAATGCACTGGCTTCACCTCAGGTGTTACGAATGTCTATAGGCGCATGTTGCGCACGTTCACAGTGTAGGATACTCTAAACGTGTGAACTGCATAGTTCACACGCAGCAGAAGTGAAATTTCGGAGAAATGACTAACAGATAATTATTTTCTAACTTTTATTAATCTTTATATATAAAATTATCTTCCGCCTATATATGTAACTGAACTCCTCCTAAGGCTGGACCGATTTCAATAAATTTTTTTGTGTGTGTTCAGATGGATTCGAGAATGCCTTAGATTCACAATTGGATCCGGTAGGTGGCGCTGCAATCAGTTCTAAATTTTATTTCTTCAGGGCAGGACGTCTGCCTGGACAGCTAGTATAAATATAATTCCTTTAGTCTACATCCGTCAACATATTATAATTCCAAAAAATCTTCACTGTTACGCACAATTTCCTTTAATTTACGTATAAAAAAATATCTGCTTAAATATATATAGATATAACACTTTCTTATTCACCAAAACAGGAGTTACAAAAATGTACAACAAGATAATAGTTACATACTTAACTTAACAACCCACAGCCAGGTGGTAGGGCATTTGCCCGACTGGATGGCTACCACCACTGATCTAAAGTATGTCGCCATAACAACCTTGAGTTGTATTCCGGCATTAGTGACCAGGTTCCAGTCTCCCTTAAGAGAGCAGCAGCGCATTTGTAGCAACTTTGGTGTTGCAAATGTCCATAGGCGATGGTAACCGCTTTCCATCAAGTGGGCCGTCTGCCTGTCTGCTGATCTCCTGCAATAAAAAAAAAACTTGTTAAACAAAAGGCAGCCTTATCGCTAAATGCGATCTCTAAAAGCGATTAAGTATATACAGAATAATACAGATAGAGTTAAAATTCATTTGAAATCTTTTAAGTTTTATTTAGAATAGAATAGAATGTACTTTATAGTACAAAAATGCTACATAAAATCAAGAACATTAATATACAAGTACAACCGGCGGTCTTATCGCCCATGGCGATTTCTTCCAGACAACCTTTGGATGGATTATTATAGGAAGGACAACAAAAGTCCGTAGTTGCTAAACCATTTAAATTGAAAATTAATACTAACGGGTAAAGAATAATGTGTTTTATTTCGAATCAGATAGGGTTGAATGTTATTTGTTTATCTCTTTTTAGTGTCACCTTTTCGTTTCATCGATTTTTAAATCACAACGATTCTAAAGAAGTTTCGCTTCAAAAATAGTCAATATAAAACGTCTTTGAGCGTTACAGTTGTATTTAATTAAACTCATTCATACTTTCATAATTTTTACATTCAGTAAAAATGATTAAAAACGGAGTCGTGGGTATATAATGCCAAGATAAAGCTGTTTCTTTGGAAACCGTCTCGCCGAAACGCGTAAATTGCAGTAACCAATTTGCTACTTTCAAAAATGTTTTATATGAGACTCAAAATATGAGGACACTTACCAACTGCAGTTTCCCAAGGAAATTACTCCCTAGCACGGAAAAGCTTCTTACATGAAAACAAAGTGCTTCAATGAATGGAAGTTTTTGGCTGGTGAAAATTGCAACTGAATATTTAAGATGTAAGGTAGTAGAAAAAAGAGGAAAGACATGTTCATATAATGGTATTTAATAATAAATTCTGATATTCTCATATTAATGTATCATATTATAAGTCTCTTTCTCTTTTACACAATTATTTTTGTAGTATTACTAAGAAAAATAATATTTAACAACATCATTACATTCATGTATCCAATAATCTATAATATTATAAAATTCTAAACGTCATGGTTTAAGAAGAGCGTTATAAAATTTGTCAGAAGCCGGCATAGTGCAGCTGCATTTATCCGTGCAGGAACGGAGAAAGACCACAAATCTGCGGCCGGGCGGCCTGTCGTAAGAGGCGATAAAACAACTCACAGCCAGGTAGTAGGGTATTTGCCCGTCTGGATGGCTACCACCCCTGGTCTAGAGTATGCCGCTATAACAACCTTGATTTTTGTTCCGGCATTAGCGGCTATGTTCCAGTCCCCTTTAGAGAGCAGTAGCGTATTTGTAGCACCTTTAGTGTTGCAAATGTCCATAGGCGATTGTAACCACTTTCGACCAGAGGGCCGTCTGACTGTCTGCTGAACTCATGCAATAATATTTTTTTTTTTTAATGTGTTGTTAAATCCCCTAGTGTTTCATACGTCCATAGTCGACGGTAACCAACTTCAATCAAGTGGAACGTTTGCCTGCTTGTTTGCCACAGGAAATAAAAAGGAACAGAAATATGAATTATACGCATCATCCATACCTCGTAATAGGACAACTAACTATATTCTAAGATATTTGAATAGAACCCTAGTAAATTATGCGAGATGCGAGATGAAAAACCGCAGCTGATTCGACGATAAGTCAACAGATCTTCACAGTTCTAAAGTCACGTACGAGATGTATAATATCTGGAAATTCAGTGGAACCATCTAAATTGGTAGAAGCCGGTAATAAACGACCGGATATAGCTAAGTGAGACGATTTATGAAGCGAGTGTATTAAACTTATTTTATTCTTGTTTCATATATGGTGGAGCCAAATGGCGTTTTCTATAGTCTAGTGGTCTAAATATTGCCCCCCCCCCCCCCCCGCGCTATTTCTTGGGTTGGACTCAAAGAAGGATAAATTTCGTAATTTCGTAAAGTCGTATCTATCTGACATCGACCCCAAATTTGTCATATGATAAAACTCTTGTTAATAATACTGCCCTACTATTGCACTTTTCGGTTTTTCATTTTTTACAGAAATGATATCCCAATAAAGCTTTATTTTTTTATTGTTTTTTAGAGTCACTAAAAACTTACATATCATGGACATGTTGTTTAGATATCTAAAGATATGTTTACCGCGTTTTTCTCGAAAGCGCCAGTTTCGAGTACTGCGTTTGCTATAAAGAGGCAGAATAAGTCTAATGAGACTGTTAAATATTGATAAATCGAGTACGAACATAAAAAGACTTGTGATTTGTGAATAAATGGTTCAGGCACTCGCGCGCCCCTGTCACGATACGGCTCGTGTCCTCTGGCGAAGCCAAACTCGACCCTTAACAATCTATTTTTCTTCCCCTGATCAACCGGTGTTGTAGATAACTTCTACGCACTTTATTATCCATTCACAATTTATGAAAGGTTTATAATATGATTACTGTATACGCCAATCATTCCATATGGCACAAAATTCCAATGCTCTTCCGTCGTTAGATCAAGAATGAGATTTTTTTATCAGAAATTATTATTAGTTGGTTACATAAAAATCAAATTAGTAAGCTGAAGTGATTGTGGGCCAGCCATATTTGTCGCAGGACCAAGGGTCGATAGAACAAACGACTCCTGGAGCAGAGACCGCGTCTCGGCAAACGTAGTATAGGACGCCCTTTAACCCGATGAGCGGATAGTTTGCGCAATTGAATTTGAATTGAATTGAATTGAATGAGAACAGCGGTGGACCGAGATATGAAACGCAACCTTGCAAAAGTCTACGTCCAATAGTGAACCATTGTCCACATTGTCCAACCATTGTTGACTAACGACTAAAAGATCGAAGGTTTATATCATTTATTTACAAAATTTAGATTATATCTCTGTTTTTATTATAGTTATAAATGGACCTTTATGCTAAAATCGCGGCTCTTATAATCATAATTATATGACACTTCATGCAAGAGTAGTTTAGAACTACACATAGTAGTGTTGTGTGATTTACTGTTGACTTATTTATAAATAAATCACGAAATGCATGTCAGTTATTTGAAATACAATTTTAAGTTTCAATTAATCCTCGTGGAAAGTATTTTTAAGCTGTACCACATTATATTTATGTCAAACTTTCCATCGACTGAAACTTTTTACAATAAACAAATAAATACTCATTAATATTCTTATTTTGACTTTTTGATGCTACCGACGAGGACCTGGGGCCCAATTCTGTTATTACAATATCTTGGCGTTGCGAAGATATTCAACGTATAATTCCATTGCGATAGTGTCAAGAATTCATATTCTACTAAATCCACTAAAATCTCCTCGATAGCGCAACGGCTGAATAATAGTTGAAAACAATTGGTATTACCAGCAGCAAATAGGCGTTAGCCAAAATAAATATTGAAAAGCTACCAACATTTTAAACATTTATTTCGCGAGTTTTCTCTTATAAATATTTATAAAGATTTGCGTTCCACGGATACGCCATTGGAATTAACAGAATAGCGAAATCAGGCAAACCTACGCGGTACCGCCAAGGAACCTTCTTTCGACCTATACAATTTTTTCCTCTATTACTTTAATTTATTCGTTTTTTGTTGTTCGTACCTACCCCGCAAGGGAACTGGCGTAAAGTTATATATGTATGTACTTTAATTTATTTTTAAATCTGGCTGCGTGTTCCGTTTTTCGCACTCACGTCAGTCAGTCATTCATGTCATGTCATGAAGAAAATAAATTAAATAAAATCACTCCGCTTTGTAAATATTCAATAACATAAAATATATTGCGCTCGCAACACACCATAAATGTGTATATTTTATAAATAACAGGTTTAGCACCGCTAGTATATAATAATAAATAATATAAAACACAATAACTACGTAGTTATGCATCCTGCCCCGGGCCGCGTTATCATTATGAGAACCTTAATGCTGACACTGCCCGTTCCCGGTTAAACAGACGTTATTGTCTAGAGCCCACACAGGTGGCCGGGGATGGTACGATGTCACCGCGGGAGGATGCGTGGCCTAGGCAGTTAGTAGTTTGCATTGGACCTGCCTAGACTCATAATTATTAAGTTTAGAATAATCGTTAGTTATAAATCGTGTTTCAAATAATTAATTTAATAATAAATTTCTTAATTAAATTAATCTTTTTATTAATATCGCTCCCCCGATCTTGACTACGTTATAAATATAAGAAGGAATAATTCGCCCTGTGTATATAATATAAATTACTATCTAATATCGTGATACAACTACAATTACTCTGCTCCGCAATATCTTGTCAATACGATAAAAACAAATACATACTCAAAATAATATGCTACAAAACACGTTTCACTACTTAAACAATAAATATATATACAATTAATAAACTACCAAGTGTATTGTATTGTGAAGAGGAAGTGAAAGTGAGGAGAAGTGAGCCTCCATCTTATGCTCATTAATTATGTACGTGAATGCTCATTCCCGCATTCCCATCCAAATTGTCCCCCCACACTGAGATTCTTTTCCTATAAAATTGACATAATTCGCTTATCCCAAATCCAGCGCCGCTGCAACACTACGATTGATACGATAGTGGCCGACGATTTTGACGAGATAGGAATAGCAGGATTGGACCCCTGGCCGAGGAATTGTTGTTCAGGGTAATGTCAATAGTTGTAAATTTCGTGAAAAACCGCTGTGCGCCGAGTTAACCAGCTAGCATTCGCAAAATATTTCCTCAATTCATGCATCAAAGAAATAAATGGAAAGTGAACTTATCTAGAATAGACCAAAATGAAATAGATAGTTACAAGTTAACCACGATTATTCCATAAAATAAAAATAATTTTTTTGTATCCATAAATATATTTTTATGTAGATTTTTCTTAAGTTTTCGTATTCAGTACACATAATTAAAACTACGTTTTAAGTGTGGTTTTTTTTTATTTTATTTTTTATTTGTATGTAGTTTCTTAAAATAATATTAATACGTTTCACATAACTTTACATATTAGTTTTGTTAATATTAGGATTACATTACATAACTCACTAATTTGTACAAACCAAAAAGAATACTAAAGACTATAAACTAATAAAATCAACTCAAACTAATAGTCATTAACAATAATAATTAACTTAAGAAATAATGATATACATAAATTTATTTTATCCTACAATTAAAATAATACATTTCAAGATTCAAGATTCGCTTTTTGTGTAGTTAAGTGCATATTCACTTATACTGTAATTTTGCACCGTATTTTCTATTTTATCTATGAAATTCTTGTGTTCTCGTAATAATCAAAAACATAATTCCGCTGCAGCTAAAGTGTTCATCATTATATTGTAATAATATGTACGACATGATTGAAATCACCATTGAGGATTGATCCCGTGTTGTTCAGTGTAACATTTCCAAGGAGGATTACCTAAAGCAAGGCATTCTGAAACATCACGTTCTCCCAACCCAGCAGGACCCGCTAAGTTCGTTGAACCAATTACTGAAAATATAAAAGGAAACCTTTTAAAATAATATTAGCTATTTGCAGTCAATTTTTTACTCATAGGTTTATGTTATTTTGTATGTATAGTTTTATTTATAGTTTAATTTGTAATTAGTTAAAAAGAAGTTTATTTTGAGTAGTTTATAGTTTTTTTTAAATATCTGCCCTTATAATAAACAAAAGATGAAATATATGTGTTTTCGTTTAAAGAAGAAAAGTAAAATAAAATTTAGATAACATAATAATCTGGGTAGTGACAAAATGTTAATATTTATTCAAGGCCGATACTCTAGGTTAAGCAGTTTAGAAGATTATCTTACGATAGCGACCTTTTCTTCCACTGCCAGCACAAGAATATAGTTACGAGACACAAAAGTCTCGATAAAACGGTTCTGTTCGGGGTTCGAATTCACAACATTGGAATGCTTTAACGAATTTGAGCAGTCTTGATCCATCATCAACATAGATGACTTGTTTTATTTGACATTGTAATTATATCATTAAAACTATGTCTTGTCGGATTTATGCACGCTTTTTTAATTGATTAAGCCGAGTTGATGCGATAAGAGTAATTAATTATACTCAGACTGAGTATAGCCGTATAAAATAGTTTCATAGAAGTAAGTTTACTTGGCTATCAGTATACACTCTTTCAACCTCAATTGTATCAGTCTGTTTATTATCAATGACATTTTTAAATTCTTCTTAGTAGACGCGTAATATGTTTTTTATGTAAAAGGGTATTTTATATAAAAACGTCAATCCCATTAGACCGCCTTCCAGAATATCAACATTAAAATTAAAAAATTAACGGTCTTATTCATATTTCGTTAGAGTATTTTTGTAGAGACAAACTTACTCTACTCTAAACGTAGTGTCGGACGTGCTCCAGCCCGATGAACCGACGACCTCTACAAGATCGCCGGTAGGCGCTGGATGAGGAAATCAGCGGACAGGGATGAGTGGCGCCGTCTTGGGCAGGCCTATTTCCAGCAGTGGACTGCGAATCGTTGACGACGAAACTTCCTCTAACTCAATATGAATAAGACAGTAAAACTAGAGGGCACAATCTGAGTAGTCGGCTTCTTCAACTATACTAAGATTGCCAGTTGCCATAAAGCGAGTAGCGCCCGAGTAACTATCCGAGTGCACTCAGTCCGAGCTCACTCCGATCCTGTCAACGCGGCTTCATCGATTTACATTGACCTTTCTAGTTTGACATTTTAACAAATATTATCAAGACACCATTTTTACACCCTGACCTAGTTAACGGTCTTCAATTCATATTAAACTTGATATGCTGCTTGAATACTTTAAATTTAATTATTTGCAAAATATCTTATGTACGTAGAAAATTATGAAAGTAATATTTGATACAATTTATTATGTACATTACCCACAGCAAACTCATAATATATTGTTCAGTTATGCGTAGTAGTATAGCGTAGTAGTATTCCAAAAAGTATTAATACCAGCTCATATACTTATATATAACACTGCTGGACTGGGACCTCTCCATTTTAAGAGAACAGAAGGCCTGCTTGTCTAAAGGGCTCCACGGATTTCATAGGTCAGTAATATCTGTTACAATGTTTCCTTAAATTATTGTCTTAAACGTCAGCACGTAGTAATTATAACTATATGCCTATGGCCATTATATCGGAGATATGCGATATAAGAGATGCATATTTAATGATAATCAAGTACCGTAGGTACTATGCTATCATGGCACGAATTAATTAATTTATTTTTAATTTTGATCTAAATCCACTACCTGGAGTCCAATAACCATCCGTCAAAAACAACGTCAAGAAATAAAATTTAACATATACGTACACGAATCATCGCTTCTTCGAAAAAGTCTCTGAAAAAAATACATAACATTTTTTTAAATTTTGCATTTTAATATGACTTATCGGCCCCTTTCTTGGAGTCGTTTTACAGTATAAACCAGATTTCAGTAATTTTAAATATTTTATTCTACATTCAACATGTTTTATTTTAATTATTTAATTTTATTTGTGGTATTATTTACTCTGTGGAACTGTAATTCAATTCAACGCCGTTAAACATCAGCTTATAGCTTGGAGAGAAAAAACAGCAAGAAATCTTCGGCTAATTATAATTTATATTAATTAAAAAATCGGCCAAGTGTGCGTCATTCCTCGCATATTCAGGTTCAACGCAAACGTGTCACCGACTACAGCCACAGGTAGCCAGCGACAAACAGTTCACTCACATTATCATACAGTCGCTCCGACGTTCCACTTGCAGCCGCTACGAATTACACTAAACGCCGATAGTCAGACAGCAAAAATATATAAATAAGTTAAATTGAGTAAAACTTATTTATAAATGAAGTCGATTAAAAAAAAACCAGGATATGTCCGCGACTACGTCTACGGGATTCCAGAGACACAAATTACCACAGTATTTGAAAAAAGAATACAAGCTATCGTTTTAAAGAAAACTGTGTTGGAATAAGCGAATTTTTACGCACCCGAAAAACTACAATTCGCTACCGGGAAAATTCCTGTTCCCCTAGATAAAATTATCACACATTTTATTACATTGAATTTGCTATCTGACCATTTTATCTATCTATCATTTTAAATAATTTCCAGAAATATTCCCGCGGGATTCCTAAAATTAAAAGTAGCCCAGACTTTAAGTCTAAGAATTACCTCTCAATCAGCGAAAATCGCATCGAGAAGAAACGAACAGCCCAGTAGTTTTTAAGTAATCCTTAACAAACAAACAAGAAATCTAAAAAAATTCATCGTCTTCTCCATCGTATATATAGTCTATTCCAATTGTTCTTTTTTTTTTTAATAACTTTAATGTACAGACACGGCATGTTTAGAATTTTATTATATTATAGATAGAGTCGGTAATTTTACTAATTGATCCATCATCGAGCTGTCAAAAGTAAAATAAATGCTTGGAAAGGGTATATATAACAATACTCATTGACACATGACATTATTATCTACGAGGGCTACTGAAAAGTGGCCGAAACGTCAGAATGATAAAAATCAAATAAATATCCACGCTTGAAACCGTCAAAATGTAGTTTTATAATGTACACTAGTCGCGAAAACGTAATAGAATACTACACTTGTAACTATATAAAACTTTGTTGCTAGTTTATCCGTGCAGGAACGGAGAAAGAATACAATTTCCTGCGGCCGGGCGGCTTGTCGTAAGAGGCAACAAAACAACACACCCACAGCCAGGTGGTAGGGCATTTGCCCGACTGGATGGCTACCACCCGTGGTCTACAGTATGTCGCCATAAAAATATTGAGTTGTGTTCTGGCATTAGAAACCAGGTTCCAGTCTCCCTTAAAAGAGTAGCAGCGCATTAGTAGCACCTTTGGTCTTCCAAATGTCCATAGGCGATGGTAACCGCTTTCCATCATCATCATGGGCCGTCTGCCTGTCTGCTGAACTCCTGCAATAAAAAAAATATAGCTTTTGCACTACAACGAACTGTTTATTATTATGTAAACACATATGTTCCTGTACATATAAAAACAATTTAGATCCATAGTAAGCAAATTAATAAATTAAAGTAATAAATCGTCTATACCGATTATCATGTATCAATGTGTCGTGTAATTATGTATATTATTATGCCGGAAATGGGATAAAAAAGTATAGAAAAAATTAAGTGTTAATTATACAAATTGAATTTCAATTCTCATAATAATATTAAAACAAGTAAACAAAAACTATACGAACCGAAGTGAGAACACTACTTAAAAGAACTATTATTATTATAAACAGAAAACATAGAAGCTTCATTATTGGATTTTTAGCGTCGAATGGAACACTTAATAAACAGAAATATAACACTTCACTATAAAGTTTCTTTGGTACTGGGACTCAACACAGTTGTTTAAACCTGCTTTTTGTATAGTGGTATAAACCACAAGCGCCCAGCGTCAAATAGATAAATTGTGTTACCCAAATGTTCCTTGTCAATTGTTTCATTATTATTACACCAACTGGACTTAGAAAAATGGTTCCTAATTAAGGAAGAGTAATAATCGGTATATACGAAAACGTACCAATAGTTAAAGAAGTAAGTTCTCGATAGGTTAAGATAGTAATTCTCCAGTAATGCGACATCACATAGCAGGTTGATAGTCAATATCTCTATTTTTTTGGGTACGCAACAAATGAGAGTAAAAGGATTACCATATTTTTATATCAAGTAATTTTTCAAACAGCCATTATTTATGACAATTCTTTTCACATTTATTTCTCATATTTCTAATAGTTTTCTCACTAATCCTCCTGCTTTAGAGTGGATTATTGTTTTTTTTAATGTGTAATGAGTGAGTGGACTGAATATAAAATCATGTATGTGATGGAGTGAGTCACTCGAAACCTCTATAATAATACAAATACAAGCCAGTAAACGTGTCACTGCCAGGCTTTTTTTATTATTATTAACATCTCTACGGACTCGAGTTCCGTATCTTTTTTTACTACTTAATTTCTATGAAAAATTTTAGAGTCCATACACGCTTATTGTTTATTTTTGTTACTGTGTGTGACATTAATTTAGTGATTTATATGTTATGGTGTAACTTAAGATTAACTTATTATATTAATTTATCCTATTTTTAATACTAAACTTATACTAATGTAGAGTGTATCTGTTACATGCCGGTGTTGCGAGGAAGTGCATGTGCAGTGTTGGCCTTATATCTATACTTATATATAGCAAGGCTGGGGCATCCCTATTGTTAGTGGAACGGACAGTATTACAACCTCGTCAAAATAGATAAGCGTTTCAGAGAATAGTAATCTTGATGTGTCTATTTCCTCATAATGTTTTCATCCACCCTTGGCCAATTGTAACTATATACACATTAAGTTATAAAAAATTCCTAGCCACTGCAAACTTCCCGACTATAATTTAAAACCATGACATTAGAATCAGTCGTAGCTGCGTTAGCCACTGAATTACCATGACTTCATTTAACGAAACCTTTTACGACATGGCATTTTCTTATGAACTAGTCGGTGGTCTTCAATAATGTGCTTCATTGTATATTATAAATTATAATGCACGAGAATTAAGTCATCAGCATCCGTATCAGTACACAGCCTTGATCAACTAGTTATGACGTCACTTTTGCATACCATTTATAATTATAAATTAAAGAGCGATTTGAATATAGTGACATACACCACAATCTAATACTGACAATAAATAAAATAAATTTCGTTAATTTAACAGTACTATCTATTTAGTACATATTTCCAGAATTGAATGTAGATCACATTTTTCCAGTACGCTTGAAACAACTGGATCGTCTTACGCGTTTTTGCTTACGACTACTTGGAACCGATAATATCTTGTGTAACCTAACTCAATATTTTTCGGGATAAATTGTAGGTTCTGAATATTTATATTTTGCTTTTAGGTTTCAAGGTTTTACTTTTATTTAAAATAAACGCCGTATCGAGTGATCTTTATATACAAGAAAAATAAATGTTAATAATGTATTGAAACTCTGAAGCAAAACGTGTGTTCGTATAATAATATTTCTGCAATGCGTCTTCATAACCTGGTGGAAGTCAGGCAGTTTGTAATGTTACTAAAACAAAAGGTAATAACCAGAAAAGTACAAACTAATATTAAAAGATTAATAGTTATAAAACAGTTCCGTGTTGTCATGGAATTGAGTTTTGAAATTTTGATGGCCTCTGTGGTAGAATAATCCAAGCCTTTGTTCACCTAGCTCATTGGATCGTATAGGTTCCTGATCCGATTTTTGGTTTTGAAGGATCTTAAAGAAGCCCTCAAACTTACATTAACTCAATATGAATAAAACCGTAAGTGTGTTTGTCTACCGGTAACTGTTATGATTTGATTGAATTATTAGACCTTCCAAAATTGTAGATATAGGTGTTTAATATTTTGTGAAGTTCTCGCGACTTTTATACATAATAAAACTAAGTTTTAACGGTTTTAAGCGCGGTAATTTATTTGATATTTGCAATGTGTGGTGTGATGTGGTAAATTAGATTAGGTTCCCATAGAGTAAATAATAACCATAAACAAAATTAAAACTAAATAAATAATTAAAATGAACAAGTTGGCGGTAGGCTAAATGAAACTTTAACAATACTCGTTGACACTTAACACCTTTGTCTTCTGTGACCACGGCCACTGAAAAGTGGCGGAAACGTCGGAATTACAAAAATCAAATAAAGTACCGCGCTTAAAACCGCTAAAACGTAGTTTTATTAGATGTGTTTTTGTATTACAAGATGTCCACCACAGTAGTCATGAGAACCATTGTGCATATTCATATCATATAGACAATCGTCATAGATAATATTTTTAGTCGATTAATCAATAAATCGAATCATCTGTTAAGATGACTCAATTTATATTTAAATTATGATTTTCTACCGGCTAGTTAATTTTATAAGCCCACTAAATTATCGTCTAGATAATTTAGTGTATCAGTGACTAATTATTATAATTGTTTTTGTGATCCTGGCAACACTATGATGCTATTTTTAATTGCTATTTTTAGCAATGATGCAATGTTATTGTTTTGGTAGTATTTTCGTATAAAAGGCGTAGCGGCGTGTAGACGGTGTTAACTGCTTACTGTGCTGTGTGAATAGTCACATCAAAGGTTGAACAATAAAAAAGGGGAAACCCTGTCCAAATAGTTAATATTTGGTATATTTGGTACTTTTCTTACCCGAATGTCTACAAGGCTGTTACACTTGTTACTTTTCTCTCCACGAATGACAATAAATAAGATTAGGGTTTTATAGATGAATTACTATCATTAGCATTATAAACGAGAATATTTATGAGGATGAATGGATATTTATTACTATTTCATGCAAAAACTTCTGAACGGATTTTGACAGTATATTGATATCCGTGATTTAATTATATAGGATAGAAAAAAACAGATATTTAAATTATCGTTTAACTTTTTGATATATAGTAGAATATAAAGTATCCTATTCTATTCTATAATAAAAAGTATACATGGGCCTCAAGTACAATATACATTTTTAAATTACAATATTTTTTTCAATTAAATTCTTATTTCGTGCTACATTTTCCAGTGTATATTCCTTCATAAATAGGTACACGTCTTTCGCACATTATGTAAAATATGAATGGACGATTTACTACTCGTACAAATAGGTTTTTCTCATCACACCTTTCTGAAAATGAACATGAAATATATGGTTCGTAAAATATATTTATATTCAGAAACGCTTCTAAAAATTAATGAAACTAAGACTTTATTTGTAAGTAGAATATGCCCGCGACTTCATCCACGCTTGACTTGAAATTCCCACGAGCTTCCCCAGACACAAACTAGCACAGCATTTAAAAAATAATGGTTTAAGCTATCGTTTTAGTGAAAACTATGCGCGATAAGCTAATTTTTGTGCACCTTAATAACTACAAACCGCTCTCTGGAACATATTCCCGAGATAAACAATCACACATTTTATTACATAAAATTTGTTTTCGATCACTAAAAAAATTACATTGAACTCGATTTTTTTTATCTGTTTATTTTAAATAATCCCCAAATAAATTTACGCGGGATTCCCGTGATAAAAATTAGCGCAGATTTTAAATCTAAGAATCTGCTGTCGATCAGCGAAAACCACATCGAAATCGGTTCAGTATTTTTTACGTGAATCTCGAACGAACAGACAAGAAATCTAAAAAAATGCACCGCACTATCCATCATTTATATAATTTATTCTAGTTGTTTGTCTTAAATCGCTTCAATCTGCAGACACGGCATGTTTAGAATTTTATAATAATATAGAAATGGTTTTCTATCCCTATTAATATTATAATTGCGAAAGTAACTCTGTCTGTCTGTCTGTTTGTCTGTTCCGTTTTCACGTAAAAACTACCGACCGATTTGACTGAAACTCAGTATATATATATTTTCGATGCCGAGAATGAACATAGGATACTTTTTATCCCGGAAAATGGGATAGTTTCCGGGATAAAAGTATATTTGTCTCTCTGTTTGTTATCCTTTTATGGAAAGACTATTGGACCGATTTGGCTGATACTCGGTACATATGTAATTTGAATACCGAGGGTAGCCAAGGGATACTTTTCATCCCGGATACTAGGATAGATTTTGGGATAGATTTATGTAAAGTTTATCCCGGAAACTAGGTTAGATTTTTTATTTGTGGTTTGCCATTTTCGTCATTTTGTTTATTTTGGTCAATTTGGTCGTTTAGGTAGTTTTGTTTGGCAGTTTTGGTAGTTGTGGTAGTTTTGGTAGTTGTGGTAGTTTTGGTAGCTGTAGTAGTTTTGGTAGTTTTGTTTTGTAGATTTGGTAGTTTCGGTAGATTTGGTAGTTGTGGTAGTTTTGGTTTGTAGATTTGGTAGTTTCGGTAGTTGTGGTAGTTTTGGTAGTAGTGGTAGTAGTGGTAGTTGTGGTAGTTTTGGTTTGTAGATTTGGTAGTTATGGTAGTTTTGGTTGGTAGATTCGGTTATTTTGGTAGTTTTGGTTTGTAGATTTGGTAGTTTTGGTAGTTTCGGTTGGTCGATTTGATATATTCGGTTGTTTTGGTAGTTGCGGTAGTTTTGATGATTGTGGTAGTTTTTGTAGTTGTGGAAGTTTTGATAGCTGTGGAAGTTTTGGTTTGTAGATTTGGTAGTTTTGGTAATTTTGCTTTGTAGATTTGGTAGTTGTGGTAGTTTTGATAGTTGTGGTAGTTTTGGTAGTTTTGGTAATTTTGCTTTGTAGATTTGGTAGTTGTGGTAGTTTTGGTAGTTGTGGTAGTTTTGTTAGTTGTGGTGGTTTTGGTAGTTGTGGTAGTTTTCATTGGTAGATTTGGTAATTGTGGTAGTTTAGGTAGTTGTGGTAGTTTTGGTTGGTGGATTTGGTAGTTTCGGCAGTTTTAAGACGTTTGGTAGTTTTGGTCGTTTTTGTAGTTTACACAATATTTAGTTATATAAATAAAACTAGAACGGGTTGAAATAAGGTATTAAAGTTTGTATGTACCAATCATTTATAAAGTTTATAGATATAAAAATTCATAATCTTAAAAAAAATGCGACTTTCACTCGATCTATCTGTCTGAATACCGAAAATGGTACAGTCAGCGTCTTATAGAAAGAAGCAGCCAAGATGATCAAATAGATAAGAACATCGAAAGTGATCATTAGTATCGGTACAACCATTGTCGTCTAATAGATCGAATCACCCGTCTTGACCAAATACATCAGTACACCGACAACGCCAAATACATGAGTACATTCAAGTCGCCAAAACAAAGAGACACACTAGAAAAATGAACTCTATTCTAAATGTGATTAGTGTCAAATCGAGATGATTTCATACTAAATCAAAATTCCAATAGTATTATTACTGTTATAAAAATCTTTTTCATTTTTATAACGTAACTAGTATTGGCCTTCGACTTCATTTTCATTACTTAGATAGCAAAGATTAAAGTTATTTTATCAATATGTAAAATTGAATAAATATTTAATATGACAATACATGAATCCTGGATATATTCATAAACTCCCGATATTTGTAATTTACTAAAGACTTATTCAACTACAGATGTTTCTTCACTAAGGATTTCTAATAATTACAGACAGTGTCTTGTGATTTGCGAACATTGCGTCAAAGTTGATCTAGTGGTTTGGAAGTGGAAGGAAATCCCGGGAAATCTCAAGAGTCCCAATATGGTCATGTATAAAAATGTCATAAAGTATTAAACTATGCTGTAATAAGAGTAACACGAATAGTTTTCATGCTATATCTAGGCGCATTATTCCCAAGAAAATTTTGGAACTTTCCGTCACTAAAGTATAGGAGTAAAAACATGAAAAAGTGAATCCGGTTTCCTGAAAAATTACACTAGAATTCCCATGATATTAGCTTTTTCAGCATTTAAGTAAAAAATGTCTGTATAATAGTGAAAACCTCATAGAAATTAACATATTTATGAAAAAAAAAACATTAATTGTTTCAATTTTCCATCAATCAAACAATTGGATCCCAATTGGTTTTTTTAATAGCTTCAATGTACAGACAAAGCTATTTTACAATATTAACTTAATTTTAACATTTCATTTGACATAATACACTATGTATATGTGAGTATATTTTCTATGTATATGTGAGTTTGTTGAAATATCTACTAAAGAGTTTCAATACATAAGAAATTTAGAATTCGAGATAAACCTTTTTTTATCAGCAATGAATAATTGATGTTTCTTGGATACTATTTTAATGTCTAATACGTATATGAATTCTCATGATCTATACTGAGATCATACTATACATATATATAATATACCCCAGTCATTGAAAAAAGCTTAATCTAACGTTCTGGTGAAATCGTATCGGAATCAGCCAATTTTTATGCAGTATAACGACTTTAAACCACTCCAAGGAAGTTTTCGCGGGGTTCCCGGAATATAAACTAACAAAGCATTCGGAAAAGAACGTAAACCATCGTTTTAGTATCAATTGAATCTGAATCAACTAATTGTTATGCAAATAAATAATTTATACTTTTTCTATTTTTACTTATTTGAAAAAGAAAGTGCATTGTGTTTTAGTATAAGCTAATTTATATGCATACTAACCACTAGAAACCACCCTCGGGAAAATTTCCGTGAGATGCCCAGGACACAAAGTATTGCTGTATTTAAAAAATAATGTATCGTGTCTAAAATCGTGTAAGAATAAATAAACTAATTTGTAAGCGTCCTAACAACTTTAACCAGCTCCTGAGAAAATTCGCGGGATCCCCAGGATAAAAAGTATCACAGATTTAATTTCAGAAAATTTGCTATCAATGAGTAAAAACATCGCATCGAAATAAGAAAGCTTTTTTTTATTCTGGCCTCTTTAAACCGTTCCCGGAAAATTTCCCGTGCGATTCCGGAATAAAAGGTAGCGCAGAATTTAAGTGTGAGAATTTGCTCACGATCAGCGAAAATCGAATCGCAATCGGCCTAGTAGTTTTTACGTAAATCCCGAACAAACAGAAAAACCGACTAACAGACAAGAAATCTAAAAAAAATCATCGTGTCTCCATCGTTTATATAGTCTATTCCAATTGTGTTTTTTTTTAATAACTTCAATGTAGAGAGACGACATATTTAGCATATTATAATATTATAGACTATCGTCTGCCCGCGAAACTTCCTTCGCGTTTCCATGATGATGATACATTTGATAGTCAAGTATGTTTGAACAGTTCTTTATGGTGGTTAAAGAAGCGTTCAAACTTACTCTAACTCTCTATGAATAAGACAGTTAGTATTTAGTAAAAACGAAAACTTAAAGCTGAAAAGCAGTGTCATCAAGTATTAAAGAATGTAAACAAAAGTATGAAAAACCTGATTTAATTAAGAGAACTGAAATATCTGGTTAGAAACAGGAACTTGAGACTATTTATAAAATTTGTAGGTTAATAATATATCTTTAGTTAGCTGGGCTCGGCTAATATCTCTGTTCCATCTGAAATAATATTATAGTTAGGTACTGTGGCCAAATGCAACTTAGTTATAAAGTTAAAATGAACGCCGTTATTAATTGGCTATATTAGAGTATATATGTCATGGTTAAATTGTACAGACCGTTAGATTATAATCTATCTCGAGAGCTATTGAAATATTGTGAACCGGAACAAACTGCTTACAATTTAACGCATTATTTCCCGATAGATTATAATCTATCGACGTGAAATCGTTCTGTGTCCATAGAGTTAGTAATAAAACATAGGTGGGTCAGTCAAAAATACTAAAGATTCGATCTCTGCCCTTATGGGTTAGAAGTTTTAACAATGTTTGTAAGTAGTCAATAAGTGATACTTCCAATCCCAGTGTTTACCCTCGATTAAACGTAATAAATATTATTATGCACATATCATCCTCTTCGTCAATCACACTGCTGTGATCAGGAGTTTTTTTTAAGTTTCAAACGTCTTCAGAATTGATTTCATTAATTTCACATTAGGAAAGAAAGGTGCTTTTCATTCAATGCAAATTTAGCAATAAGTAATTCAATTTGAAATACATAATTCGAAATACAATTTTGGTTTAGTATGAAATCATCTCGATTTGACACTAATCACATTTAGAATAGAGTTCATTTTTCTAGTGTGTCTCTTTGTTTTGGCGACTTGAATGTCATATAAATATACATAGTATAGAGGCGACAATATTACTACTATAAATAGATAATTATATAACGTATTTTGAAAATTACTGTACAGTGTACACATACCAGTCGATTCCTGAGCGTTACTTTCTTCATCTATTATCTATTACAATATATGCACTATGAGTCATATAGTCTATATGAGCATTGCTATTTTCAAATATACGTCTAAATCTGGGTGATTTTAACTTTTTATATATTTTCAAATTGATCTGAAAAAAAAAATTGCAAGAAAGGATTTAAAATAATTAATTTGGGTTTGCTAGAACTTTAAGAGTGAAAGTTTGTTGAGCAGCTTAAAAGAAGTCCATAAAGTGCGTGGCAGTAAACTCACTAAAGGGTTCCATAGATGTGACTAAAGTCAACTATTTTCCTTATTTCTATTAAATGTTTTTTTATGGTTCTTACACAATGGTTAATGATCATATCTATAAAACTACATTTTTTATTTATTCATTTTATTGCGAAGTCGGTGCATTTTGCTTTGCTGTTTTTTATACTAATACTGAATAAAATATATGTAAGTAACTGCATATTCTCTAATATTTATGTATACCACCTTTGACCAATATGATCTTGTAATACACTAAAACTGCTACTCGACAATACATGGCACTGTACATTTATTAAATGCGTTAGTCTTTAATCAATGTAGTAGTTAAAGAGATGCATGAAATTAAACTAAAGCCCGGTATCGCTCCAAAAAAAAAATTGAAGTTATGTTACTATGGTTTCCAGGTTTTGTTTCCTCTACGTGCGCGCTCACTCTCTCTCTCTCAGTCACTTGGGGAATGGGGACCGCAGATGGTACCATATTACGAGGCCTAACGCTTCCTTCCACACAGAGATGAGTTATAACAGCCAACAGGTCAATTTAAATATCTGTTACTCCTGTTACCGTTATCCAAAAATAACAGCATTGATTATCTGTTATTAAATTACATATTGTTATTTATTTGTTCCTGGAACGAAGTTCCTTTACGCGGTTTACGGTGCATACCTACTGTTGCCAACTTAGCGCTTTCAGTGTTAGATTTTTATATCTATGTACACACAAAGTTATTTTTCAGCGGTTGGCACCTTATTTCGCGCTTTTTTTAATTATGTAACTCTTCACTGAAATATCAACGTGTATTATTGCAATATTATCGTCAAAAGACCAATTGTTTATAAAAAAGTAAACCAAAAAAGTATCTAGTCTTATTACTTTATATTCAGCGCTTTTTCCAATTCCTTGCCAATCTAACGCTTTTTAAGAGTTCACGTAGCATGTTTTCTCTAAGGAAAGTTGGCAACACAAAAGCCGCGTCCGATTATAGGCGTGCACATGGTTTCCAGACGCGTCCCGTAATGTGTGCGCATCTTAAATGGTTTACATTCTGTTACCTTATAAATATTAGGTGCATCTCGTTCTAGCCCGTATAAATCCTTGAAGTGTAAATGAGACAGTGATATGAAGAATAAGTGCATCTCTTTTTAGCTTACTTAGATAGAACGAGAGAAAAATAATAATTAACAGAACGGTTAGGTTGCTAATGTTTATGTTTGATTAGTTTGTTATGTGCCTGTTATTGGGAGAACAGATATTCTGTTCTAGAAATAACAAATGTTATCTGTTGTCTGTGAATATCCGTTATTAATAACTGTTAACATAAATATGCCTCACGCCTACTTCCTCATTGTGGGACGTCTGTGCTCCGAAAATTGCCTTTTTTTGTTCTGTAAAAGTTAATTGTAAACTTTTTCATTATTAAAACCATCCGTGCAAGTGAAAACATATAAAACTTGAAGTTTACTTCCCCCGGACCCCTTACAAACTGTTTTATTCCTGTCACAGTTTGTCTGGAAGAGATCGCTTCTTAGCGATAAGACCGCCCATTGTGCACATTTAGAACATTTTTAGGCTATAAATTTTTCTGTGTTCTCTGTAATGGTGTACAATAAAGTGTTATCTATCTATCTATATTTTACTTGGCACCGACTTCAAGATGCTGTAGAAAATCTTTATTTTATGCTTTTTAGTAGTTACTTTTGAAATCGGTTTCTATCTTGCAACAAAATTCTTCATCACTTTTAAGATACACATTCAATAACTTTACTCTAGAGTTAATCACGATTTATTCTTAGATTATAATTTACTCTTAGGTCGAATCGACCCTAATACATATAAAAATGGGTAGTATTTAATCCTACAACTGTAAATCCAATTTCTAATTTCTAATTTTCTAATCAAATATTCGAAATTACCACCAAAAATACTGAATATAATACTAATAATACTAATATACTGTTTGATCTATAAAGCTAAACTGATTTACTGAATGACTATCTGTTAACTAAAAGTAAAACTGATAATTCTGTGAGTGCAACAAAATATTTAAATCTATTTTTTTTTAATCCATCACCTATTAAACTGTTAAGAACATGAGTTATTTTAAATGAAACACCAGTTAATCAGTCATATTTATCTAATTAAAGTGCACAAAAAATCAACTAAGTGTAATCTTAATATACACTAACAATTGCAAAACAGTAAGGTAACTCAGTTTTTTTTAACAAATCAATCTTTGTTATTACAACATAATTTTTTTTTTGTTATTGTATGATTAGGGCAGGTCTTGTTTTTGTTAGACGTCCGCGTTTTCGCTTTATGATGGATATGTTTTTAGCTACTATAGGTGGTGTGAAATATTTCAACCTGATAGCAAGTCCAATGATATGTTTGCAAATGTAGTGTTTGAAAAAATTCGGATAATTACAGTCACCATTTTTCCATTGATCTTTGTTTATGGGCAATAGAACTGTCCAATATGCAAAAGCAACTTCTTTATATTCGTCGAAAGAACTCCAGTCTTGTCCAAACTGAACGGTTGATGCTCCTGAACTTGCAATCAAGTAGGTCTTTTTCATGGAATCTGCCTTTAAGACTGCTTTTCGGTCTGACTTCGCCCATTGGTAACCTTCGGTCCAATCTTTGAGCTCGATCGAAGGAGAATTTGAAAATGATTCCAACTGATAGGTTTCTGACCATTCTTTCACCATATCTAAGACAACAACCAAAAATCTGGATAATGGAAAACGTTCTCGCAGTGTGGAAATCTTTGATAGATCTGTTAAATGATTCAAGAGCATTATTTGTAACAGGAGATCCTTTTGAAGAGCCAAGATACCAATTCGGATTTTGACATACCCACTCTTTTTTGAAGTAAGTTATGAAGTCTCTTTGGTCGGTATACTTTATCAGAAAAGCTGCTACTGCAGACTTGAATATATCTGGAGATGTAGTAGACTGTAACACATCAATATCCTGTAATAAAGTCTTCTGTTTTTTTTTTGTTTACTAATTTTTCTACATTGGTCATAGTATTTTTTTTTGCATGGGCCCAGCACATTTTTACAGTAAATTCTGCACCAAATACTTCTTAAAATGCATTTTTTATGCTCATAGCCGCGTCGCAAATTAATGCTTTTGGTTGTAAAGAGTATGTGTAAAGGGAGAAAGCGCTGTTGCGAAGAGCTTCCAACAACATTTGGAAATCTTGTTTTCGTTCAAAAGTAGAAACGGCCAGACAAAGAGGATGAAACTTCTTAGTTTTATCAGTAGTACCGACTAGTATAGGAAAACCTTGCCAAATCAGTTTATAAGTAGCATCTGCCTGAATATTTGTGGCTAATGTAGTTAACTTTAGAAGAGATTTTGTGGATATTGCAAATTGAAAAACACTTTTTCAATAAAACAGATGAACAAAAAGAATTGAAGTTGGGTGATAGGGGTTTTAGCTACACGAGTAGTAAATTCGTGGAATGTAATTTGATAATGTAAACATACATTATCTGTTATGTAGTTTTAGAAAATGATTTTGGAAATTCCGTTGTAAGGTGGTTAATTTAGCGTGCAAATCAGTATTTTTGTTATACGGTGAGTAATTTTGTCTTAAAATCTGTATATCTATGGTTTCAGCTAGATTTTAGTTGTAAATTAGATAAAAAAGGCCATCTGATTTTGATTAATTTTATACTTGTTTTAATAAAATATGTTTAGGTAATCAAGTAGTTAATTTCTAACGCAGTCATTTATCTGATATGCAGTGGATTATTAGTCGGGAGATTTAGTTTGCTTGAATTTTAAATAGAGGTGCAATTAAAAATTCCCCTATAAAAATTAACTTGTGATGGCTAGCGACAGTTGCAATTCAGCAAAAATCGTAACGTGTGGATATCCGCGACACTGTTGTTAGTCGCCCCACGTTACCTTCCGAGTCGAGTCGTACGTACAAAGTAAATTAAAGACAGTTATATAATTTGATTATTTATTTTATTTAATCTCCATCTGCCCGACACGCCTAATTGGAGTTAGAAGAGTATCACACATACCATCGCAGCAAACCTCAGTGGCATAATAATATAACACCAGTGACATCAGACCTTAGACCCCTAAAATCGAACATAGCTTATTCCGAAGTTTAAAGTAAAACGAATGATTTCATTCTTTTTTAAATTACGCAGACTTTTGTTCCAGGAAATCCTGCGGGATTTATAGTAGGCGAATTTTAAAACCGTTAAAACCTGAGAAGGTTTCAATGTTTTTATGACTTGCTTTCAATATCTGTTAAAAACATTATTAGAAAAGTTACGTGTCTTTATTAATATAACTTATTTTCTTTTTTAGGGTTTTAAGGGAATTTTAAGGATTTATGTATTCTCGTTATAAATAACTTATTGTCCTGCTACATATAAACTTTATTTTTAAATATTACAATACATTGTATTGTATTGTACTCTGTATTGTACACCAGCATTCTTTTTTTTTTATAGCTCCTTCTTTAGCCCAGGCGAACAATATATGCCCGGGTGTACACCAGCATTACAGAGAAAAGTAAGCAATAAGCTTAAATACTAAAAGGTAGTACAATGGGCGGCCTTATTGCTTAAATCAATCTCTTTCAGGCAACCTTTGGATGGACAAGATCTAATTGCAAAGATAAGACGAGGTCCTAGGATCAAACATTACGTTGTAAAGAAGAGACAGAACATGAGCATTACGGCGAAGTCGGATTGGACTGTAAGTGGATTGGAATATTAGTAAAACAACTATGATGTTTGGTATCCGTCCAACGCGGACGAAGAATTCTAGTAATGAATATGATTTCGATAATCAAAACGAGGGTATTAATGCTTATTTTTATTTCAAATAATGATAGCACAAACAAATAGTATAAGTACGTGATATTTAAGTTAATTCTACAGAACAATCCATTATTATTCAATACAATATATTAAAATAGGAAATTATAATTATAAAGAAAAATGTACACACACAGTAATATCAAAAAATTATTGAATCCCAAAATATTATTAATAAGACCGTATCGGACTTATTCATATTGAGTTAGAATAGGTTTACAGGCTTCTTTCAGGAGGTTCTTAAAAAAGCCTACAAACCTACTCTAACTCAATACGAATAAAACCGGTAGTGTTAATGACAAAGAACACTGTTGTATTCATTAATTTATCTGTCGTATTATATGATTTATTGCAGGAGTTCAGCAGACAGGCAAACGGCCCACTTAATGGAAAGCGGTTACCGTCGCCTATGGACATTTGCAACACCAAAGGTGCTACAAATCCGCTGCTGCTCTCTTAAGGGAGACTGGAACCTGATCACTAATGCCGGAACACAACTCAAGATTGTTATGGCGACATACTGTAGACCAGCGGTGGTAGCCATCCAGTCGGGCAAATATCCTACCACCTGGCTGTGGGTTGTTTTGTCGCCTCTTACGACAGGCTGCCCGGCCGCAGGAAATTGTATTCTTTCTCCGTCCCTGCACGGATGAATTAAATGATGTTTAAAACTTTTGGTTATTCCACAGGTACATTCATTATGTTCATTGACACTCCAGAAAGTATTGGATCGTTTTTACCGTCTTTTATATGCATAACGTAGTAGATTAAAGGCTTGTTCATTTTCACTTTTGGCACATCGATATTAGGATTCATTTCGTAATCTGAAAGACATACAATGCAATCCATTTTAATATATATTGTTGTTATATTTACTAAGCCTATTAATGTCTATAGATAACTAAATATACTATGAGTGTTATATAAGTTTCACCCTACGAAAGCATCCAGAACAGAATATAAATTAAACGATTATCTACACTTTTAAAATAATGCATTACATGACATTGTTTCATAATACTATTATAATATATTTTAATGATAATTACAATTGTATGTTTCAATAAATTTGTAAAATTTAAGTGTCTTTTTATATCCTTATAAATTGCTTTCGAAATTAAACCCATCTACCGTGCAGTGCCTAAGGAACATTTTTCCCACAACAATGTATGTGTTATGTTTTTTTTTATTGCAGGAGTTCAGCAGACAGGCAGACGGCCCACTTGATGGAAAGCGGTTACCATCGCCTATGGACATTTGCAACACCAAAGGTGCTACAAATGCGCTGTTGCTCTCTTAAGGGAGACTGGAACCTGATCACTAATGCCGGAACACAACTCAAGATTGTTATGGCGAAATACTTTAGACCAGGGGTGGTAGCCATTCAGTCGAGAAAATGTCCTACCAACTAGCTGTGGGTTGTTTTGTCGCCTCTTACGACAGGCCGCCCGGGCGCAGGGAATTGTATTCTTTCTCCGTTCCTGCACGGATAAGGTACGGTATACTACGGTAAAACAAGGTACATACATACATACATAACTTCACGCCAGTTCCCTAAAACAAGGTACGGTATATAATTATGACTAGTCGTCTAATTTGCCAAGTCAGCCCTTCTCTACTTTAAAGATATTTTGCACAAACTAAATCCTGCCCATAGACAATCCTTACTTGCACCAATCATAACCTTTTCTAAATATTATTTGGTAATTGATTTAAGTAATACCCAAAGTCGTCTACATCGAACTCAGTTCATGGGCTCACATTTTTCATGAGAAATGGGGTTTTATTTAAAAAAAATTCATTTAAGCAGCTATTGTTTTGGCCTATGTGTTACAATTACAGGAGTTGAATCAAATGCCGATTAAAAAATGCATTATAAGATTTTATCATTCCCGATTTATTGGACGACGCTTCTATCACTCCCGAAATATAATTGGTCCCTACTTATATTTACTCCAATATTAACTGAATAGAAACACCTACATTGCAAAGCTTTAAAGGCCAGCCACGAAAACTCTTAGAATAACATCTATATTCAATAATAAAACGGCGGATTAAACTTATTATATGACATATAACTTATTATGCTATATACGAAATAGAATTTTAACATTTGAAAACACTAAACTAAATCACATTGGATATTGAGTGATTTGAGAAATTCAATATTACGTGAGCAGCGGATCTATACAAAGTTAAAAATATTACCATTGGTCAACGACGCAATAATGTTTATTAATTATAGTAAACTAACATACCTATATTTCCATGTCCTTCATCATCGGAAGTATATACGGAAGCATAAATACCAGCAACATTTGCATTGCACCCAGAAGCAAGCGCCCCCTTAATATCGTTTAACAACAAACTACAAGATGTTATCTGAAATAAGATTTAAAACTTCAAGAACATTATAAACGAGAGTTTGAAGTTCCTTTTCATTCTATTCATTTCACTTGTCTCGTAATATATTTCAAGTTAATGATCTAATTAATTATAAATGCGAATGTGAGAGTTAGTTTGTTTATAAAGCTTTCATGCCTTAACTACGCAACTGATCATCACTAAAGTTTGCAAGTACGATGGTGTACAGGGTGGGGGTATAGGATACCTATAATTCCAAAAAAAAAGTAGCTATATTTCCGAGGGATAACCGAAAACCGATCGCGTTTTATTGCCGCTACCATTACAATTCACAAACAAGTCCATCTTCATGACAACTACAATGATAACATAATTTTAAAGTGTTGCTCTCATGGTTAGTTCCACCTTTGCTAAATGGCATTATGGGTATTTTGGAATTTCTGTGCCAACGACTTCGTCCGCTGGGTTTTTTTTTCGCGGGACACTGATAAAAAGAAGCCTTAATTATTTCTTATAGTATCAGCTATCTGCCAGTGAAAGCACCGCCAAAATCCGTCCAGCCGTTTCAGAGATTAGCCAGAATATCTAGACAGGCTGCCAGACAGACAAGCAATTTTTAGTTTTTTTTTTATAAGGACCTTATAGGTTATATAATAAGTTTGACATTTCTACGGAGGGCGTGTGGGACCGATATGGCCGATCCTCTACTGTTTACAAAATTTACGCTATCGTGAGTGAAGCCGCAGGCATATGCTAATGAAATATAATATAAATATTAATATATAAAGTATAAATTAAACATAAGACACTCAATAAATTCGGTATATTTGTAAGACACGGTATTTTAGCTAGTTGGTTAAAACTTTTTAAGGTTTATATATATGTATATATGTTAGGCCTGTATATAGATATATTTTACTTGTATGGCGGTCATACTTAATTTTTTTAAAGTTTTACTTCGTCATTGCTTAGTGCTATATAGAGTGCATTTTCTTACCATTTTTTTCTGTATATACCTATGATTACATACATATTTTGTGAGATTAGTAATTGTGACATACAAATAGACGGATGGATATAATGAAAACAATGGTTTCATTTTTGCTCAAATGGCTGCGGCACCTTAAGAACCATATAAACATAAGTGTGTACTCCACAAATTTGAGTTGAACATAATTCCGAACTGATCTGAATATATTACTGAAAATCACATTTGATTTTCACACCATTTACTTATACACAATATCTCTTATATGTCTTTCCTAAATGAATTAGATTACCTCTTCTATATTTCGTAACAGGTTAATGTTCTCAGCTAACTTCCCTTTGGGGTAATAAATTTGCAAATGTTGATATCTCATTCTAGCGTTAATATTTTTAAATACTGCGGGATCTTTTAACTTCGTGCTTAATTTGTCAATATGATTTGCTTGATATGGTACAACTATAAGTATTCCGTAATTTCTTCCTTTATATGGAATTTCTATTGCCTGAAAAAAATACATTGATTTATTTTATTGCTTGATATATTTTTCATACGACAAGATTCGTAATAAACCTGCATGCATAAAGGTGTATACTTTTTTATTTTATTTTATTTAATAATTATGAGTCAATATAGCTGTTACAACTACAATACACATTTAAGAATTCAAAATGACAAGCAAAATGAAGTTTCAATAAATCAAAACGGAATCACCTGCGCTTCCAAATCCGTCAAATTAGCATATTTGTAGTATCCTATTCTATAGATTAGAGGTAGTTTGATTTTGTAACCAAGACCAGTGTCATAATCATATAGTTTTGTGTATTTGGGGTTGAAAGGATATTCCCAGTTCCACTGAAATGTAAAGCAATTAACAGAATCACTCAAATAATGTAAATATGCAACTCTCGTTGACAGTTGCACATTTGTGCATTTTATTGGTACGAAGTTTGGCTTGTGGGTTCCTAAGGCCAAGAAGATTCTTATAATGACTTAAAAAAAAAGACTTTTAGGTGATTGAATAACTATTATCTACCTTGGACATTGAACCAGTATAGCGATGCAACGATGTAATGTCATGGAAGAAAAAATGTAACATTAAAAAGCCTCTAGTGATACCACAGATCATTTAAATTTTCGATATTATTTTCCTAGACCATGTCAGTCGCAATTTTAAAAGAAGCTTCTTAATGTAACTTTTAATTTCTTGCTGATTTTGTCAAAAAAGTTGTTTTAATGGACGGCTGACATTATTAGTATTTTTCTTACACCACAATGTGAAAAACCTTCTGGACATCTGACGCGCAGAAGACGATGAGCTAGTCTCATATAGACTTACAGGTTAAAGAAACTAACTACCAATAAGTATGATAGAAAATATAAATAATATCATGAATTTATATAACTGGTCAGTCGAGGAATTCAAATAGAGTTATGTTTCTCTTTCGACAATGATAAATAATCAGCAGTATTATAAATTCAGAAAGCAATGGATTGTCATTTTTTTGTTACAAGATTTTAGTAAACATGTAGTAGACCCACCTGAAGGAAGGCAGTTACCATAGCCTATGGACATTTGTAATACCAAAGGTGCTACCGCGAAGAGTGCTGCCGCTCTCTAAAGGGACGTCAATAAAGGATCATTTGGACCTTGGACATGATAGACGAGTAAATTGTATGTTGTGTAGATCAGAGTAGATTAGGTACGAAGAAATGCTCGCGATTAATAACTGCTAAGCAAAATAGACCGGAATATTTGGTGCAGACTTGAAAAGGCCTCCTACGTCCAACAATTGACATTGATTGGCGTAGAAAAAAAATCAAAACAAAAACTTACGGAAAAATTGTATGCGGCGGTAAATAGCAGACTATTGCTTCTTAGCTGAGATATAAAGTGCGGAGTAATAGGAGTCGTACTATTGACATTTCCATTTCTTGGTACGGTTCTTTTTATCTAAAAGTTTATAACAATTAATTAAATATCATTTAAATAGCTCAATATAATAAAAATTCAAACTCTACTTATGTAAAATTTGAATTTCTTTTATATTGTGTACGTATTTGCCTCATTTTGGCTTAATATCCTAGGAAAACTGTCACATTTCTTTCATTATGGGAAGCATTTAAATATAACCCTAAAATATTTTACCGCGGCATTCAGGCCTTCCAAATTTTAGGTAAACTGAGAGTATACTCACTATCTTATATGTGATGTGCAAATTTCATAACGAGATTTTCCTTCACCGTCATCTTATGGCAATTTTAACATATGTACATTAAGTCAAAGAGTCTGTCTAAGTAATACGAGTGTCCCGTCCATCGGAGCCACTCGTCGGAAACGATTTGGGTGCTTTAACTTCTAAACTATATACCAAGACTGTTTATGTGCGAATGAAAAAACTTACCCAAGCATTTATACCTGCAGCAGTTCGAACAGGAGTACGATAATTAACATTGCGTAATTGACCATTTAAAATATTTCTAACATCACGTATAAAGAAGGCATTGAAAGGATTTGATACATCGCCGAAGACTGTCAAAGCCAAATCAAAATTATTACCGTCATTCGAATTCTTCAAAATGGGTAATATTTTTGGGAAAACTTCACGAATCTGTAATTAAAAATATTGCACGTAAAAATTAATTGTCGTTAAATTACACAATCCAACAATAATTTATAAAAGAATCTAAAATACCTCGTCATTATCCTGCAAATGAAGAATACTTAATAGCTGTTCGTATTGCGGATTTTTTTAATACAACGCCAGCAGCCCGAAGAAGTATAGAAGTGGATAAACAACAATCGATACTAACTTAGGTGTGTACTTTTGATACAAATGCTGGAAAATTAATTTAAAATTCACTTTAATATAGATGTTTATATTATACAAAATAGAATAAGCTCTAGATATATGTAAAGTAAAGTAATAATAAAGAATTTGATGACTAACATATACCAGCTCTGATGTTAAATCAGTGTTCGCTTCTTTAAGCCGTGCTACTGCATTGTCTTGAGCAACTGTGTATTAAAATTAACGAATACATTATAAAGATCCAACATGTCTCTCGGTAAAGTTTAAGGGTAATATAGACATTTGTCAATTTGAAATATTGTGTTATTGCTATTATTAATATTTTATAGGTATTGTTGTTGCTATACACATATTAATAATGTATATATATATAATATTAATGTGTTCTTGTCTATTTTATTTTTATTTTTCTTAATTATATGTACACACATACATACATAGCTTCACGCCAGTTCTCTTGCGGGGTAGGCACGAACAACAGAGCGCCATTTAGGCTTATTCTTACACACCTCACTCGCTTCTTTGACATTCATAGCTCTTGTCATGCACGTTCGTCTGTTCTTAAGGCTCCTGACATCACCTGCTACACTGCCACACAATCAATTTGATCATGGAAGGTGTGTCGTGGCCTTCCACGACTTCTGCATCCATCCACTTTTGCATTGTATATCTGTTTAGTAATTTTTTCATCATGCATTCTTTCCACATGCCCGAACCACCTGAGCATTCCTTTCCTTACCTTCACCCCGACACTCTCTTTCAGACCAACTCTCTTTCTTACTTCGGTATTACGAACGCGGTCCGCGAGCGTCACTCCGCAGATTTTGCGCAGTGCTCGCATCTCGACCGCGTTTACTTTACTTTCATGCTCTTCTTCCATACCCAACTCTCGATTCCATAGATGAGCGTAGGTACCAGTTTATATGTATTAGGTAATTATATGTATTGTGAAATATCTATGTATCCTTTTAATTACATGTATTTGATTTGCACACTACCGTCATATACTCTTGATTCCTTTCATTTCAAACAATTCACAGCCCGGGTTGTCTGGAAGAGATCGCTCTAAAGCAATAAGGCCGCCCTTTGTTCCTGCCTTGACACGAAATGACTTTAAATGATTTACTTTATGTGTATGTGGTGAACAATAAAGTATTTTTTATTTATCTATCTAACATTTTGCGATATTAAAATGGAGTGGAGCGATAAAAAGAACCGAATCGCTGTGATTGCATTACACAAAGTAGGTATGGAGCCACATGCAGTTTTTAAAACTCTCCATACGCTCGGTAGTCAAATGACATATTACAATAACAATTCTGCAATTACATGGGCAGGTAAGTGTTGTTAAATAAATTAATACTGAATAAAAAGTGGATAAGTTAGGAAAAAAATGATAAAATATAATATAATAGTTAATAAAAATTTACAAATATTTATAATCATTGATTTATCGATAGTTCATCAACTATATATGGCGCGTTTTCGACCGGAGGCACCGGTTAACCTGAAGTGATGCGGTGACCGCGCGCTCTCCGCCCTCTATCTCGAAAACGGTTCACCGTATAAAAAAAAATTTTAAACAAAATTTGTAGAGAATTTAGTATTCTACAATATTGATAATAAATACAAATAGCAAAAAACCCATAGGAAATGAGATATTTCCAAAAAAAGCGCAAAAAACCGATTTTTGTGACCTTTGACCTTGTAATTTAATAGTTGCTTACACCCTACCATATGTAAGTTTTGAGACAACTTTTAGGGTGTCAATATACAAGTATTTACAGACTTACAGCTGGGTATCTCGAATTCCGAGGTGAACTTACTATAATGACTGGACTAATATACCTATGCACTTCTAAAAACTTTTGATTCACGCTCTAAGTCACAGTCATGATTAATTAGCTAGTTGTAGATTTTGGAAAAAACTTGTAAAAATGAATGAAAAAGACGAAGGTCGATGCAGCGCGTGTTACGAAGCTAGCTGCACTGACTGTCCGTGCCAGGGCAGCATCGGCGTCGATAGCTCACACGAGATAGAGATGCATTTATTTTAAATTTACTTAAAAAACAAGTTATGAAATACGCGAAAAAGGATATTGTCCTAATATTACAGAACACATGTACTACGATAATGTAGAACACACTTTCGCGAAGGTAATAATAGTTTCTTAATATTCTTCGACTAGTATTATAAGTATACTTACATGTCATAGGTACATTATAAGTAATGAGCCAAATAATTAAAGCAAAATTAAACAATGGAATATAAGTCATGGTAACAGTTGAATTACACTATATGTAGTAGTCTAGCTTTTTTGCCGTTCATTCCACCATTTATATAATTCCAAAAGACACTTGTTATAATATTTTCAATATTCAAGTTGAGCTTGTTATTTATGACTGTCTTTGTTGAAAAAGTAAATAAATAACAATTAATCATCATCTTTTATTAATAATGATGTCTATTTTTCACATTTGTTTTTCTATATCGGTCTGTCACAATCTGTTATCTTGGAATTTTAATGCGAGAAAATGGTGTTTTTATATTACTATATATATATATATATATATATATATATATATATATATATAAGACTGGTACAAAAAAATGTTTTTTTATATATAGAAAATATTATTTGGGATGCCAAAAACGATTATTGTGAGGATTTGAATCCTTGACATTAAGAGATCTATCATCGCAAGTTTAGATTTTTTTAGCGGGCTTTTGCCTCAGAATTCGCGAATCATTGGCTTAAACAAAATTGACTCCCAGACATTCTTTGAAGCAAATTGAATGCTCTACTTAATAATTACAAAAAGGTCTAATTATTTTTTTCCCTTACATGGATCGTTTCCTTACAATCATGTCTTAAACCTTGGTATAGTTTTAGAATTTGATCATTCAATTTTGGAATTTTTTAATTCATGTAAAAGTCAGTACCCGAAAAAAAATCGATAAATATTCTCAAGGGAAAACAAATTTTGTTAAAAAAAAATCTTAAAATTTTTGACTAAATTGACTCAGTTTTTTTATTTTTTATTGCAGGAGTTCAGCAGACAGGCAGACGGCCCACTTGATGGAAAGCGATTACCATCGCCTATGGACATTTGCAACACCAAAGGTGCTACAAATGCTGCTCTCTTAAAGGAGACTGGAACCTGATCACTAATGCCGGAACACAACTCAAGGTTGTTATGGCGACATCCTTTAGACCAGGGGTGGTAGCCATCCAGTCGGGCAAACGCCCTACCACCTGGCTGTGGGTTGTTTTGTCGCCTCTTACGACAGGCCGCCGGGCCGCAGGAAATTGTATTCTTTCTCCATTAAATAAGTCCGTAATCCGTAAGTCGTAGTAAGTGTGTCTATATCCCTGTAATTTTGAAATTCTAACGTGGAATATTTTACAATACCTTGAAGGTGTAAAACTACCAAAATCCTTTAACAAAAATTAGTTGTGTAAATTATCCGCCGAGTATTTTTTTTTCTGGGTTATTTTCTTTTTTTTTATGGGTACAGAAAATGATGAAAACATCAGGAATATTTGTCACCTCAATGGCGCTCTTCCTTGTACGTTGATTGCCAAGCGATTACCCAATTTGATAGCCTCTGCGGTTGAGTGGGCTAAGCCTTTGCCAATCTACCTCACTGTAGCTCTGTGGCTCCGAGTTCGATGCCGGGCATGGTAAATTTGCGAATATTTCATTATTTACTTTGGTTTGGGTGTCTGGTATCGGCCTCAGAGTATCCCTTGTATATTACTCATAACACAAGCGCAATTTGCTTAACTTGGGCATATATAATATGTGTGTTTTTATTTTTAATTGTGGGGTGTGGGGCTGTGACTGGCACTTTGGTATACCTTCTAAAATAGTTCAGTGTTCTTCCTGGTGTCCATTGCTCAGGCTGTGTTGTCGATTCCCTAGTGGGGTATTTCTCCAGATCTAGCGGACCATCGTCTTTAGGCGTTAGTTGCAGACGATTTACCATTCCTTGTCTGTCACCCACACGCCTTTAATAATTTATACCTCGAAAATAAAGGTTTAAATGAAACAAGTTTTTCATAGCTCACTTTATTATATTTTACTTTTTTCTATTTACAAATTGGTCTCTCTATCAAGTAATTATATATATATATTACATATTTTTTAAATAACTGGTAGGTAGGTAGCTGCGCTGCGCCTCTCTTACCACGTCTATTCTTATTATGCATTACCATAATATGCCCCAATTAGTTTTAGAACTCCTTTACAGAAAATTATGTAAACAAATGGATATTTAACTTTCACTTCTGGTACAGTGCATTCCGGTTTAGTGTTAGAAATATTCGTAGTAGAATCATCAGAATCCGGAGATCCTAGAAAATCAATAGTTTTGCTATATATTTTGAATTATATAAATAATAAAATCCTTTAAATAGTTTTAATTAAATTATTTGTAAATGTCAAAACACTTTCAGAAACGAAAAACTTCGTATTTGCTCTGTATGTTAACGGTTCTTATCATTTATCTATTATTATTAATATATATTATCTGAAACATCTTAAAGTCGTTGCTTAGTAATTTTCAAAATATAGTAATTTTTATGTTTTACTTTGCACCGACTTCATGATGTTTTAGATAATATATATTAATAATAATAGCTTTAGAAATAAGTTATTTTATACTTTTTAGTTTTTGAAGTCGGTTTTTTTAAACGAAGTTTTTTTATTTTTTTGTTATTTTTTAGTGTCTAGCTAGGTGTGGGTAGAGAGAGCTACGAAAGGTGCCGCGCTCCTTAAAAAATATAGGTCCCAAGAAACGGGAACAAAAAAAGATCGTAAAATGAAAACTACTGGATCAGACTATGTTAAATTTTTAGGGGACCAAATGGCAACTATTCTGCATCAAACTAAATAAGAATCACCTAAATCGGATCCTAAATCTCAGCGTAATTGGTGTACATATGGAACGGAATGGAAATTTTTCTTAAAATATGTTCATAAAATGAAAACTACTTGGCCAAACTATGTCCAATTGTTAGGGGACCAAATGGCACCTATTCCGCGTCGAACAAAAAAAATCACGTAAATCGGATCATAAATCTCGAAGTAATAATTGCCATTTGGTCCCCTAAAAATTTTACATAGTTTGGCCCAGTAGTTTTCATTTTACGATCTTTTTTTTGTTCCCGTTTCTTGGGACCTATATTTTTTAAGGAGCGTGGCACCTTTCGTAGCTCTACCCATACATAGCTAGATACTAAAAAGTAACAAAAAAATAAAAAAACTTCGTTTAAGAAGACCGTCTTCAAAAACTAAAAAACTAAAAAGTATAAAATAACTTATTTCTGAAGCTATTATTATTAATATACTCGTATATTATCTAAAACATCTTGAAGTCGGTGCAAAGTAAAACATAAAAATTACTATATTTTGAAAATTACTAAGCACCGACTTTAAGATGTTTTATACTTTTTAGTTTTTAGGTTTTGAAGTCGGTTTTTTAAACGAAGTTTTTTTATTTTAGTACTTTCCACTTTCTTTTGAATGAAAATCAATAATAATTTATTTCAAACTTGAGTATTAAAGAGTCAGAGTAAAGTTAGTGGGAGCGGTTTTTACGGTTTTAAAAAGCGATTAGCGTTACTTTCAAGATATGAAAATGTTTACTAATTGTATTGTTACACGCCGTCAAAAGTGAATGCACACCTGCCTTCCATAAAATACACAAACACACACTTTATTACCTTACCGCATTTGGACTTCTTTTGTTTACTTTGAGTTTAAATTTTGTAATTAGAAAACAGCCAATTGCATATTGTAATCTTTTATGGCAGCCATTAGCCAGGTGTGTCGAACTGATTCTGAGAAATTCGATCTACGCGGGTGGGCAGCCATATTGTATCGGTGCAGTATAAAGCAATGGCTCAATGTAGAGATCGGCAGTCGAGCGATAACCAGCCGAGGGGCAAGACTAGGGTACATTCGGTAATCTATTTAGTGACCGGCTTTGCGCGTGTTATTGAATCGTGCATTATGTTTGCACTGATTGTGTTCAGTTATATCTGTTCCAGTGTTATGCGTGTTACGTGTGACGTGTGTAGTTCTAATAAATTCTATAGTAATTCCAACGGCATTTTTTAAATTCGAGTCCTGTAACTCGTAACAGTATTATAAATATTTCTACTAATTTAAAGCCAAGGAGTTCACTTAACTGCTTTTATTTCTCCCTTATCGGGGCTTTCGGCATCCCTTATTGTGTGACGCTAATCTAGCATAGTTTGAGACTAGCACCTCTACTGAGAGGAGCTATCATCAATTGACCATGTCCCAGTCCCATCTTCGCGACAGCAAATTGGTAGCAACTTAATGTTGCAAATGTCTGTAGGCGACGGTATCTACTTTCCATCAGGGGGAACGCCAGCCTTTTCCATCAAGACAAAATATATTATTATATATAACCTTCTGTTTTATTAAGTAGTCTCCTGCTTCCAAGAAGATTAGTACGATGTATCATATTGCATATATAAGCGTTATCATTATCTTCATATACGTTTTCCAAGCCACTATCTTGGTGGTTAAATATGGATATATTATATAATTCCTGAAACATAAATTAAGAATTATATACTGTTATTAACATTATTGTACTTCTTTATTTGAATCATGATAAAGAAACTCGAATATTGTTTCACAATATCATAATATACTCGTGAGATGGTTAAAAACACCTTGATGCAACATACTTTTTATTATAAAATAAAATAAATCCGTCTATCTTTCAGAGAGCGCAGTACTAGGATGGTAAACGAATGAAATGGCGAGACCTAAAAACTCATCTTAAAGAAGGGATACAATTTTATAGCATAAAATGTATTTTATTCATACTCGTTACGAAAAAATATAAATATTAATATATACTCAAATTCATGATAAACAACCCACTAATAGAATAGTAAAGAAGGAAAAAACAAATATCCAAACGAACTCACTTTCACATAGATATATTATTATTTATCTTTGTTTTAAATAATCGTGCACATAACTACTGTGCAGTAAATAGTAAACCTTACAAATCGCCTTGAACAAGTCTGGCGGATATACTATCCGTTGCCCTAAAAATGAGAAAGCCCAGACTCACAATGGGACATTTATGGGCTGTTTTTATATGGTAAGTGTTTACCGTCGTCCATGAACATATACAACGTTAAAGACAAGATTATAAAAATCTGTTTAGAACTTTAATAGTGGTTTGAAGAACCCCTTTATTTTGTCTTTAACACAAATAATAGTGTCTTCCTTCTGGAGCCTGTAAGTTACTGAATGGTTGTTGGCATATAATAATGTGAAAACACGGCTAAGATTACATTATTCTAGAATAATAATCGTTTAGAAACCTTTTGCAATATTTCCTTTAAATTGCTTTGCTTGAATACTTCTCCAAGTGGGGCGTAAATCATTGCTCTTAACTCCTTCATCTGCTTCTCAGCTTCATTGTAAGTTTCATGGCACTGCAGTTTTCTCATAACTTCAGGCAAACCATCAACTGTATTCGGAGCTATTAGACGTACGAAGCATATTTTATTTAGAGTTATATCTATAAACTGAAATATACACTAAATTTGTAATTTCTCACTAGAAGAACAATATCGGCCAGAAAAAACCGTTTTGAAATTAGTCCGGTACTTTAGCCTCTAGGCTATCTACATCATAGATGAAGTAATGATAAATACGAAACAATAAAATTAACTAATTAATCTATATATATAAAAATGAATTGACGTTTGTTAGTCTCACAAAAACTCGAGAATGGCTGAACCGATTTGCCTAATTTTGATTTATAAATATTTGTAGAAGTCCAAGGAAGGTTTAAAAGGTATAAAAATGAATCATAGAACGCGCATGATTTAAGAACGACTTTACCGATTTTGATGAAATTTTTTGTGTGTTGGACTGGGTGGTCCCCGAATGGTTTAGATTCACAATTGGATCCAGTGGGTGGCGCTGGGGTCGGGTCCTAGGTTTTTATTTTATCAGGGCAGTACAACGTCTGCGGGACCTCTAGTATTTAATATTTGTTCGATTTAGTTCAAAATACTTTTTGTTAGATGTTTTTTTTATTTTTTTGTAAGTTGTCAAAGTTTTTTTATTATAAAATACAGTTTAAGAATAAAATGCGTGTTGAAACTTCTAGTGTTGATTTTCTCTAGCCATCAGTAAACGAACCTAGGCTATAGGGATCTGTTCAGATATAAATTGTATTGGCTGATTGACATTCCTAGTACAACACCCTTATAATATAATAGGCCAAGTTTTAAAAAAGACTATTGAAATTAATTTAATTTAATAAAGTTTCTTGTATGCATACTTGAACTACAACTCAGTCTAAAAGCGTTGATAAATATCGAAGCATGAATATTCTGTCATAAAACGTAATATTTGCCTTAATCTACTATCAAGTTAAGTTTAATCGTCTCAAGAAAAATTACCTGACAATTAAGATTTTCAATATCAGCATATCGTAGCAAGCGATTCCCGTATAAAGTTGGAATCTTTATAGTCTTGCACTCGTCTATCTGGAAGTCCATAACCTTAAAACTAGGCTCGTTGTCCCATTCAACCTTAAACATTAAAATCTTTGTTAGCTTATGAAGGTATAACTACAATAATACTAAGTATTCTGCATTATGTATTTAGTTATATAACAGAAAAAGATAGGGTAAAATCTATAGCATTTTATACAGGAATTTTAAGTAGTGGGGTGGTGTAGTGGGTAGGTGAAGTGGGGAGGGGGGAAGACATACTTACCTTTACTACAACCCCTAAGGTCCGGAGATCTTGAAATATATATTTTTTAATAAACATAACCTCACTTATTTTCATTGATTTTTTCGCTAATATTGCACTTCTATTATAGGTCCAAAGTTGAAAAATCCTTTCAAAATTCAAAAAAAGCCAGTAATCAACATAAAAAGAGCCAAAACAACCAAAAACTAGCTTAGTTGGATAAAAATGAAGAAAAAACATAATAGAGCACATTCATATACACTACAAGAGTAACCATTCAAAATAGCGACCAATAAAGACTTTTTTTTACGTAATCGCATTAATTTATATTTAACATATATTAAAAAAAATTGTTCAGCAATGTATTTAAAAATTGATATCATTAATATATTGATTCATTGTCATTTTTAAAACCAACTTGCTAGTCGTCCACTAAATTGATAAATAAAACAAATGTTTCATACGAGACTTTCAAGGCGTCGTAACTGTTTGTGTGTATAAAAAAATAGCAAATGGTTATAAGTAGTCGGTTCTGGCACTCGCCGGCCGCTGCCGCGGCACGCTTACTACGCTTGCTCGGCTCTATTATCAGATAAGGGATCTCTTTAAATAAAACATGGTGTCTCTATAAATTAATTAACTTTAGAAATATATTTTATTGCGGAAATTAATTCTAAACAGCCGTCTTTTTTATGCTTTAAGACGCTTTGCCTCCACAAATATTCTACGATTAAGTCTGAAAAGTTTTCAGTATTGGTAATGCTTTTTGTTTTAAAGAACTTTTATTTATCAATATTTTTTTTTCATAGAAATATAACGATTTCCGAAAATTATATAAAACAATATAATAATTAATAGCTCAAGATTTCGAATTTTTTAATTAAAAATCGATAAGTATTAATGACAGATCGATTAATGAATTTTTATCATTACACCTTGTTAGCCAAGCCATTAAAAACAAAAGTGACAGTAAAAACTGTCACTTTTTAATCAATCGATTTATTTCTACATTAAAAACATTTTTAGGGTTAGAAAAAGTTCTGGCGGTTATATGTAATTCGTGAGTACATTCATAAACAATTCGTGAGTACATTCATAAACTCAAATCACGGTTTGCTATTATCAGAAGTGACACAATTTTACAACAAAAATAAGTGAGGTTATGTTTATAAAATAAAGAAAATTTAAGACCTCCGGACCTTAGGGGTTGTAGTAGGGTAAGTATACCTCCCCCCTACCCACTAAGCTCACCCACAACTTAAAATTTGTGTATTAGATTGTTAAGTCGCAGCCAAAGATAGTATTGTCTCAGGTTATCACGACTAGCATATACAATAAAACTACGTTTTAACGGTTTTAAGTGCGGTAAATGATTTGATTTTTATTATTCCGACGTTTCGACCACTTTTCAGTAGCCGTGATCATGGAACACAAAGATGTCAAGTGTCAATGAGTATTGTAAAAGTTTTATTTAGCCTACCGCCGAGTTGTTAATATTAATTATTTAGTTTTAATTTTGTTTATGGGTATTATTTACTCTATGGGAGTCTAACCTAATTTACCAACGCTTCTCAACCTGCTGTGGCTTAAAGAGAAGAAGCGGCGCAAGAAACTTTTCAGCAACATGCTCTAATAATTTTATATAATATAGCTCTAATATTTTATTGAAATGGGTGGAAGGTAAAATAAAGAGAAAATCTATCAAGTTGGTTTGAGTTCCGGTGCACGCAGAAAAACCTCAGCATGTTGAGGTTTAGCAGTTGGTTTTTGCTAGGTTTAGGTCTGAATAGTTTTGATGCTCGGATCCCAAACAGGTGATACTTGCTAACCAACTTCTCTATTGAAATTTCGATTAATTTTTTTAAATTGAATTTTATATTGAAACTTGCAAATTTGACACCTTTGTCTTCTGTGATCACGGTTGCTGAAACGTACCTGAAACGTCGAAATAATAATAATGAAATTAATTACTCCGCTCAAAAACATCATAATGTAGTTTTATTATGTAACACAAAAAGATTCCCTCTTAAAACATATCTCTACAAATCCTTAGTAAAGCATTAACTAATAGGTATCTATGTATGTTGTCATATTAATATAACGTGTTTTTACTGTCTCAAATCAACGGTTAAAGAAGAGTGCATCGGTTTATCTGTTGTATTTTGTCACGTACACGAAGACTGCCCAACTCAAGCATTTAAAGCAGCCTTCGGGTTTGTGACATATCGGCTTGATTCTTAATGCTCTATTTTTGCGTTATTCAACACATCTTTGTTACATGTAGCCAGCTAATATTTGAGTCCCCAGCTAAATCGGGCGCATACAAAAAACGACAAAAGAATCACGTTCTTAAATAGCAGTAGGTAGATAGACAATCACATATCTTTACATCTATGTTATCTAGTGATGAATATTTTGACATTCTTATAAATTATAGAAAAAGCACATAAACTCCATACCACAAATTCATGCGCGCTAACGGCAATTATGCCACTTTTGCAGCAAAGTTCGTCGGGAGTAATCATTGGCATATCAACACCAGGCTTATAGGTTTGGTTATTGGCCTAAAAATAACAATTAGACATAAACTACTATAAATAATCGTTGTTTATTTTATAACGCTTAATTGTGACACTGATCAAAAATGTGTGCTGGGACACATAGTAGAAGTAAAATTTCAACGGACGAGTGGAAAAACGAATCGCAACTAAATTTTAACTTGAAGTTTTACGTGCAGGTTTTAAAATTGGACAAGTACATTAACAATCTGCCAGTAAAACTTCGAGTTAAAACTTTGTTGCGATTCGTTTTTCCACTTGTCCGTTGAAGTTTCACTTCTACTATGTATCCCAACACACATTTCTATTTTTCGCAAGTTTAACAAACAAAAAAACTGACGTCGATCCGGAACCAATAACAACATGGATAGTCTACTCTAACGTTATGCCGCCTCTCACCACGTCTAGTCTAAATTTATGCCGCTCTTCTACGCGGCTGTAAAGCTTTTTCGTGGCAGAAAAATCCTAAGACCCCGTCTATATAGAAGTTTCACTTCAAAAATGCATAAAATTTATAATGCACGAAAATGAGACGATATGACACCCACACAGACATCATATCTCGCGCATTGCAAACTTTTTGCCCTTTGGAATATTTGGAGAAAACAAAATTGGCAATAGTAGGTCAGTCTCCGAACTATGACCTCATGTTCCTTGTTTTCATTATTCTTCTAGGAGAGTATAAAAGTATTCAATTGAATATATCCCATATATCAAAAACTATGTTCATTGAAACTATGTTTTATGTTGACCAACCTCAAACTTTATAGAATCTTCCACTTCATAGTTCAAAAGTTAGAAGACATACATTGTTTAACTCTTTTAAAAGCTAGTATCTCCCCCTATATCCCTTTAACTTAATTTTAAAAAATAATCATAAATAAATAAGACGATCATATTGTAACGACCTAGACGCCGACAAAGACAAATTCACACCTACATACCTATAGAAACACATTTTATTACCTTTCGGCATTTGGACTTCTTTTGTTTACTTTGTGTTTCAAATTTGTGATTAGAAAACAGCCTCGTGTGTATTGTAATCTTTTATGGCAGTCATTAGCCAGGTGAGTCGGATTTAAAGTACAAACTGATTCTAGGAAATTCGGCTCACACGGCTTTGCAGTCATATTGCATCTGTGCAGTATAAAGCAATGCCTCGCTTGAAGGACGAGGTAGTCGAGCGATAACCACGAGCGAAGCAAGACTTGTGTACATTCGGTAATCTATTTAGTGACGTACTTTGCGCGTGTTATTGAATTACGATCTTTTGCATTACGTTTGGACTTGTTGCGTTCGGTTATATTTGTACCTGTGTTATATGTGTTTGTATAGTTCTAGTAAACTCTATAATAATTCCAACGGCATTTTAATTCGAGTCCTGCAACTCGTAACAATATTTTAAACAATTGTCCACACGACTTTGTTTTTTTTTAACCTTTACCTTTTTCCAAACATAATCTCAAGTCGTATTCTTGTAGAAGCATGGGTCAATTAACCTATTTTTATTTCGTTATTTAATCTCTCTAAACATAAGAACACCACGAAGTCGAAGACTTTTTATTCGTATTTTATATTTATTTAATATGAATATTATTGAGAAACGAAGTGCTATAAAAATACTACTTACCCACTGATTAATGACCTGGCAAGCATAATCTACATTACCATAATCTATATATCCAACTTCACCACCACAATTTTTTTTGTAGTCCTGTACAAACTTTTCCCTGAAACAACGGTCATGGCTTGCATACATTTTCACCATAAACTCATAATCTAATTTGCTTCTCAGCTTCTTGACTGCGTGTTTAACCTGTAACAGCAATATAATGTAACATCCTGTGACATAAAATGTGCCAATGAATTTATTTTATTTTAACGACGAAAAATGTTTTCCGATAAAAAAGTATAATCTTTATCACGATTTACATTTTATTACTTAAATAGTTACTTAACTTGCGTAACTGGTGAGTTATGCTCTTATTATCGTTTAGACCAAACTAACCACTTATTATCTTATCCGTGCAGGAACGGAGAAAGAGTACAATTTCCTGCGGCCGGGCGGCCTGTCGTAAGAGGCGACAAAACAACCCACAGCCAGGTGGTAGGGCATTTGCCCGACTGGATGGCTACCACCCCTGGTCTAAAGTATGTCGCCATAACAACCATGAGTTGTGTTCCGGCATTAGTGATCAGGTTCCAGTCTCTCTTAAGAGAGCAGCAGCGCATTTGTAGTACCTTTGGTGTTGCAAATGTCTACAGGCCATGGTAACCGTTTTCCATCAAGTGGGCCGTCTGCCTGTCTGCTAAGCTCCTGCAATAAAAAAAAGTTAAGTAATAAATTGAAGGTTAATGGACAGTTCCTACTTATCGTACAATTCATTTACTTGCCTTACCATCCGTTGAATTTTGATATTACTATCAAAGTTTAACTGATAGAAAAACAAGTGCACGGTCGGTAAGATTTAGGAACCGGGCCTACGTAGATGTCTTTCCAAACGACGATAAGAGTAAATCAAGATTTAGTTTATGTGTTAAACTACATAGATATCATATTATGTATAACATTACGTAATGGACCCGGCAGAAGAACTGAACTAGTCATAATTGGTTTGTAGCAGAGATACGTAGAGGTTAAATGAGACTTCAGGTGGCAGAGAGTAGTATCAAGTGTCAAGTGCTGATGTCATCTGATTTATTTTGGAAACGGTAACCTTAAGTACAAATATTAACTAGTCGTACTAATAGAGATTAGTACGACTAGTTAATATTTGTACATAAGGTTACCGTAATAAAACTACGTTTTAACGTTTTTAAGCGCGGTAATTTATTTAACTAACTTAATTTATTTAATTTAAGAAAATATTAAGGTTACCATTTCCATCTACACATCCGTTACATCTATATTTGTTATATATCTCTATATATAACATATAATTATTACACACGCAAAAGTTTGTAAGCTGGTTTTTGCTGGGTTTGGGTCTTAATAGTTTTGATAATTGGATCCTAAACAGGTGATACTTGCCAACCATCTTCTCTATTGAAATTTGGGTGTTTTTTGATTTCAATAGCCTCACGCATCATTCTAGGTATGAAACGATTCTCTTTCGCGAGGATTTGTGGGTTATCGAATCTGATGTAGTGGTTGGGTTTATCCAGCGTGTGTTCACTGATCGCAGACTTCGTAGACCTTGTGTGTTTCATGTCAGCAATGTGTTCTTTTACTCGTGTTTTTATGCTCCTCTTTGTTTGCCCAATGTATGACAATCCGCACTCACAATCAAGCTTGTAAACCAGATGCCAGACCTCAAGACACCGTGAGCTCTTTCTGCGTACAACGGAACACAAACCAACTTGACTGATAATTACTTTTATTTTCCTTCCACCCATTTTAATATTATATAAAATTATTAGAGCTAGGCATGTTTGCTGAAGAGTTTCTTGCGCCGCTTCTTCTCTTCAAGCCATAACATGTTGCGAAGCGGTAGTAAATTAGATTAGGCTCCCATAGAGTAAATAATAACCATAAACAAAATTAAAATTAAATAATAAAAATTAATAAGTTGGCGGTAGGCTAAATAGAACTTTAACAATACTCGTTGACACTTGATATCTTTGTCTTCCGTGATCACGGCCACTGAAAAGTGGCCGAAACGTCGGAAAAACCAAAATCAAATAAAATTACCGCGCTTAAAACCGTTAAAACGTAGTTTTATTATGTATACAAGTCGCGAAAACTTAAGAAAATATTAGGCTATTGTCTAATTACAAATTTTAAACACAAAGAAAACAAAAGAAGGTAGTCATAAAAGATAGAATGAAATGCTTTAAAGGACTGACCGACTGACTGACTGACGGATGGACATTTTTTGTTAATTTTATTATTGTTATTTAGAAGGTATTTTTTAAAATTTAATTTAATTTTATAATAATAAGTTGTAAAAGTGTGTTGAAATTATGGATCTTTGTGTCTGAAATAAAATTATTATTATTATAAAACAGTTTCAACGTTATTAGCTCAAACGCCGCGGCAGGTAATAAATACAGGTATGCAGGTGGCCCAAGTTGTAACAGTATTATAACAATATAATTATACTTCTATAATCATGGCCTTGTCTTTCAGATATCCAAATAGGAGTAATATATTTAAAAAGTCATTGATTTTATAAATATCATGAAATAAATATTGTACTTTACTTTACTACCTAATATAACATATTAGGAACTTTCACTATTGACATTTAAAGTGGCGTGATTTAATTAAATACTTGCATACGCACCTCTCTGCTATTATTTAACTGCAAGAACTGCAACAGGTCCTGCTTTGTTTTTTTATTTGAATGCAGGGTTAGGGTGGCTAAATCACAAAGGCCTGGAAAGATTGACGTCAATATTGTTTCCTTTGGTTGTTTTTGTATTAAAATCTACAAATATAATAATATTATATAATCACTTTATCATTATCTGAGAGAGATAAAGAAAGGTTAAATTGAAATACCAATCAGTATTCTTTAATTTTGTGTGTATTCAATGATTACAGGATACTTAGTGCTTCTTATAACCAACATAATTTTAGCGATAAATTCCAGTTACGTTCTCAACTATCACTTTGGAATCATGAGCCGGCTATCCTGTATTTCTTCTTTTATTTTATATTGTATTTATTTATTTATTTATTTATACGTTATTAATTATATTTTTCAATGAGACTGGTGAGTACAAAAATCATCCGTTATGACATAATATTATTATTCACTGGACCTAAGATCTAAAAATCACTGGAAATAAACTGAGGTGGCATTTAGACCAAATGCAACTTGTGGAGTTTTATTAAAATGAACCTTAGCTACCATAGTACTGGACTGTTTTCTGTCAAATTTGCCTTTGAGGACTTGACCACATCACGGCGCGGCCTCATCCCCGTGATTCGACGATGTACCAGCATTGTAAGATCGAGCGAAAAGCTCCTATGTTGCTTGTAGTGTGAAATAACGACAGTGTATAGTATTTATAATAATTAATATATATTTAGGAAGAAACTGCTAATCCTGAACACCTTTGTGAGAAAAACAGTGCTGGAACGAAACAATTTTTTTACGGTCCGATACCGTTCTATTGTGCGATGTGGAAACGCATGACAACAATGCCGCGTAGCATGGCAGCAACGCTGCGCTGCTCAATTACACCGGACGGCAACGACGCTGCGCCGCTCATTTGCGCTACACAGCAACACGCCGTAGCATGATGCTGCACCACGCCGTGGTGATGTGGCCAACCCACAGCCAAACCTTCAATTAATGTCATTTCAATACGTTGCAAAATGTTATAAATTACATTAGAAAGAAAATTTAAAACTTATACAAAATCATAAATATGTTGTTCATTAGAGCATTATTTAGTTTAGTCTTAAACATGACTATGATAGCATATATTAAAATTTATGTTGTGCCTATACTATAGACAACTCTGAGCAATGAAGGATATTTCAATTATTTTTCAAGATATGACAATTAGCGTGAATGCGAAGTTTTGAATGCACTCCCACTACGCATAAAATGGAAGAAGAATACTCTTTTCCATGCCCATACCTATATATTTATAAAACACTTACATAAACTGATTGCAGACTCAAACTTGTATACCGTTCAATAAACCGTGAGTACGCATCGTCAAATATATCTGTAAAGCATAGCGAAATAACACAAAATAATACTAACGTCCGAGTAATGAAATAACAATATTAGGGAACACTTCAGAGATTGTAAAAATTAGTCAATATATAATTATAATCCTTTTTAGTAGTAGTAACTACACAAATTAGAATACTACCGTTAGAATTACTATAGAGTTTATTAGAACTATACAAACAGGCACAAATATAACCGAACATAACAAGTCCAAACGTAATGCAGAAGGTCGTAATTCCATAAAACGCGCAAAATCCATCAATAAAAGATTCCCGTTTGTAGTACACACGTCTTGCTTCGCTCGTGGTTATCTCTCAACTGTCTTGTCCCTCCATCGGGCCATTGCTTTATACTGCACAGATGCAATATGTCCGTCCGGCCGGGTGGACTAAATTTCCTAGAATCAGTTTGTACTTTAAATGCGTAACACCTGGCTAATAACTGCCATAAAAGATTACAATACAACAATGGGCTGTTTTCTAAACACAAAGTAAACAAAATAAGTCCAAATTCCGAAAGGTAATAAAATCTGTTTTTACAGGTATGCAGGTGTGAAATTGTTTTTGTCAGCATCTAGGTCGTAACAGTATATATCATATAACACATGTCGTTTTTAGAGAAATCAATGCATGTAGTAGTGCGGCAATACGTGGCTTTCGGTTAAATAAAAAATATGTATAATCTTGGTACATTACAACATTATTTAATAATAACTGTCTATGCTTTTACCAAAACAACTTACACTGAATTCAATAATAGATGATACTTTTCTTATGAATAAACTTGTTAAAATCGGTGTTCTAGCAAAAAAATATTTGGAGTACATACAATATTTAATTATGTTTCTAATATAGTACAAAAGACGTACCTAAATTACCTTAAAACAGGCATTTTATATGTTAATTTGTAACCTTACAAACTATAGCACAGGCATTTATTTAAAACAAATTTTAATATTTGTATTATTCCTTAAAAGATCATCTCTTAAATGACGTATTTTCTTTAAATGTATGTAGACTAGAATTTTAACTTGAACTTTTTTAGAACTTTTCGCCTAATTATTCTAAAGCTAAAGTAATTAAAAAACCAACTAAATAAATAGTATTTATCGACTTTAGAATTGAATATTTGAATCTGCTTTCCTTAGTTAAAAAAAGTCATTAAAAACAGCATTAGGATTTTCGAAAACCTGTTTAACTATATATAATATGTCTATGATCTATAAAAAAACCTGAAACAAAATGGCAGCTTCTCCTAAGTTTTAACTTGTTGCAATTAAAATATACCATTGCTGTTGACAGTGTGTTGTTTTAAAGAAGTTAAACATACAAAAGAAATAGTGATAAAGAAAGCAATCTTAATATTTTAAATAAAAAATATACATACTTGTTGACGCTAGATTGCAATGAGTTATCAGAATAACAAAAGAAATAATAATAAAATGTATTCTGCACATGTTAGTGGTGTGAAAATACTTTATAGTCTGTGCATTTAAGTAGCATAAAAATAAATTTATACAATTTTGCCAGTGATATGAGTAGACACTTGTTATCATTTTTATGCATTTATAGGTATTATATAGGGTTGACGATTATTCATTTGTTTAAAGTGAGAATAATTAACATAGAGTATCTTTAAAAAAAAAAACACCCAATGCAAATAATTTTAAGTAGTTACATAACCTAGATCTCCGTCTAATCGTAGCCGCTCATGAAAGCACTCGTGGTGCTTTTTTATCGCCAAAAACTGGCAAACAGGCAAACGGCTAGCCTGATGGAACGTTTCAGATTGGACACATTACGAGTATATTAGCAATGTTATAATAGAATTTGACTAAACAATTAAGCGTTGCCATACAACGAGGGAATGCGGCCAGCATTTTGAAACGCTCCCCACCGACAGCGATTTGGACTACATCTTTTACTTGTAAATATGTTTATAGTAGTATTTAATTTCTAAGTTTTTCTTGTAGTGTAATTTATTTATAATTTAGTTTGTTATAAAGAATTCAAACGATAATCGTAAAGATAAATTTAAACTAAACATTTAAATATAAAAAACTTACAAGTGGGACTAGGTCTTAGGAACCCTTATTATCTTTACCATAACCTACAATCAGGGGTTACTTTTTATCTTTTGAGATCTGAAGTTTGGAACTCTAAATATTAGACTGACAAATTCTCAAATTTGAGAACAGGGCCAAAAATAGTCGCCTAGGGTATTTTTCAATCCCAAAAACCATCGCTTTTAAATTCAAACAGAAATTATTTGATCAACCATGACCTCCCCCACCTGCAGGTTAAAGATTATCCACTGTTTTTGCCAGAGCCGATATGTAGTTTTTGTGATGATATTTTAGCGATTATGTGGACGGCACCGCCACACTCTTAAACATTCAAATTCATTTATTTACTTCCAAACATGGTACTCACGGAATTCAAATGCTCGTCACCTTAAAGTCGACTTTTGCTTGCACGAGTACAAGAAACAGTACTGTCAACATTTTAATAAATATTACGTTTATGAAATCTTAGCTGCGCCCGCGACTTCGTCTGCATGGTCCTTTTTTTCTTGGCTTCCTAAAAAAATATAGCCTTTTAAAAAAAGTATAACCTATAACTTTAGCTATCTAATAGTGAAAATTCCGTCAAAATCAGACAGGATTTTTTTTTATTGATTTTTTAAAATAGGTACCGTAGTACTTTTACATGCATTTAATAAGAAGCTGTTATTCTGACCTTACAAACAGATACTTAATTTAATTATTTATTTGTATGTATAGATAGAAACGCGAAAAAAGAAATTTGCAATGCTGGTAATGACAGACGCTGATATTAACAATAAGAAACAAAGAAAATATAATCACTACGCTTATCAGAAATATTAAAACTCACAATAAGGTTTCATCTCTAAACAACCTTCTAAGACAAGATAGAAAATCATATCCATATAACCTAACTAATGTCACCATATCTTTCAGCCACTGTACAATTTGCATGAATCCAAATACGTCGACAACATTTGCATTACGTCCAGAAGCAAATACCCATTTATTGATCTGGTGTCAACGTCTCACTTTTACAATCACCCTGCTCGCCAGCGTCGGAATATTCACCCCCATTTGTTTGAGCTCCCAAGCTCAACTACAGTATATATACACATTCTGAAACTTTTACGGTCTTTGCTTTCAGGTACTAAATTCATTGATTGATTCGATTAAATGGTGACACACACACACATACACACATATAACACAATAATTTCTGTCATACATGACATAAACTGGTGGATAAAAGTTATCAGAAAAGCGTAATCTATATGCTGCTGTATAATAGTGTAGCGATATTGCGAAAATAATATAATAATAAATAGGAGTACCTAGCATACATATCACTGATGTGACTGAGGGATTCAATAGTTTTTCAATGTACAAGGGCATAGTTAATTATATCTATAATATCGTAACTAGGTTACATTTTTATTTATCACATTTTTTTTTAAGTTTATGGCTTGGCAACTAGGCCTTTAAGCCAGACGCAGTTGTATTTTAGGCTACAATCCACACCATTCAATGGAGTTCTTGTGAAAACTAGAAAGGCTACATTTCACTATACAGGTCACATTTCTCACGAAAACACATAATTACTACTCAAAAACTATCATTAAACTACAACTATTGTTCATTTTAGAGTGATTTTATACATTTTTAGAAAATAAAACTGCACAGCACCACGTCCCCTTTCAGTTCCCGCCAAAAACTCCGTTTCGTATTACATATTTTCATTGTGTCAATGTTTAGAGAGATAATTAATGATAAGGAATTTGTAAGAAGTTTGCCCTCCCTCTATCTTTTGAATATTATATATAATTCAATGTGGTACTGTTTCAAAATACTTTCAGGATATTTGTTTTAAACTATATTTGTTGAGTAATTTCCGAGGAAATTTTTAAAGGTCAACTTTGACCGAACTGACCGGGATCTCGTTTCTTAAAATGACAAACTGGTTCTTCAAGTGTATTCTTTATATTTTCTCTATAGATAATTTTACATGCTTATTATACGATATTCCCTACAATTGTGTTCGCCTTTGCTTTAGGAAGCGTTCTCCGATTTAAATTCGAATGACCTTTTTTTATATTGCAGGAGTTCAGCAGACAAGCAGACGGCGCATTTGATGGAAAGCGGTTACCATCGCCTATGGACATTTACAACACCACAGATGCTACAAATGCGCTGCTGCTCTCTTAAGGGAGACTGGAATCAGGTCTCTAATGCCAGAACACAACTCAATATTGTTATGGCGGCATACTCTAGACCACGTGTGGTAGCCATCCAGTCGGGCAAATGCCCTACCACCTGGCTGTGGGTTGTTTTGTCGCCTCTTACGACAGGCCGCCCGGCCGCAGGAAATTGTATTATTTCTCCGTTCCTGCACGGATACGCATGAATTACCTTTAAATAACCATTCATAGTACGTGAATGAACACACACTGGTCAGATTTGTTTGTTCAACTTTTTACTTTCAAATCCCATATCTGCCAATTTAATACTATTTTTGTCAAATTATTTCCACACCTCATATAATATCAATTAAATCAATTCATTATAAATTAATAGATTAATTTACACCAAAGCTCTTCATAAGTTCAAAGTACAAGTTGCACATGGACGCCTTTGATATCATTAATCATAAGTTTCCTAAGTAAGTTATGTCGTATAAACTTGTAGCTCTTAAGCCAAAGGGCGCTATTAATGTTGTAGTGCTCTTTGCTTAACAAGTTACCTGTTATCCATAAATATATTAGCACGTCACGCTGCTACAAGTTTGCTGAAACATACAGCTTTTCATGATACTGCCTATGAATGATTAATAAAGGTTGATGAAGGATAGTCAAGATATCTTTATTTTTATGAACATGTGTAGCATTAAAGAAGCTTTTACTCTGCATACGAGATAACCTATTACTAGGTATAAGGAGAACTCGGTGAGTCCAGAATTTCAAGTGCCTCAGAAATGATTTTATAATTCTGTAGCCACTTTGGCAAAAACGGAATCATTATGGAATCATACCCGTGCTTCTATTTATCTTAGTAGGTCACCGTCATTTTTGTCAGAAACTATTTGATCTATGTATATGTATGATATTCAGTAGGTGTGTAATATATATATCACAATAAAATAATGAAGTAAAGTAAAAAAATTAAAAGTGATTAAAAGTATTCCATTGTACGTACGTAGTATAGTACTGGTATTATTAGTCAGATCCTGAAAGCTAATAACATTTTTATTAAGGTTAATAAGTGCATATATGCTTGCAAAAATTTAAATCTACGACATTTGGATAAAATTCGGATGATTAACCAGTAAACTACAACGAAATAAAAATATGACTTACATTAGGAAACGATACAGAAATAAAACCTTGCACGTAAATGAATGCGTGGACGTAATTAAAGATCGCGTTAGAATTTAGAAGGCTCATTACATACAACAACATTACGACCCAAAAACACACTCGTGTTAAACACAAAAGAGTGATCGCGTGTTGTCCCCCTATAAAATTTTTGTAATTAATAACCACAGTGCCAGTCGTTTATGGTAATATCGGCTATTATTCTTTATACTAATGCACGTCTTAGAGTTCAATGTGCTTGAAACCCCACTTTGCAATTTCAGTGGCCCTAAGATGTTATCTCTATCAATTATGGCCCATAAAACGTAATGGCTTCATCGTAAATCTTAGCCTACACGACACAATTTTACTTGGTGCTGAATAAATTAGCCCAAATTGCTTCGTCGTATGGAAGATTTTATCCCAGCTATCGGTAATTGACACCTCCGTTCCCACTGGACCTTAAATGGTCTTGTTTTTGTCAAGTTATTTATGAACTTATCTTTAGAATACTGTGCAACAAAAATTCTGGCCTAAAATGTCTTAAAGTGATCACTGATAGCGATAAGGCAGCCATTAGTACCCAGTTCTAGGCTGTAGCCAGTAGTAGCCACTATAGATGTTCGATGGCCTTTGTGGTTGAGCGGGCTAAGTCTTTGCCGAACTACCTCACTGCAATGCAGAGGTTCCGGGTTGAATTCCTGGAATCGTAAATTTCGGAATAAAATCTCCGTTATCTACTATACTCTAGGTGTCTGGTATCGGCCCCAGAGTAGTCCGTTATATATTATTTTATTAATGTAACTACCACTTGTGGTTTAAACATGAACATGTTTCTGGGCATGATTTGATCTATAAAAAAATTGGAGCTAGGGATCTTTGTAAATTGTACGGTAGATCAAGAAATAAATAGATTGTGTGAAAGATGGCACAATTTGTGGTGTGACTGAGTATGTATGTCAGAATTGAGGACTACGGAAGGAAAACATTAACCACAAATATTTGAAAAAAGATATTATAAATAAATTGGCAGACAGATAGACAGACATATTATATTTTAAAATAAAAAAGTAAAGCTTATATTGTGATAATTAATGGACGCCTTTAGAAGTAATACCAGAGTATATAACAGATAGTTCGTTTATGAAAATTATCATGCCGGAAATCGTAAATTTGAATCTATCTTCTGTAAACGAGTAGGAAACCTACATGGACACTATAGTCTGCTAGGATATAAGTTTTAAAGATAAAGTATAATAGTCACAGGATATAATGTATTTATTTAAAACATTACAATACCAAAATCTTATAAAATTTAAACTCAAAGATCGATTTTAACAAGGGTAATCTAGAAACGAGTGAAACTTCTCAGCACTGTTAGAGTTTACTAAGTCCGTTCGGCTGCTCTTATAATTCAAAAATAACAAACCTCTAAGAAAATATTTTAATCTAACAAGAACCAAAAACAGAATACATATTTCTAATAAACTTACTAATTTTCTTTCTACACCGATGTTACTATTTTAATCAATTAATTATCTAATCTTTCTTTTACTTCCCACATACTTCGTGAGCTTTTGACATTTTATAAATATAATGCCGATATTAAATTAATGGCCAATTTTTCAATCATCACGTAAAAGTTATTCATAGAATAAAATAGAACATGGAAAAATTCAAAATGGCAGTTGCATTAATAAAACACTTGAATCGTTTTACTTTTGAATTGAGAAAGGTTATAATTTAATTCACTGATATATTTATTTTATGATATTTTATATCTGATGATTGAAAACTGGGTCCTAAAAATGAAATACCATTTTAACTGACATTATCGAGAGTATCTTTGTTAAAATATTTTAGATAGATAGCAGAATATTATTGCTATGTCTTAAATAGTTCCTAATAATATTTTTCTCCTAAACCAATTTCGGTTACATGTACTGCTATTTAGTGTATTTTTTTCGGAGTTGCTTGCATGATCACTGGTGTGATCACTTAAGTAAACACCCGTAACCCATACCCAAAGCAAAATTACTTCTCTATTCCTCAAACTACATACAACTGTAACAATTCTTGGCTTTCTCTGTAATAAAGGAGAGCAGCTGCATAATTTCAATTTAATAGAACAACCAACGTTAAGTCTAGTTAATCTAAAGCCATTGTCGGAGGTAAGATGTGAATACTTCAAGATTCACTGCAAGTGTTGGCAGACATTGTAGATCTCTTGAGATTTGCTTGCATATTCATGTTTAGTATTCAGTTGTATCACACAATTGGTTTAATTTTAGACCATTTATGTTTCGAAGAGATATGGATTGATGTTTAAAGACGTGTAGGTTATATAATAACAGCCCTTAAATATCCCACAGCTGGGCTCGGGCCTCCACTGTAAGGGGACGGGCAGTATACCCACCACGCTTGTCCAAGGCGGTTTGGCAGGTTCGACACAACGGTTATCTGGATATGCTAGTTTCATCACAATGTTTTCCTTCACCGTTGTTAGCACGTGGTAATTGTCACAAAATGCACATTAGGTCAGATAGCTGCCTAAGTGGTGCGCCCGTTCTGGCCAGGATCGAAGCCGCGGCCCGCGCTTTTTGAGTTTGAGACGCATGCAGTAGCGCTATTACGCTACCACGACTTCGGTGTCGGTGTATATTATTTAATTTTTATTTTATTTTCCTATACATAAATTTAATGAAAACTAGCTAACCCGTGCCCACTTCGCTGGATGTCATTACAACATATATGGCAATAAAATATAGCTTCAATGTGACTCGGGAATAATGTAACTTTCTACTCGTGAAAGAATTTTCAAAATCGGTTTAGTGGTTCAAGAAATCGCTTCTTACAAACAAACAAAATCTCAAACTTGACCTCTTTATAATATTAGAGATAGACTAGAGCAATGCGCGTCGCTTCATAAAAAAAATCGGATTATTTTGGAATTGCTATAAAGTTCATAGTCGTTATGTTAAATATATAACATTTTTATATATTGCTTTATACCTATATTATGAAAATATTAGAAAATAATTTTCACGTTTATTCAGATAGATTAATTTTTGTCAAAGACGTCAAATCACTTGAGACACTCTTGACCATCTTATAAATCTCCCAGTTCCCTTGGTACTGCAGAATACAATAAGCAATGATATGATAACTAAATTTAAATTGTTTTAATGAGTATTTTTATTTTATTTTACAAGAATGGCGGTCTAGGGTAACTTAACACCTACCTTTTTGTTGTAAACTAGATTCCATACCCAATTTTTTAACTTTATCATGCAAGAACATCAATTAAGAAGATTATCCGTGTAGGAACGGAGAAAGAATATAATTTCCTGCGGCCGGGCGGCCTGTCGTAAGACGCGACAAAGCAACCCACAGCCAGATGGTAGGGTATTTGTCCGTCTGGATAGCTACCACCCCGGTCTAGAGTATGCTGCTGTAACAGCCTTGAGTTATGTTCCAGCATTGGTGGCCAGGATCCAGTCCCCATTTAGAGAGCGGCAGCATATTGCTAGAACCTTCGGTGTTACAAAGTTCATAGGCGACGGTAAGTGCGTGATTGCATGAGTAGTAGTGCCTGAAAATTTTTTATTTTTATTTTTTTATTGCAGGAGTTCAGCAGACAGGCAGATGGCCCACTTGATGGAAAGCGGTTACCATCGCCTATGGACTTTTGCAAATGCACCAAAGGTGCTACAAATGCGCTGCTGCTCTCTTAAGGGAGACTGGAACCTGGTCACTAATGCCGGAACACAACTCAAGGTTGTTATGGTAACATGCTTTAAACCAGGGGTGGTAGCCATCCAGTCGGGCAAATGCCCTACCACCTAGCAAAAAGTTAATTCGTTATTTAAATATTTTCTTCCTAATAAATAAATTTATGCTAAATAAATGCTAATAACGGTGAAGGAAAACATCGTGATCCAACCTGCACATCGAGATAATCGATGTGTCAAACCTGCCAAGCCGCTTTGGACAAGCGTGGTGGTTATACTGTCCGTTCCCCCTATAATGGGAGGCGCGAGCCCTGCAGTGGGACATTTATGGGGTGTTATTATTATTATAAATAAATTTTAAACATAACCCTCGACGATTAGAGAACATTTCTTAAAAAATATCAATGAAGAATTAATTTAAAAAACTTGTAAAAGAAAGAAGTGAAGTCACATTTTACAAAGTCTAACCTTTTCTGTATATTCGCATAAAGAAAAGCCAGGATATGTGTATCTTTACTTAGGCGCCATGGAACACTTATTACTTAATTTACAAGTTAAAGGCCAACCCACGTTCTCGGTACAAAGGAAAAGTAGGTAACACGGCAAATGGGTTAAAGGCACTGTGTACTACGTTTCAAGGCTTTCGCGAATGTACTATGTACATGGTCTATAATATTATAAAATTCTAAAAATGCCGTGTCTGTACATTGAAGCTATTTCAAAAAGCAACTGGAATAGACTATACTTATACACAATGCAATTTTTCTGGTTTGTTGTCCGTTTCTTTGGGATTCACGTAAAAACTACTGGGTCGATTTTGATGCGGTTTTCGCAGATCGACAGTAAATTCTTATACTTAAAATCTGTGCTGCTTTTTATTCTGTGAATGCCGCGTAATTTTTCTGGGAATTATTTAAAATTGCCATATTTAAAAAAAATCGAATTCCAATGTGATTTTTCCCTGATTAATAGCAAATTTTTTGTAATAAAATATTTGATTTTTATCATTTCGAGAATCCCGCGGAAATTTTTCCGGCAGCGGTTTGTAGTTGTTCAGATGCTTAAACATTAGCTTATTCCGCCACAGTTTTCACTACAAAGATAGCTTACATTCTTATTTAAATGCTGCGGTACTTTCATCATCAAACTTCAAATCAAGCATGGAAGAAGTCGTGGGCATATCCTCGTATAAAATAATATTCTACTTTAAAATAACCCTAATGATCTCTTTCAGATATCCCGTCTTGTAATTATTATACTTTTATTTCACAATTTTGCTCTAATTTTTTTATTTTTTTTTATTAACTGTAACTTTAATTTTTTTTTTTTATTAATTTTAACTTTAATCAATAGTATCACATCGAATTCATTCATATAAATTAGAGTTATTTCAGTGACTAAACGCGCATATAAACTATGCGACTGGCCGCAGTCCGGTCAGCCGTCCGGTTGGCCATAGGTAATAAAATGTATAAAAAACTAATTTCTATACGCACTACACCGCGGATGGCGAACTGCTCCAGTCGCTGAAAGCACTGCGGCCCCCTCACCGATCAGCCGGACGGTTGCTATACGCACTATGCGGGTCAATGTACAGTCGCAGTATGAAAAGGTTAGTCGACTTTTGCTTGCATTTCCCAATAAACGTAACGTTATTTTTTACGTTTAAAAAATATACAAACGTGAAAAAAGAAAATTGTAAAGTTGACATTAACACAAACTGAGATTAACTATAGTTTTAATCATTAGAAACAAAGAGGATATATTCATTACGCTCATCATAAATATTAAAAACATTGAAAATGTTTTACACCTCTAAACAATTTTCTTAAACAATTTGAAAAATCAAACAACATCGATCTAAGTAAATCTAAAGTTTATTGTCAAATAGTTAAATATAATTTCCTGTGGAACAGTTTGTACTGTGACTTAGTTTGTAAAGGTACCATGGGCTCGCAGAACGTAAAATGAATTAATTTGACAATTGGTGAACATTTCATACCACGACTGTATGACTGGTACTCAATCGCATGTTGCGGTTACGAATTCTACTGCTGAATTTCGCTAGGTGCGTATACAATCGGGAGATAAACACACACATTGTGTAACCCCAAGTTAAGCAATTTACGCTTGTGTTATAGGTCATACACACTGGACCACTGTGGGGCCAATCTCAGATACCATGATCATAGTAAACAACGGAAACTTTGTTTATGTAATTTGCCATGACAGGGATCGAACCCGGAGCTTCTACAATACAATGAGGTAGGCCTCCTAAAGCTTAGCCCACTCAACCACAGAACCCGTCAAATTAAGGTACATATTAAAACGCATGCCGCGGTCAGCCGGACAGCGGACCGGACTGCGGCTAGCCGCATACTACATACGAGATCTAATAATATAACATGTAAGTACAGTGTCTATTACAATTTTCTAATCACATTTCAGGATCTGTCTGAAACTTTGAAAGTGTTTGCACAATCCAACCTGTTGCTCTAAGATGGCTGCTAAGAGGGGTTGAGTTAAACGCTGAAGCTTATGTAAGTACTTACATAATACCTAAAATGAACAGGTGTAGCCAAACTCTTGCGTTGGTACAAGCTTGAATTAATTCCAGCTGCTACACGCTGAAATTGAAGGATAATAACTATTCATATTAGTAGAAGCTCGTATCAAATCAAACAATTTATTTGCTTTAAAATATGGTTAGGAAAAACATTAGATGACAATATATTATTTTATGTTTCACATGTTTTTGCCCTTTCAGGCATGCAAATAGTAATTAAAAGCTGAAAATCAACTAGTTAACAAAAACAAACTGTAATCCACATAATCCACAGGCATTAATTTTAGTTTTTTTTAAATTGTACAGTAATTATAGATATGTAAATATCTCATATACAGGTGAGTATTTCAAATGGTCCTCTATGGCTAAAGCCCGAACTATAAGATACAGAGAAAAATATTAAAACTAGTCTCGGGGTTGATTTAGATGAAAATTAAAATATTATAATTAGATATTTTAATTTATTCTAGAAAAAATAATAGCCAGCCAGCCATTAATCCCTAGCCAGAACTGAATCGGCTGATTTCGAAATAAAATCAGCATGTCTTATTATTACATGAACCCACATAGTATCTTGTTTCAAAATATAACTCGTCATTTCACTTTCATGTCCTATATTTTACGTCCATATATGTATTTAACAAAAGACCATGTTAGCAAATGGAGTATTGCTTCAGATAATTTGATAAAGTTATAGGTTATAAAGACTTAAAAATAAGAATCAGTGAAGCTTCAGAAACGCGGCCAGTGTTTTCGGTACCTTTCCAACTGACGGTGATTTGCGACCTTTTTTTTGTTGGTAATTTTTTTAAGCTGTAGGATGTATTCATTTTGTATTTTATTTTTTTAATTTTAATATGAACACTTTTTATGTTATTTGTTTAAAATATAGTAAAGTATAGTAATTGGTTACGCGAATTGATAATTGTTTACTTATTCCCCTTTGATGTAAAACCACAATGATGGAAAATACAGCTGCATAGAACACAGAGAAATACAGGCAATTATATAAAGGAAGGATTGCACAGTACCTTTACGTAGTGAAGCGATGACATCTCCTTATTCCTTGATAGTTAGCACGACACACAGGGTGGTTTAATTTTCACGAATTCAACTGATGTGATGATATATAAGTATATAAATGAAAAATTGTTAGCAATATTCTAACGATGCGTACGCGTCGCAGTTCGTTATCAAAAGGAGAGTTTTATAAGATGACCATTCTGGCGATGCTATTAACGTCGTATGCCGTCTCCTTTATTCCGCTTGCTAAAGTATGTACACTTGTACAGGAGAGGAAAAAAGATAGGAGGTGGTTTTACATAAACGTATTACATATTCGTTCCATTTCTTTAAGAAATTTGAATACAATTATGTGCGCGACCAGTAATAAAAAAACAAGAATCGGTTTATTAAAAAAGTCCACCCCTTACATTAATTTACAGAAATAGATCCTTAATATTAGACTATAGGTTTGGTGTAAAAATTCATTCGAGTATTTTTATACTTTCGGACACTTGAAAAACTCACCTGCATATACCTATATATTTTTTTAATAAACAGAAAAGTTCAAAAAGCCCCGTGAGTATACGATAAAATTTACTTGGGCGGAATCTCAATCCTAGTAAAGTAATGAGAAAAAATTTGTTTATGACATGTCATTGTCCCATAAAGAGTATTTTATTAGTAAAAAATCTGCTTACAGTACATGAGCCCGAACTCAACACAGTTTACTTAGGATATTCGTATTCTTCCTTTACAAGCATTATCTACTTCAGGAAATTGAATTGCCTTTACCGAATATAGCTGTATTGTAATAAGATTCTATTGAAACAAGATTGTATAGGCTTAACATTTGTACAGATATAGATTATTATGGATATTGTAAGTTCTAAACAAACTGTAATACTATCTTCAATCTCTGAACTTCTATTATTAAGAAACACTTTTCTTTAATTGTTACTCTTTTAGACTTGGATATAGAGAAACGGGCGAACAGTATCCGATGGGAAGTGGTTAAATTAGCCATGGACAACAACACTACGGGAGTCAATGCATTGCCTGCCTCTTCGAAACTATAAATATCTGTTCACGCCCTTCAGGAAGTTCTTTCCCTAGGTTCGAAGCTTAGCATCCATATAATATAATGGAGCAAGCGCAACTGCAAACATCTGCCAAATGTTGACGCTGTGTTTCCGAAGACTATTGCGATGATAGAATGTACACACAGTCACAGATACAGCCACTCACGTACAATTTTTATACATATCTGTTGGACCATTTTTATGATATAGCTACTACTTTTATCTTTGTAAGACCATATAGTTAAATAATAATATTATTATATAATATACTTTGCACTTTGGCCCATATACGTAAGAACTATTACAATGTTCACGCTCTTTTTCCATTTTATTGAATGATTTATTTTTTGATGTTTCTGTCAAAAACATATTGGCATCGGTAGACAAGATTTTTTTAAGAAATTTTTATGATTATTCAGTACTCAAATTCTCATATTTATATCAATCCACGAACAATTATTACGGATCTAATCAAAACTACGAACTTTACTAAAGCGTTCATAGCTATCAAACTATTATGAGATTATACGTACATGTCATAATTACCAGACCTAATGTTTTGGAATGTTCTCATTCAATTTACTTTCAATAATAGACTCATTAGTCTTGTAATTCGACAACGCCAGCGGGATTCCGCTAATCTTTGAAACTTTTTGCTTATTACTTATTGCAGTAACTCTTAATAGAATCAATAATCCAATATCACAATTCTTTTGATATTGGCTCGAAGCAATCAATTTATGAAAATAAACGCTGTCTCTCGAGGGATAAATTAACATATTTTTTTCAAAATTGCCGAGGAATATTCAGATTTTCCTTCATTTTATACTCCGAGGGTGCTCTTTAGACATTCGCATTGATATTGAATATTGAAATCTGCTACTTGTTCGACTAAATGCATATGTATTAAAGTGTTTTGTTTTCATTGTGGTTTCTTTTCATTATGTTTTTTTTTCTAATAATAAGGAATTTATTTATAGTATTAATTTTGAGTTTTCAATCTACATTTTGTTTGTAACTACTTGAAGTGTTTGTTTAATTACATTTGATGTCAGCCATAAAAAACAATGGTAGTAAGTTTACCTATATAAAATAATCAAATATTGTAGCAAATGGCTGATAAGTATAGATAGATAGATAGACAACACTTTATTGTACACCAAAGCATAGATAAACAGAAATAAAAAAATACAAGAGAGAGTACAACGGGCGACCTTATCGCTAAAAACGGATCTCTTTCAGGCAACCCTTTGCAGGGATTAATAGATTTTAATATGGCGGTGCAGTTTATAAATAAATGATAATGTTACGACCGACAAAGACCAATTCACATCTGCAGTTTATTACCTTGAGGCATTTGGACTTCCTTTGTTTACCTTGTGTTTAAAATTTGTGATTAAAAAAACAGCCCATTGTGTATTGTAATCTTTTATGGCAATCATTAGACAGGTGTATCGAACTGATTCTAAGAAACTCGATCTACGCGGGTGGGCAGCCATATTGTATCGGTGCAGTATAAAGCAATGGCCCAATGGAGAGATCGGCAGTCGAGCGAAAACCACGATCAAGGCGAGACTTGTGTACATTCGGTGATCATTTAGTGACGGACTTTGCGCGTGTTGTTGAATCGTGCATTACGTTTGCACTGGTTGTATTCAGTTATATTTGTACCTGTGTTATACGTGTTTGTATAGTTCTAATAAATTCTATAGTAATTCTAACGGCATTTAATTCGAGTCCTGTAACTCGTAACAATAATTATACACAATACATATAAGTAAAAAAACAATAAATGCTTTTCTCCGTGCAGGAACGGAAAAAGAATACTAATTCCTGCGGCCGGGCGGCCGGCGACCTGTCGTAAGAGGCGACAAAACTACCCACCCCACAGCCAGGTGGTATGCATTTGCCCGCCTCGATGGCTATCAACCCTGGTCTAGAGTATGCCGTCATAACAACTTTGAGTTGTGTTCCGGCATCAGTGGTCAGGTTCCAGTTTCTCCTTCAAGGCCGGCAGCGCATTGGCACCACCTCTGGTATTGCTAATGGCCATAGGCGACGCTACCCATTTTCCATCACAGTTGGGCCGTCATCCTGTCTGCTGTGCTTCAACACACGGCCACGTTCCTTTAGCAATTAGAACATCTAGAGGAAGTAGGCAGCCAAAAAACGTTTATAACATCACGGACTGTATTTTTAACTCTAGCTGTCTTAGATTTTATAACAAAGCAACAAGTGTATTACTAGGATGCTAGTTACTTTTTTCTTGTTGGGCCTTCTAGTATGCCGAGCAGATCAAGCCAAGGTTGCAAAATAGCTTAGCAAAGACGTTGACCCTGAGAAATATTTGCTTGCTTTACTTACAGTTTGGAGGTACCTCCAATTTCTTGAGTATCAGCGCCTAATCGATCAATAACGACAAAGAAGGTTAGCAAAAGATGCATGTTTGTTAGTAACCCAGCACTAAATTGATCCACAGAAAAATATATGAAGTCTTTAGGGAATGGAACAAAGTACGAGGCCATTCGATATTCTCAATCTACGTATATAATACTGGTAATTTAATTTAGCCCATTCTAAATTCAGAGTAAATAATTAAGTTCGGAACTCTTTTCAACTTAGTATTTTCGCAAGTTTTCGTGACTAGTACATGTAATAGACCATCAAAATGTAGTTTTATTATTTTTTTAACTTATTAATATACAACAATTAATTAATTTTTCGAGAGGCCCTTCAGGGCCAAATGGTAAACTATACCAAATAGCGAAAACACTGAAAGGCCGAGGCTGATATAGATGACACCTAAGCCGTATCATTACGTTTTTGAAAAAGAAATTACCTTTGACGGGAATCAACTCGATTGATTTTGAGAAAATTAACACGCCTGTATTATTATACCATATCATCAATTGGATCAATCGCTTAAGAGAATAGCAGCGCATTTGTAGCACCTTTGGTGTTGCAAATTTCCATAGGCGATGGTAACCGCTTTCCATCAAGTGGGCCGTCTGCCTGTCTGCTAAACTCCTGTAATAAAAAATAATAAAAAATGGATTAATTTCTGTGAAGGAATGTCAAACGACAAACCAAGGGAAAGGGTATATTTTACTATACAATCAACATTTTAACTAGCGAAATATAATAAAGATTATAACTGCCATTAGAACGCCGGCTTTTGGCGTCACCCAAAGATCTACAATTTAACTGATGCTGACTGCTAACAACTTGTAAATAAATTAACAAGACTTCGCCTAAAGCCGCGTATTCACCTGCGAGCCGTAACCGGAACCATTGCAGAGGGCTTGCTCTCAAATGTCTTTCGTTATTCGTTCAGTTTTAGAACTTCTTTTGCTTGTGTTTTATATATGTGTTTAACTCATTGTATTTTTGTATTTTATAATAATAATTATGTATTTCTATTTCAGATATTACATCCATTTGTTAGTGACAAACATTATATTTATATTAGTAGGACGGACGCAACAGAACACAAAAGCTGAAATATCCCCCCCTCGACACTAGATAGTCAGCCTCACCCAGCATCCAAGGAAAGGGAAGTCCATTCTCTCTGCGAACACCTTTATAGACTTTATCATTTTAGTTCTAAAGAAATCTTTATTGTTTCTTTATTCTATATAAAACATTGACTCTTTCGGGCTGATGGGACGAAAACGAAAGACGTTTGAAATTAAGGCCTCAGTTACTGTAACAAAAAATCATAGTCAGCGTGGCTTGCGGAGGCGAGCAGCACGTGGCGCGCTCGCAACAAGCCAACAACGCGAAGATCAATGTCGGCCTAACATCCGTTCGGTTAAGGTGCAATTCCAACGGACGCGACAGACAGCAACAGCAAGTGCCGCGACGGCAGACACCATTACTTTGCAGTATTAATTTGTAGGCAAATGATTCCGATATTCGACTTCAATTGCTGTGCCACAGTTCCTGAATTGTTTTGACGCGCGGTTTCAGACGAGATATCCGTGCAAACACAGTGTTGTCGTTGTTGAAATTTGACATTATGGATGTATTAGAAGACGAATAAGGTCAAAAATATTTTTTCTTCCGCTAAGATTGTGTCCCGCGATGTTTTTGATGCAACATCATCATAAATTAAAGAGGTTAGAAACAAAACTGACTAAACTGATTTTTATTTCAAAGGCAATAAGTCCTGAAAGTTTCTTCATCATCATTCAAATGTCTTTTTAGGTAAAGTACGATTTGAGTTAGAGCAGAGGATCGGAGTAAGAATAGTAAACGAATTATTGTCTAGTTTAGCTAAGAAAGAAATTAGTCATGAGTTTATTAAATATGGTGTGAAAATTTTTAAAGATGCGTTACAGAGAAATAGAAAAGTAGATAGAATAGAATGTAATCTATAGTACTTATATATACTATGTAATATTATAAAGAGGTAAAGTTTGTGAGTTTGTGTCGTTGTAGGGGGTAATCTCTGCATCAACTAACCCGATTTTGAAAATTCTTTTACTGTTCGAAAACTACGTTAACAAGGAGTGTCATAGGCTATATAACATGACGCTATATACCACGGGAGCGGGACAGAGCGCGGGTGAAACCGCGCCGGGCGGCTAGTTAATAATAATTGCCGACTACTCATAAAATATAACAATGTATAGATATAAAATAATTATGATAGATAAGAAATAATATGTATAACGTATATTTATCATAATTTACATAAAATACATATAGGTAAATACTGATGTAAAAGGTCTCCGTCATAACGGCGGAGGAAAGTAAACAGACCTACATACATACATAACTTCACGCCAGTTCCCTTGCGGGGTAGGCACGAACGACAAAGCGCCATTCAGGCTTATTCTTACACACCTCACTTGCTTCTTTGACAGACCTACACACAGTAAACAGACCTACACAATAAAAAAATGTATTTTTATTTAAAAAATCATAAGAGCCTTCTTCCACTCTGTTTAAGTACAATGGCATAAGATGTTTTCTACTTAAGTAATAACACAACAATAATTCGTCATCGTCTGCTTCTTTTTATAACAATAAAACTTTCACCTTACAATTACGGCTCGCAGAAGAGCACGCCGCTTAAAGGTCGTTTTGATCCGTTGTATTCATAACCAATCAAAACATTCCTTTAAGTATATTGTAAAGAATACATACATCGAACTCGAAATATTTGTTTCTTAGTTTAGCCAAGCTAATAATATATTTTTCAACACACTTGCTCATAAAGTGGCTCTATGGTCACCGCAATTAGGCACAGAATGACACCCATTATCAAACTGTGAGTAAAAAACATTATAACTCACTAGTGAGTTATAGATTTTTTTTTTTAATTTTATTGGTTGAGTTGCTTTGTTCTTAAAAAAGTTTTTATTAAAAAAAAAAGATCGTGTTCTATAGAACAAATAAATTAATGTTTCTATTGCTTGCTCATTTCATGCAACTTCTTATTTAAATAGATAATTTTAACTCGTACGTGTTTAATAAATAAAACTTTCACTCATATATAACTTTTTTTTTATCTACTAAATAAAATGAGTTTTTGTTGTTATTTTATTCACAAGTGTGTTGAAAAACGTCGTATGATACTCGTGTGTATTGATGATTACCGTCCTCGGCTCTCTTAAGACCCTCGCCTACGGCTCGAGTCTCAATGGCGCCTCGGCGGTAATCACCAATGTTACACACTAGTACCATAATGAACTAAAACACTTTCAATACCTCCTCAACTATGTGTATACCTACAGTTTAGGATCATAAATGGTCTAATGGCGGACAATTACATCAATTAACTATAATAGAATTAGCCAAGACTCGATCAAGTAGTTATGAATGTTTAACTAAGTGTTAAGCCTTGTCACAGTATAATCTAGTTAATTTATTATTCAATGGCAGAGTTATGATGAAATTTAGATGCTAATAACTAAGCTTCAAAATTCTTAATTCACTCGATTGTTTATATATTTATATATACATACATCATTATTATATCCACATAAAAATGAATTCATTTAAACCTGTTTTTGTTTGTTCCTTTCACAAATTTAGAAATAAACAGATTATCATGAAATTTGATGTATACGTACGTTTATGACGAAAATGAACGCAGCATACTTTACATCCCGAAAATTTCGCAAGCATATGACTGGATATATATCCTAAGTATGTGAGGCCGCGTGGCTATAGTATGAATGAATGAATGAAAACTCTTTATTGTTCACCATAACTTAAACCAAGACAATTTAATATGAATACATTTCCATTAGAACAATGGGCGACCCTATCGCTTATAGCTATCTCTTCCAGACAACCCGGTGTCCAAGGTGACATTAAAAGAAAAATTTAATAATATTTAGTGGTTTAAATAAATTAAAACTAATGCAATCGTAATTAAATATAATTAAAGAAAAACAAAAAAAATAATAAACTAATATGTATGATACTAGCGGCCCCGGCAGACGTTGTCCTGCTCTGAAAAAATAAAAATCGAGGAACCGATCCCAGCGCCACCTACCAATTCCTATTGTGGATATAAACAATCCGGGGACCCCCCACTCAAACACACAAAAACAAAATCACCAAAATCGGGCCACCTGATTAGGAGGATTCTAGAACCCGATCTCAGCGCCACCTACCAGTTCCAATGGAATAAGTCAAATTCAAATTCAAAAGTTTTTATTCAAAATAAGTTTCACTGGAGAACACTTTTTGAAGGTCATACATGTAAGTTAAAATTTAATTTTTTACTTCTTATTCTATGTACACCGCTTCGCAACGTGTTGATGCTGTAAAGGAGAAGAAGCGGCAAGAAACTCCCCAGCAACACGTCTAAATATTGTTTTTCTTTATATTTCATATTCTATTTATATCTCAAGTTCTTTTTTTAAATAAGTTTTGTACAGAAGTATGTTACAGAATCACTTTTTGAAGAATTAATGGAGTTGTAGCAAACAATGCATACTCAATAAGACCAAGACAATAAAAGGAAAGATAAATAATATTATAGTTATAATAATGACATGACGTGCTAAAATGTTATGCTGCAATATGTCTTCACAAATTCCTTACAAGCATGGCAAGATTTAAAAAAATAAAAACGTTATACAAAATTTAGTATAAGAGGTTGGAGCTAGGTGCTATGTAAATGAATTTTTGTCATTTAAATATTCTTCAATAGTGTAGTATCCCTTTTTTAGCAAGATGCTTTTTAATTTAATTTTAAATTTAGTGAAAGGCAGATCTAACATTTCACTCGGAATCTTATTGAAGAAGCGTATACCAACGCCCAAGAAAGAGGACAGTACTTTTTGTAATCTAAAGGATGGCAATATTAGTATATTACAATGCCTGGTGTTGAAATTGTGTACATCCTTATACTGCTTGTAGGCACTCAAATTATTACGAATACTAATAAAAAGTATCCTATGTCCGTCTCCTGGTTCTAAGCTACCCCCCCCCCCCCCCCCGTCAATTTTCAGCCAAATAGGTACAGCCCTTCTTAAGTTATAAATAGTGTAACTAACACGACTTTCGTTTATATATATAGATATATACATAATTAAATAGATTATAATAATGTAAATTACATATACCTCCATGCGAAAAATAATATTATCCTATTTACTGCAACAAATTAGTACCAATATTTAATAATAAAATAAATCAAAGAAACGCTGTTTCGAATCGTTTTTCTGTACATTGTCGTTTCTGCAGGCTTTACTCTAAGCCACTAGAAACTGAATATTTGTTTTTATAATATATACGCACATATACGCCGCATTTTCAGCAAATGAAGTTTGCACTCGGCTTATTGCTGTGCCGGAGTTTTATCCGACACAACGCTGGTTTTCAGTGCAAACCTCCCTAGTTCCGCGATGTCCAAAACGACCCAACTACAAATTAGTTAAGTTAAATTTTCCTATAATGATAATATATTATACAATAAATGTTAATATTATGATAATTTAATTTGATAAACATAATAATTAATATTTAGCTAAAATAATCCTCTCTATCTTGTGCATGTCACTAACACCAGGATAGATTCCAATTATATCCACACTATTCATTAATTTAGAAAAGAAAAATAATAATATACATAATGAGCTAAAACTCAGTCTTCAGGGGTGGAAGTGATAAATGGCATAACGTCGGAAGTAGTTTCGGTGAACTTGCAGCCCACCTCTACTCCCCTTAACCACTCACACCCATGTTGCACCAGTCTTCTATGGCATTTTTTGGGGCCCAAGCAAGGAGTGGCGTGTCACCGTCTGCCAATTTTTCCATGTTACCCGAACATTGCGACGGGCAGAAGGTATAGTCCCCATATTCCCAGACCCTTAGTACCACTAGCAGTTCACCCCAATATCCTGGTATTTTTTGTTCTCATTTCCCATAATAGTCTTAAACTGGCAGGGGCTGGTCTTTGGGTGCATTTTTATATGGTGTAGACCGGGACAATCGCCGGTCAGTGTCACGCAACATTTACATTAAATTTGTCAAGGGGCCTGTACGTATTGGCCTTCTCATGGCGCCATGCTTTAGTGAGAAAGAATGTATGTTTTGTTTAGATGGGAACAATTGAATTACTATGCTGCATTATTAATATCTTATAGCTGAAAAGTTTGCTTGTTTGTTTGTTTATTTGTTTGATTGAACGCGCTAATCTCAGGAACTACGGGTTTGATTTGAAAAATTATTTCAGTGCTAGATAGCCCATTTATCGAGAAAGGCTAATTATTACGCTGAGACCAGTAGGAGCGGAGCACCAATGAAGAATGTTTCATGAAATATCGCGGGGGTTTGAAAACAAACTCCACGAGGACGACGTCGCGGACACAGCTAGTCTACTATATGTGGGATTTCCTTTTTGTAAATAGTTTGTAAGTAATTAAGAAGTATTTTTATAGCAAAACTAAAAAGAATTTATTGATTTCACGTCTTTAATCGATGGTGGAATATCATACCAGCAGTATGTGGAGGCAGTGGCTTTATGACTCCCTGTTAGGCTGTTACTAATAGTTTAACGGTGGACAGATATTGTAATATACCACTTAATTCTTACTTTCCGTTTTCAATCGTAACTCAATTGAATCAAACAAAAGGTAAACAAAATGCAAACATAAACGACTAAATGAAAATGGTTTGCGAGTACTCGAATGACCACAAACGAGTGTGCAGGCATTTCATACTCTGCTCACTGACTCGAACCGGAGTAATAGCGTTTGACCGCTTTTCAGAGTTACCACTAGACTTGGATTTTTAACAAATGATTTAATGCGCTTTTCTACCTTTGTAATTTGAAATATAATTTATTTTTATTTTGGGAAAATAAAATATTTTAAAATAGCTTTCAAAAAATATTTCTTAATGTATTACTGAAATAATGGAGTAATATGTTAAACCACAAAAAAATGCGGGAAATCATGAGATAGTATGTTAAATCTTCTGACCAAACTCATATTATTGATGAAAGTGCGGATTCCTTGTCAAACTAAAAATTAAAAGCGTGTAAGACAAGTATAGAAAGTACTTAAATGTCAAATGTAAATAAATAAAGATCCGCTTACATATTACCCACTAGTGATCATATAATTCTGTCCAATATACATTACATGTGCCAAATGCACAGACCTACCGATATAAATGGAGAGTATTTTAATTTTGAACTACATGTTTTATATTTATAGGTACATAAAAATTATTGGATAAAACACTAATAACTTATCGATGGTACTATCCGCAAGAGTTAAGACTTGAGACCTGAGCGGCAATGCGCGCCCCCCTCCCGACGCCCGCCTTCTTACCGCTCTCGCCATCGACGCGTCAGTACCTCGCGCTTACGTCATCCGAGCGAAGTCTCAAGTTAACTCTTGCAAGTTGTAGTTTAATTAATTAAATTCGTAATATATAATTTTCATTTTCGTTTTTCATTTGTTGATCGAACCCGACATAAATCTATATAGGTATATATAAAAATGAATCCCTATTTCCCTTGGTCACACCATCACGCGTGAACGGCTGTACGATTTCACTAATTCTTTTTTTGTTGTGTTTGTTATTGTCAGGAGACGGTTTTTATGAAAGAAAAAAAATAGACAATTGCGCGGAAAATTAAGAATACTTAACCACCATATAAATTTATTTCTAATCTAACCTTAGCGCTTTGGACAATATAAACTTTTTTAATGTAACCTTATCACGTTTGACATAGAATTGACAGAATGCGTGCTGCAAATATCGTCAAAGAGGATGTAAAAAAACTGAACATCGTTTAAAACAGATGCTTCGATGGGAGTTATTTTATTGATAAAATAATTAATTTAGCTGTAATCGGGTTCCGATTTTTAGGTGAAATTATTTTTGTGTATGTTCAAGTGGGTCCAGGGATGGTTAAGATTATAGATCTACCGGTAGGTGGCACCGCTAAAGTCTTCCTAAACGGTGGGACCTATTTTGATGATTTTTTTGTTTTCATTAAAGTGGATTCGAGAATGGTTTAAATTAACTATTGGTCCCGGTAAATATCGCTGCAATCAGGTTCTAGATTTTTATTTCTAAGGGCAGAACAACGTCTGCCGGGTACAGCTAGTCAAAAATAAAATAACCGGTACAAGTTCCTTAGAGAGCGGATATCCAAAAAGTGATCAAAGAGCCCAATTTTTAAATAAAAATATTTTCAAAGACAATAGAGAGCAGCGTTCCGGCTGAAATCAGCTTTGTACTGGCAATGCGACTGTAAATCTCTTTTGAATCAAAATATCAAAGACAGGCCAAAGAGTAAATTGGACAAATTTTCCGGCTTTTAAGGAATCTCCGCCCCGAGTGCCACTAACGGGGGAAAAGGGTGAAAATTGTTTTCTTCAACTCCGACACAGATTAAATACGAACCATAGTTTACGCCATATTTGAGTAGCTAAACATAACATAACTACATAACTAACATAAAATTCATTATCTGTTGTGTAACGATAGATTATTTGATAAACAAATTAAATCAATAAAAAACAGCCTTAAAACAATACCAGAATTATATTATGCTGATGTCGTGTCTTTAGCCCGCTTGTGATTTTTGGTGGTCACCAACAAACTGCTTGAGTTTGACCCTAAACCCTTGAATTGACTGCAGTTTCCTTATTAGGCGGGGAATGCTGTTCCAGCATTTTAAATCAGCGTATTTAGGCGTAGCTACCTTTGAAAGAGGCTGAGGAATACCGCTGCATCGAGACTTGTACTGCACACTTCCTTGTGTACAATAAAGTATTTTATTGTACACCAATACAAAACCAAATGTATCTATCTATCTATACAATTAATCAGTTAGCTTAAAATTGTATAAATGTTTTTTGAAACGCCGTAAATATTCCGCCATCGGAAATGTCTAAAAATTTGAGGCTTTCAGGTGGAGATCCTAGAACCATGGGGTCTGAGGCGCATAACCTTTATCTATATAAAGAAAAACGTATGGTAGATGTCTCTCGTGACCAAAAGACTGGTCCGGCTAATCTCTGAAACGGCTGGAACGATTTTGACGGGACTTCCACTGGCAGATAGCTTTTTCTTATTCCATTGAGGACCGTAGGCCGTGCGAGGGGGAATGGTCTCACTACATAAGTGGAATTCGCTAGGGCGGGCTAACACTAGCACCTCGCGTATGAAGTGCTATCGCCACGCCGCAATTAGGAACACTCACTAAAACCCCTGTCCGATCCTCGAACATCCCTTATCCGAGCTTGTGCTCGCTTGCGCATTCACCTCCATCCCGAATATACGACGACCGGCCCTATACGGGCTGGCTCCACTATTAGTTAGCTGGAGAGATTCAGCTCTGGGTCTACCTCGGATCTCACCACGAGATGAGAGGGGGCGCGCGTCGCTCCTCTCAGGCCTTTATATACGGGCGGAGCCTACGGCGGCTGGAGGTCGTCTTAGACAACCCTCCGTCGCCTCTCCTTTGCGGACATTACAGTCTCGCCGAAGGCTGCTGCGTGACACGCATCGGCGTCCCGACCATGGCCTTCAACACGTTCCGGGAGGGACAAATCTGCCCAGATGTCCACAACATGATTGCGGCGCTACTCGTCCCAGACTTAACACACCTGGAGTGTACAGCGCCGAGTCTTCGTCGTCGCTGGCAGATAGCGTATGTTATAAGGAGTAACTTAGACAACATTTTTTTTAGGGTTCCGCGAAAAAAATCAAGGCGGATGAAGTGGCAGGCAAAGCTAGTATAGGATAAAAATTCTATTATGATCCCTAAAATTTCATTGAAATTCGTTGAGCTGTTTCTGAGTGTATTCAAAACAAACCGTTCTCGCCTTTTCTATCTCTAGGATAATGTTAATGTTAGTGACTGTATCACGTAGATGTGGCCATGGATTTAACGCATTATTTCTAATGCGACATTGTTATTATTGGTTAATGACGTTAAATATTGACAGATAACGTATGTATATGCATTAGTATAACTAATTATCAACGGCCTTATTTTTAACGTTTTAAAAAGGACATATTTGGCCACAGTCACTTACACTGACATTGAGTGACTGACTAAATGAAGCAGAGGCATGATATGTACATATATTATTATATTCATATCTTCTCTACCCTGCTAGATAACTAAATAGACTATACACAAAATTTACACAGAGACTGACAGATAAAAACTTCAATAACTGTAATTTATGATTAAGTATAGTATAAGCAGTTTTTGCTTACATTTTGGCATTTATTTCGAAATTACAGACAGACAATTCAATTTTGTTAGTATAAATTCAAACATTAATATTCATTCCATTTGATACAATTGTTAACTCAAACTGCATAAAATATCATTCGCTTTAATCAAACTCAAACTACACAAATTGCACCGAAAGCAATGTTATTCCAGCACACATCGGTTGATTCGACGTAGTCAAAATCCTTGGAGGGGTAACTTATACTTTGTCATGTAAATCAGCCACTCATGCCCTTAGGGACTTGCTCTGCCAAAATTGAAATATTATAAATATTTTAGTCAAAGATAGTTACAAGAGAAAATGAAAGATCAAATCAGCCAAATGTGTGTTAGTTTAAGCACGATGAAGGGTTCCGTAGAAGTGACAAATGTTCACTGCTTTCATTTGAAAATAGCCCGTATCTCAAAAAATTCCAGGGTTGTCGTCTGGTAATAGGGGATTGGCCAATCTAGATGACTACCATCCCTGGTGTAGAGTATGCCACTATAACAATCTTGAGTACTCCTTTGAGGCGACAGCGCATTGGCAGCATCTCTGGTGTTGCAAATGTCCATAGACTGTGACGGTCACCACTTTACATCATGTGGGCCGCCAACCAATCTATTATATATTTTATTTATATCGTCGTCTATAGACGTTTGCAACACCAGGAGTGAAGCCAACGCATTGCCCGGCTTTAAGAATTATAGCACCGCCAATGTCTATGAGGACTTGTCGGTAGTGATTTTTCGTTCGATAGATTCCATTATTATTTTATTGTGAATATATTTTATCTAGAAAAAAAAATATTTCTTACTTTTTACGAGTAAAGAAAAAATATTGAACATCGGTTTAGAATTGACGGAGATATCGCGTTACGAAGAAATCTGTTATCAATTTTTGTGACTTTTCTAATTCTTTGGAATTCACTGATCAGATCATGACATGGTGACAATGGGACCAACTCGGGAGTTTAATCTTTCGGTTAAAATATTTTTTTTGAAAATCGGTTCACAATTGAGGGACAAATCGAGTGACGAACATACAAATGAAATTGAGAACCTCCTCCTTTTTGAAGTCGGTTAAAAATAAAGTAGTATTTAAAAAACCCAAATTATTTATTTCTCCTTTATAAAGACGTTATCTTCTTTATCCTGTTTTAATAAAAATTTAATGGGTAAAATGGTTTCATGTCAATAATTTGAATTGGTGAATTTTTTTCTAACTTAAATTAACTGAAGAAAAATTACAATAAAACCACGTTACGTCTCATAACGTGAAGATTTATGATGATGATTATGATTTTATTGTAAATTATTGATAAGTAAATATCAAGGAAGTTTGCATTTGCATCCCACTTTCGACTTTTTGCGGCAACAGGAGCCTTAAGATGGGATAGAAGGTATGTGAATAGGGGAAAGAGGAAGTGGACCATCGAATCTCTCACTCTTTGTACGAAAAACGATTATTTTAGTTCAGGAAAACGTGTCCCATATAATATTATTTGCTATAATAATTATAATCCAATGCATAAAGTTTATAATAATTATAATTTTGAATAATTAATTTAACATACGAAACATATTCACATACAAACATACACCGACCCAAAACTAATCGTTTCACGCCGATACTGTGAGAACGTGGTAGCGAGCGGACCCTAAGATCTGTAATTAAGATAATGATTCCAGTATAGCTCCAACACGTCTGTCTGCTATTCTTCAGCATTAAAAAACCTAATGGTCAGTATAAAGTATAAAATTAAACATACGATAGACGTAAAAATAACACAAAACTTGTAGCCAATATAGTCGCAAACCAAACATCTTTCACGCTACCCAACACGTTTATCGATTTCTTTGATACGTTGAACATTTTGATTTCAATAAAAATATCACTTCATACTACGACAGATTTCATCTTTGAAATGTAAATCAGCCCGTCGAGAATTCATAGCTCAAATGGGTTGGAGGCGGGGATATACCTAGATATATACCATCTATATTTATATTATGGATTTTCCAAAGGTTAGAAGGAGCTGAAATAGCAAGGAATTGAAATAGGAATTTTAACCCATGTTACGTCACATACCTACATGGAATATTTTTTTACTACATAATTAACAAGGTTAATGAGTAGTCCATGTACGTGCAAAAATCTATCAATACAGAAAACAGGAAATCTTCGGAGATGCATCTACGAACATTTTTCGGTTTAAGATATTTTCACGTATATATACAGTCTTAAGTTTAATGTTAAATTAATTAAGCAATAATTACATAGAGAGTACAACATCTTATTGTATTATGTTCTACTCAACTCACGAGCGGTCCAGCCTAGCTCCCGCGGCGATTGAGCCATTTCATCGACGCACCACACAACATAAGTCAGCCTCCAGAAACAATTTTAGCGAGGATCGGGTACTTTAGTTTTCAGATAACATAACAGCCCATTGAATAGTAGACATAAGAAAAGAATAAATAAAAATGCAAAACATAAAAAACGATCTCTGCCCTGAACTAAGGCGGAGGAAGGCGATTAAAAAAAAAACAGTCCATAAACGTCCCACTGCAGGGCTTGGGCATCTAAATTGAAAGAGGAACGGATAGTACACAAGCCACGCTTGTCCAAATCAGCTTGGCGGCTTTAACGCATAAGTTTAAACTCGATATGCAGGTTTAATGACGATTATTTTTTGTTATTGCATTAAGTTAGAAAATTAAGCACTGCATTCTTTATCCGCTTAAGATTAGAACTCGCATCTGTTGAATTTAGAATGCGAGTGCGTAAACCGCTAAGATACCAAGACTTTTAGCGTCATCATATTAATAAAAATACAAAATATATTAGACCTTTTAAGAAAAAACAAAATACAAGTATGAAACACTTTCTAGAAGCTAAAAACACTATACAAAATGTTGTCTCTGCCTCTCAAACTAAGTATGCCAATTGCTAGTGTTATAATTAATTATTTGCGTGTAGTGTGTATGTAATCATTTTCATCGCGATAATATGCTGACTTCTATATAAAAACAAATAACTTAAATGTTTTCACTTGCATAAACAATAAATTCATGTGATACCTGTTCTACATGAATTCTTTTAGTATAACCCCATAACACTCCATAGACAAAAAAGCTAAGTTTAAACGTATTCTAAGTAATAACTAGGCAGTAATAGCAGGTTTTGCCACTGATCACCCGCCGTTTTTTTTATTTTAAAACTTTGAAAGTCATTAAAAGTTTTTAGCATCAAAAATTTAAAAATAGTTCTTCCAGAATCTCTGCTATGTATTGTTTTTCAATCCAGTTTTTCCAATTTCAATTTTCAGATCATCTAAATTTTTATATTATATATTATATGATTTAAATAGTTTGAGTATTTTCAGAGCCGCCTTTATTTATGTTTTTAATTAATTTTGAGATTCAAAAGCTATTCATGAAATAAATTTTCTACCTTGTTTGGAATAGGTGCCGGAGTTGATAGAATCTAAATATTAGTAAATCAAGTTGAGATATTCTATGTTGTTCTATGTTCAAATGTTGATCTATTATTTTGGGTTATCTGTTGTGAATAATGTATAAATAATATTGTAGTAGAAGAAGCTTTTTCTAGTACATTTAAGTACCTACTAAATTCAATTTTCATTGTCTATTTATCCTTGGATAAAGTACGCACTTTTATGTCAATATTCAATTACATTGTCGCTATAGGCTTTCAGTTGGAAATCTAAACGTCCTTCATAAAACAGTTTTAACGACGGTTTGAACTTTCCAGTTTTGTTTTATTGTTTGTCGGAACAAATAAAAATACACTGCTGTGTTGGCAATGCAAATTTACGGAGGTGGTGGTTTCAACCGTAAACCGTAACAAAAATTCCGGAGGTCCTCACCAAATAGACTTAGACAAAAGGAACTAGTTAATTGTCTATTATTTGATAAACAAAGCCCTTTTCGTAATTTACATTTCCGTAGCCAATTTCATTAGGGTCCGAGTATTCGCTTGAGGCAAATTTTGGTCGATCCTGAACCCTTGATGTTACCGCATTGAAACTGGGGACAACAGGTTGTGTAATGATCTCTGGCTCTCCATCGCTCGTTACAGAAAGTTTTGTATTATATTTATTTTTATTATACGGCTATCCAAAGGAGGCTGTATACACGCAATCGTACCTTGGTATGTAGTATTTATGTCTTTAGCTGTAATATATTATGGGTGTGAGTTTCTTTATTTCACCACAATATATGTACATCTACATTAACTTAGAGGGGAGTATTAAATGAAACATGTACCTTCTACACTGAGTGACATATGATAAACTATGTAACTTTTTCATTACGTTTACATTTTCGAGCCCCAAAAAGTCAAATGAAATGTAAAACACAAACTTATTCAGTATTGTTATCAAATGAACGAATTTGCTTGATTGCCGATGGGGTCTCCTTTCTCTATGGCCATTGGGGAGATTAGGGTTGCGAGGATGCATAAAATAAAACAAAACCGGTAACTGGGTTTGGAACCCCTGGAGCTCCCAAACATGTCAAAGTCTTCACCATAGTTCTCGTTGGCCAAACTACACCGTGCGGTCCAGTGATCCTCACGGGCTTTGCTTTAGTAATGTCTGTAGGTTAGTTTGCCACTTTTTTTTTATGGCAGGAGCTCAGCAGACAGGCAGACGGCCCACTGATGGAAAGCGGTTACCATCGCCTATGGACATTTGTAACATAAAAGGTGCTACAAAGGCGCTGCTGCTCTCTTAAGAATCACTGGAACCTGGTCTCTAATGCCGGAACACAACACAAGGTTGTTATGGCGGCATACTCTGGACCAGGGGTGGTCGCCATCCAGTTGAGCAAATACCCTACCACCTGGCTGTGGGTTGTTTTGTCGCGTCTTACGACAGGCCCCCCGGCCGCAGGAATTTGTATTCTTTCTCCGTTCCTGCACGGATGAAACTTAGGAGTTCGGTAAACGATAAAATAATTAGTTGTAAAGGAACTATAAAATTTGCATTGTATACTATTTTTTTGTATTGTTGTATATGCTCACCGTGCAGTAAGGGAAAAAGAAAATCAATTACTGCAGCCTGGCGGCCTGTCGTAAGAGGCGACAAAACAATCCACAGCCAGGTGGTAGGAAGGACATCTGCCTCTTTTGGATGGCTACCGCTCCTGGTTTGGAGTATGCCGTCATAACAACTTTGAGTTGTGTTCCGGCTCAGTTGTCAGGGTCCAGTTTCTCTTTCAAGGCCGGTAGCATATTGGCAGCACTTCTCGTATGCTAATATCCATAGGCGACAATAAGCACTTTCCATCACAGTTGGGCCGTCAGCCTGTCTGCTATGTTTCAGCAATAATAAAAAAAACACAATAGAAGCTTTTTTGGGTTATAATGCTGTAGAAAAAATAATAATACTCTTCATTATTTGATGCTGTCACCCGTTTCCTTACTTGAGAAGAAGCTTGTCAAGAATTTTAAGTTTTAGTGATGTGATTTCAAAAATATGTTCTGAATAATAACATGTTAAGAAATCACGGCCTACAACGCCATCCAATTATGTAGAATATAGGATTACTAGATTTACTTATCAGATTTATGTTTCCTATTGGAGGTACTTCTAGAGGTGCCTACTATCTGTAAGATTTCATTTTGTCTAGGCTAGCTAGTACATGCGTCCAAAATTTAAAGGGCGCGGTTTCGAATCGTGGGCGGAACGCATGTACCACTTAAGTAGTCTTTGGGTTAATGTGCTTATTGTTACAATTACCACGTGCTAACAACGGTGAAGAAAATATCGTGATGAAACCTGCACATCGATACAACCGACATGTCAATGGTGGACGACATGACATGTGGCGCACATACAGTCCGTTTTCCAATAGGGGGAAGCGCGAGCTCAGAAGTGGGATGTTTGTAGGCTATTATCATAAGATTTCACTTTGAAATAAATTTAATCATATTCGCTTTCATTTCCAGTGTTCTTCTTTCAGAATATAGGAAACAGAATGTCACTCGTACAGTAAACGTGGACTAATTATCTAAATACTTGGACTTACAGCGGGACAAGCTATGCATAACTATATTTATATTGCCAAACAAAACATATTCTACCAGTCAAATATATTCATGGTCTGATTTTGCGGCTATAAGTCGATAGTAACACTCGAATGATACACGACCTGGGGGCGTTATGCAATCAACTGTTTCAAATATTTGACATCTGAGATGTAGCGGGTCCTAAGCAAACATCTCTACACGATCCCTTCTGTTGGTCCCATCATAGGGGTGATCAATGATAGAGGAGGATCTTGACACACTTTTACGCCTTGAATATTTATGGAGTTCTAAAAAAACGTTTATTTTTGGAGCATGTTATTTGGTTCATTACATTTTTACTATACACAAGATTCCGTTTCTTAAGAGATAGGTACGTAGCTATTTTTATAAAAACGGGACTTTATATCGTCCGTCCGTCTATTTGTCGGCACTTTGGTCTACGAGTATATATCCTACCTGCCCTAGCAATTACGTACGAGCTTCCAGCCTTGGTTTTTTTATAGCGTTATGACAAAGTTTTCAAAAAGGTTTCCATAAAATTCCTTCTAGACCTGCAGAATGTAGATAGACCACGATAAATACTTTTCATCTGGTGGACTGCCAGCCTATCTTCTGTACTCCGCTGTAAAATAGTTAATGGAAAGGAAATAATAATTAGGGCCCGATCTAGAAGTACAATTTTACCGAGACCAAATCGCAGGAATAATATTATTCCATCAAAAGCTTATCGTTATAATAAAATATTCGAAAGAAAAACAATATCTAATAATATTGTTACAACCTAGGCGCCGACAAAGACAAATTCCACGTACAAATTTTTAGAAGCACATTTATTACCCGTCGGCATTTGAACTAATAACTAATAGCATTGAAACGATTGTAATTATTTTATGATCGTTTTCTTTTGTTTACTTATTTATTGCCATACCTTTTTAGAGGACAGCCTATTGTTGTATTGTAATTATTAGCTAGGTGTTACGGATTTTAAAGTACAAGCTGATTCTGGGAAATTCGGTCCACGTTGCCGGGCATTGCACTTGTAAAGTATAAAACGATGGCTTGATCGAGGGAGGGGCAGCAGGAGGAGCAGTACAGCGAGAACCACGATCAAAGCGAGACATGTGTACTACAATCGGGAATCTAATAGTGACGGACTTTGCGCGTTTTATTGAATTACGACCTTCTACATTACGTTTGAACTTGTTGTATTCGGTTATATTTGTACCTGTGTTATATGTGTTTGTATAGTTCTAATAAACTCTATAATAATTCCAACGGCATTTTAATTCGAGTCCCTCGCAACTCGTAACAATATCATGAAATTGACCCGATGTAGTTTATACAACATATATAGCATTTATTCCGCGTTGAGTTTTTGTAAAGTTAAATATTTATGATGTGTATATTTATACGACCCGACATCGACGCGCTGCGAACGGTCGATTGAATCTCAAAGCTCTTAAACACGACCTGAAAATTCTCTATTATAACATTCCCACTGACAAATGTATGAAGATAAATGCGTAACAAAGGACGTTATGAAGACAATGTTTTATGTGCTTTGAATTTTGCCTTTGGTCCTTTTCCATAACTTACTAAGGGTGTGTACTGTGTCAGAGACGAACGTAACACGCCACGACGGAATGTCACGTAGCGTCTTGCCGCAGACTGGCCACAGGTCACAAGGTGGGAATACTGTTTGATCGCCACATCAGTGGCGAAGAACATCCCGTTAAAGCTTGTCTAGACCAGTGATCGGCAAACTCGTCATCCTAAAAATCTAAATTTAAAAAATACAAAATAGAAGTTTATTAAAAGAGCCGTTTTTTAAACTTCGGCTTTGCTTGAAATACATTTCGGCAGGCGGCAATTCGATGGAGATAATGATACATATGTTTACGAGTGACTCTCCGTACTATTTTGTTGGTTTCGAAAACTGTGCCGCTTTTCTGAAGGCTTGTGTTTCAAAAATATTTACTTGTCTCTTATAAGGCAAGTTAATAAATAATATTTGGTGCCTGCACTAAATATTTTGTTAAAGAGCCACAGCCAAGGAGTCACAGAGCCACAGTTTGCTGACCACTGGTCTGTCGAGACGGTACCACCGATACGGCGCTACCGCGCGTCTATTCTGTGAATTTCTGTGTATATACGAACGTTCTACGCCCTACCATACCACCGCTCCACGCCTAGTATACATAGTTTGGCGCCGCGTGTAGGTAGATGCGCGCATAGAATCAAATCTAAAGGAGTCCGAGTACCTCACTCAAAAATCTTAAAGGAGACTTAAAGAGCAAGTTATTCTTAGATTTAGAAGAGACAATGATATATTTACAACTTAAAAACTACCCTCATTTTTATTTATTTTTTTGTTATTTCCCCTCACAATTATACAGCAACACATTACTTTCAAACTTTATACATTTTAACCCAGTTATTCTGCTGAAAATTGCCTGTGATATTACAAAGAGAGACGAACAAACAGACGTACATGTAAAATTTTTTAGGTTTCTTTTTGCCAAAATAACTATAGAACCCAATAACGTATAAATTATGTTTTTTTTACATTTTGAATGATAATTCCACAAAAGGTAACTTACAAGTAATAGTTATCATAGAAGAAATAACTTTTAATTTTACCTATTTAAAAATAAAATTCATGGTGTTATTGCTTAATACTAACTTCATGCTTAGGATCATAATTTTTATTTATTTATTTAGGTTATTATCACACATACCGTCCTAGTTGAAATAGACTAGTAGGTATCGTTATATCCACTCGAATGACGTTACTGCCCAAATTTTCGTGCAACACCAAATATTTCAGATGACGCAGCAAGTAACGAGAATCGCTTACTCGATGCAATTACTTCAAACCTTTATTTTTATACCAAATTTTGCGTCAGTTTCCTTTCTTCTATTTCTCGTCCGTGCTTAATACGATTACGGGGAACCATGCTAGTATTGCATATTTAACGAAATACTGCTCATGAATTGTTGTCCTATTCAGTTTATAATAGACTCTATTAGAGATAGGGCTGGATCTAGAGGGGCTTGGGATGACAAACTTCGGTGTGTGATCCTCCAGGGTTGTTTGTTGTTACCAGGTAGGTTGTTGTAAGTGCTTATGGCCCGTTCCTTTACCGACCGTTCATTTGCCTTACTATCGGTTAAAATTTAACATAAACTCCATAGGAGTAATGTGACAATTCAACCAATGGTAAGGCAGGTGAATGAATAATAAGATATAGGAACCAGTCATTGGTTGGCATTTTATCCTCCTCTTCAAAAATATCGGTAACATGTAAGCCCGTTCCTGTATCAATCGACTAACGGTCATACACTATAATAATATGTATATTCTCAACCTATCTTTGAGTTTTAGGCCAAATGACCAACTCGTTAGATGGTTAGAGCATAATATCAGCTGTCTATATATAATAACATTTTATACATTTATTTTTGCCAGGTGGTAGGATATTTGTCCGACTGGATGGCTACCGCCCCTGGTCTAGAGTATGCCGCCATAACAACCTTGAGTTGTGTTCCGGCATTAGTGACCAGGTTCCAGTCTACCTTAAGAAAGCAGCAGCGCATTTGTACATGTCTATAGGCGATGGTAAACGCTTTCCATAAATTGGACCGTCTGCCTATCTGCTGCACTCCTGCAATAAAAAATAAACAATATTTATTAACCTTAATTCATTCATATATCATCATCATGCATGCAACATAATAGCAATGATTCAAGTATGCCTATTTCAAAGAAATATTCTGATTTAAAATATTGTACGTCGCATTTTTATTAAACGGATCGCTTTAAAATATAATACTGGAGTGGTTGGCTCCACACATGAAGTGTAATGATCATTTAAAGTAATAGAAGTTTATGAATCATAACAAAATGTTACTCTGACTCTTAAATTCTGCAAAATTAAATGTCTCTGGGCGTCATTCTTCTCTCGCTTTTTCATTTTTATAAATTATTCAAAAAAAATTGTCAAAATAATTTAAATAATAAATGCATTTTTTATCAGTTTACTCTTATAAATTTATATGTTTATAATACATACATACATAACTTCACGCCAGTTCCCTTGCGGGGTAGGCAGAAACAACAGAGCGCCATTCAGGCTTATTCTTACACACCTCATTTGCTTCCCTGACATTCATAGCTCTTGTCATGCACGCTCGTCTGTTCTTAAGGCTCCTGACATCAACCTTCTGCTAGTACACGATCAATTTGATCATGGAAGGTGTTTTGTGGCCTTCCACGACTTCTGCATCCATCCACTTTTGCATTGTATATCTGTTTAGTCATTCTTTCATCATGCATTCTTTCCACATGCCCGAACCACCGGAGCATTCCTTTCCTTACCTTCACCCCGACACTCTCTTTCAGACCAACTCTCTCTCTTATTTCGGTGTTACGAACGCGGTCCGCGAGCTTCACTCCACAGATCTTGCGCAGTGCTCGCATGTTTATAATAGATCATCAAAAACGAGGCAAGAATTATTTAAGTTTTCCAGAAATACTTAATTTATTGGGCGTATATCATTACTAGTATTAACATGATACTGATAGAAATATGATTTGAAAAACTCTACTCCACATTACTATTCAATATATCTGTTTAAATACCTACTACTAGAGCGCTACCATGCACGAAATATTACTGCAATACGAGGAGCGCATATTTATGTTATAGAAGTAAGCTTATAGACATCTAGTACCAATATGGCGGCGCAGTGTTGATGCAAGTCATTGCAAACATGCCTAAATCCAAGCGAATATATATAAATGCGAGAACTCCCGACGGCTGTATTTGCAACGTACCGGGGACGCTCGATATTTATTATTCATTCATAAGGAGCACTGCGATATTTACTCTCCCATTACTGCGGCCTCTGAGTCGCGTTTCTTGCATTAAAAATTTAACACGAGTCCGTCTAGAAACAGCGTACGAATAAAATGTTTAGTGAACCGAATTAAATAAAGATGGGGACGAATTCGTTGAGATGTCAGGTGTAATAAATCTCCTAATTGACAAATTCAGGGTGAACAACGGGAATAATGAAATAAACAAAACTAGGCGTTGGCTAAGGCTGCAGTGAAAAGAACAAACTAAATATGTACATGTAAAAGTAAATTTGGTTCTTAAGTACATTTTACTGGGTTTTTTTTTTCGAACTTGAACGTATTTTATGATCATTTTTATTTTTAGGTTTATTATAACTGATTCAGTCAATTCTGGCAAGCGCCTGCCTTTAACACAGGATAGCCGCAAAGCTTGCTCGCCTGGTGCATCATATTTTACCATAAATTAAACATTATGTACATAATACATCTATGCCTACGAATATTCACTTTTTTCCGTGCAAATCCGGAAAAAGAATACAATTTCCTGCGGCTGCCGGGCGGTATGTCGTAGAAGGCGACTAAACAACCCATAGCCTGGTGGTAGGGTATTTACCTGTCTGGATAGCTATCACCCCTGCTCTAAGTTATACCGCCATAACAACCTTGAGATGTGTTACGGTATTAGTGGCCAGGTTCCAGTCTCCCTTTAGATAGCAGCAGCACATTGTAGCACCGTTAGTGTTACAAATATCCGTAGGTGATGGTGACCGCTTTCCATCAAGTGGGCCGTCTGCCTGTCTGCTGAACTCATGCAATAAAAGCAATAAAAAAGCTCCCTATTCAAAAACACATAATTTTATTTAAGGGTCTATGAAAAGTTACTCTTTAGCGGTCACTTATTCCTTGGAAGATGGGATGGCCGCTTGTGTGGGACGCGACATGCGTTGACACTAGTGGCATCACATCTTCCATTGAATAAATCAGGGGCTGGCAACGCTGCTTCAACAGTTTTAGATCACATAGGGTTACATATTTGTGCAGTTTGGAGTTGATACTTTAGGTTCGTGGGGTCCCTTTGCATCGTTCCTGGTGATGCAAAACAACTATATGCGATGGTAAACACTTTCCATGAGGTGGGCCGATTGAACGTTTGTTAGCATCGCAAAAAAATATACCTGCAGGATTCAGTGTGGATTGACAACCAAATGATGGATTAATAATTAATAATAAGGGCTGGCCTTGCCATCTAAGCATATAAGGCGAGTCGTGTATTTAGCGCCCTTTTATATCCTACTAATTGTACGAACGTGAAAGTTTGTCACTCTTCCACTCAAAAACGACTGAACGGATTTTGATGAAACTTCATAGTAATATCAGCTTCAGAAATTAAACTAGAGCGCGCGGCGCTCTATAGGCCCTGGTGGCTAAAGCCAGCACTGGTTATGATTATGGCTTGTGTAATATATCCGTGGCTTTAAACCTCATTCGCAACAGAATTAATTTTTATGTCTTGGAAGTGGTTTGTTTTTAGATTTATACGTGTATGTTTGTATCACTGATTAAACTGATAAAAAGCGAGCGAGAGAGAAAGCGGCCCGTGGATGATAGATGAAGTAGAAAAGATAAAGAAAGAAAAAATATCAATCTGAAAACTATTGGAGCTACTATGTGTAGGGAGCACATATATAAAAAAGCAGCGAACTCATCCCTACTCCGTGATGTTTGCTGGATGAGAGGTGACAACGGTAGACATCTAGCGGGGATAACTGATCGATTGATAGTTCAAACACACAAAAACAAAAAAAAATCGCGATGGAATTCCAACCCGATCGCAATAGGGGTTGATAGTAGAGAGGTGGAAAATTAAGAGTAATATAAAAAAATATATTTTAAGTCATGACAAAACAAGATTAAAAATCTTGCCAAAAAAATTAAAGTTTATAATTAACAAATAAAAAATAGGAGTTGATCGTAGAGGGGTGAAAATTTGGGGTTGTATGTATTTTTTAATGCTGTATCCTAAAAAAATAAAAATTAAATCTAAAAATAAAAATAAAAAAATAGGGGTGGACTACCCTTAACATTTAGGGGGATGAAAAATAGATGTTGTCCGATTCTCAGACACCGGTAGGTAGCGCTAGGATCGGGTTTTGAATCCTCCTAATCTCCTAATCCAATTTTGTTCATTTTGTTTTTGTGTGTTTGAATGGGTCCCCGGATGGTGTAGATTCACTATTGGAACCGGTAGGTGGCACTAGAACCGGGGCCTCGATTTTTATTTTTTCAGGGCAGGACAACGTCTGCCGGGACAGCTAGTTTCAAAATAAATGCCAAATGTTAAATAAGTCTAAATAATTATTTTTTTAATTTTTGTCTGTCAGTCTGAAACTATCTCTCGAGTAGTTTTCGAAACAGCACAACGAAATTCAATGAATTGAGGTTTGAAACTGGAATATTACCTTAAACCATGTTGGTATTAGGTATATACGTAGCTGGGCATTAACTCGTTAATCCGTTAATCGTTATTTAACGAAGTTAACATTTCGAGTAACGGAGTAACTTTTAAGTTAACTTAAAAATCTGTTAACGAACTCGTTAACTTCCGTTAAATTTCCCAAACTCCGTTAATCGTTAATACAGCAAAAAATCTTTATAAAGCAAAGCTCAAAGTCTCGTCAAAATGTGGCTAGACATAAAGTCGAACGACTCGTTAAATGATGCGGCATTCCTCGGGGAACCGATATTAGCAAATCTGTTTATTAAATATAATACTGCTATACCCTCAAGGGCTGCAGCTGAACGTCTTTTCTCCACGAGCAAGGATATACTACAGGCGAAACGAGCCTCGCTTTCAGACGAGAACTTCAACATATTAATGTTCATGAAGAGGAATATTCATATTATGCCACACGGCTAAATTGACAGATAAATTAGATGGGTTAGTATCGTTTCGTCTAAGATGTAAGTAGTCTATGTAGCAATTCGTCTATATAGCAATAGGTCCTTATATTACTATCAAATCGTCTTAAAATTAGTTCGTCTAATTAGTGTTTCGTCTAGAACGCAACTAGTCTATCTTAAAATAAAATAAATTCTAAACGTTAATCCAAATGAATGAAAAAACATTGTTTGTCAACATGCCTATATTAAAGACTCTAATAATTATACCCGTCTTTTTTTGTTTCTAACCTGTTAATTTCCAGAACCAACAGTTTTTATAAGATGCAATTTTTATCACGTGTTAACGGATTAACGATTAACGTTAACTTGCGTCAAATTTTCTGAAATATAACTCTTTAACTTTTAGCGAAGGTAACTTTTTCAGTAACGGAGTAGCGATTAACGAAGTTAACTATTTGATTAACGGTGCCCAGCTATGGATATATTTTATTTCTATATCTTGCAGAGTTTAGAAAATAGAATATAAAGTAGCGGCCACGGCCAGTTTTGTGCTATCCGGAGAAGACGTATTGCAAATATCTTACCAGGGTTGAGAGGTGTAGAAACATTATAATTGCGACCATTGCTAGCAGGCTGATACGCAGATTACTGCGTACTAATATAGCGTAAAATATATGTTAATGAAATGCTTCAATTAAGATCTGACTGACTGATGGATATTTATTAATGTTAATTTGTAGTATTTAATTTAATTCAATTTTTTATCATGGATCTTTGGGTCTGAAATAAATAAAATAATAATTAATATTACTATAAAATATAGAATATATAAATAATAACACTTTATTGCTCACCAAATATACAATTACAAAAATGCACGATTACAATATTTTCATGGTAGAAACAATAGGCGGCCTTATCGCTTATCTCTTCCCGTGGTGCAGATTATTAGGTAGAACTTAAACGGATACTCGTATACTTAAACTACATATTTTATAAATTAAATACACATACTCAAATTACTTTATAAATTAAATACATACAAACATAAATTTATAAGATATATAAAAATAGTAAATCGGCAGACAAACATGCATATTGTATAAATCCAAGGTAATACTTGTGTTATAATTTATTTACAACTGAGAACTCCGGGGCCGATCCTAGATACCCAAACTAGAAGATTAAATATCGGAAACATTGGCAAAGATCAACAATGTTATTCGCCTCACGTGTTATAATTTTAATAGTAATAGTAACCCCCACTACAGCGCGGACGATGCAAGTTGATTAATGAAAATAGTTTCAGAAAAGTTGAGCCATTCCAAAATGTCGGAAAGGTTGGGTGTCATATTTTATTAATGTTCTTCCCAGTATCAAAAGAAAGCACACAATTTTAATCTTACCGAATTACTGGACTTCATTTACATAAGTAGGTATAGGTGTTAGAAATACGACATTCAAATAGACTCGTAAAGTCACATCACCTACTAATAATATTTAGAATCGACAGTTATGATACAAAGAACATCTGCAATATTCCGTTAAGTCAATAAAGTGAAAGGAATTCTCGAGTTGAATCTGAGCCCAAAGTCGTCGAGACTATAGCAGTTTATTCTAGTGAACTCTAAGATTCAAGTTATGATTAATTTTACATGGAAATAAATATTATATTTCTTTCTTACGTCCCTAATCTTGGTATAAGATTACAATAACGAAATCCTACAGCAGCTTGGCAGAATAAATATTGATTATAGGCCACAAAGGACCACAAAGTTTTTAATAACGTCAAAGTGCTGTTTAAAATTTAAATATGATTCACTAATAATATTATTGGGCTTTTAGTAAGGATCCCTAATTTTTGGAAAATATAATATAGCCTATAGCCTTCCTCGATAAATGTACTATTCAACACTGAAAGAATTTTTCAAATCGGGCCAGCGGTTCCTGAGATTAGCGCGTTTAAACAAACAAACAATCAAACTCTTCAGCTTTATAATATTAGTATAGATTTGGCTACAACACTAATACTTACATTTTAAATATCGCGATATCTTTTGAATGAAACGTCCGAATTCAATAATTCAAAAAGTTCTAGAAAGGTTTTTTATTTTTATTTTTTTTATTGCAGGAGTTCAGCAGACAGGCAGACGGCCCACTGGATGGAAAGCGGTTACTATCGCCTATAGACATTTGCAACACCAAAGGTGCTACAAATGCGCTGCTGCTCTCTTAAGTGAGTCTGGAACCTGGTCACTAATGCCGGAACACAACTCAAAGTTGTTATGGCGGCATGCTATAGACCAGGGGTGGTAGCCATCCAGTCGGACAAATGCCCTACCACCTGGCTGTGGGTTGTTTAGTCGCCTCTTACGACAGGCCGCCCGGCCGCAGGAAATTGTATTCTTTCTCCGTTCCTGCACGGATAAAAAAAATTTAAGAAGGTATTGAATTCGTCTTGAATATGAAGTAATTTATTTTGATAAGGATTAATACCAAGGTACAAAATAAAGAGTTTTTGAAGCGACGGCATTTTAATTATTTAAGAAAAAAAAACACCTATTGTGAGATAACTACAATAGTTAGACATATGTTACGAGATATTTTTTGTAGACAATTATATGTTCTGCAAAGTGGTAGTACATTGTTTTGTTCTATAATCAATAGTTTTCGCAGCGCACGCCGTGTAAGGATTTTTTCGGGTCATTTTTTTTACATGTTGGGTTACATTATTGGACTTTTAGTAAGGATCCCTAATTTTTTTGAAAATATAATATAGCCTATAGCCTTCCTCGATAAATGTACTATTCAACACTGAAATAATTTTTCAAATCGGACCAGCGGTTCCTGAGATTAGCGTGTTTAAACAAACAAACAAACTCTTCAGCTTTATAATATTAGTATAGATAGTACGGTTAGCAACCCTACAATAGTAGGTTCTTTTTTCCAATATTCATACCCCTAGCATAAGTATATTCTGGGATACGTTCTTTGTGAAACTTTAAACAAATACCTAATTATATTACCCTTTAAACAATCGATCCATCTCTTTTTGACTCATATCGTCTCTCTTATCTCTACCGATGGTCTAGTTTATATTATTTTTATCTCTCGTTTTCCTCCGTTCTCATAACACGCTCTACTTATATTAATTTTCTTCTCTACTTTTCACCAACGGGAACGACTTGCTAAGACCCCTTATTATCTTTTCTTACCTTATCCATTCTTGAAACACCACAAATCCATCTAAACTTTTTCATCTCTACTGATTGGTGTTGGTTATTATTGCGTTATATTATGTACTAGTTGTGCCCGCGACTTCGTCCGCGTGAAATTTTTTTCGCGGAATCCTTAAAAAAGTAGCCTAAGTTACTCTTTATAATATCAGCTATCGATCAGTGAAAGTCCCGTCAAAATCGGTTTAACCGTTTCAGAGATTACCCAGAACATCCAGACGGACAAAAATTCTAATAATTGCATTTTCGCAATCTCCTCATTCGAATCTGATTTTTTTCACATTTTTATATTGACATTACAAACAGACACTTCAATTTTCTTCATCTGTATAAATATATATGTGTGTGATAATGAGGATGACATTTAATTTTTAAATAGCTCTTTTAAATTAAATAACTAATATAGACATGGTATTTATATATTGTATAATTATAACGTCGCCGCCGGCGGAGAAGAATAGAAGGGGCTAATAAATCGGGAGGCTAACAAAGTCTACTATAAAGAGACGGTAAATCAGTTTTATATGGATTTATACGCGGCTAACTAACACATATAATGCGGGTGTGGCGTATACTAGCGGCCGGCAACTCTAATGGTTTCCATTACGTTGCTTGCCACCTGCGCTAATGGCTCAGAAATATTTAATTGATGAGAGCTGTACAGATTTTCCGATTCACATTTTTCATCCATTCGTTAGTATTTCACTTGTATACGTTTTTGTGGAGTCATGTTGCTTCGTACGTGAAAGATATTGCTCGTTCGTGGATTATAAATTCACGGCATCCACGAACTATCCGCAATTCCGATGCGAAATGAAATGCAATGAATTGAGAATTTTGTTCCATCAATTCCCTTTTGGTTTGGCAAATATTTGATGTTTTAGTACAAAGAATTATAATTGTTTTTATAAAATAAGGGTAAATTATTGAGAGATTCTGAAAGTAGTCTGAACTCCATAAAGCATTGAGCTGTTCAAGTAGGTACTACACCTAATTGAGATTTATACAACAAAACACGTACAACTTTGAGATCTATTTTGTTTCCCTTTCGAATAAAAACTGCCGATCTAAAGTACTACAATTAATTATAAGTTAAAATTCTCGCAAAGTTATGAGCTACCCTAGAGCGTTTCTATAACATCTGTATGTGACCAAAGTCGAAGTGAGAATGGTCGTTTGCCGGTACGCCCGCTCGCTTTTACTACTCTGTCAAAAAAGTACCGGGAAGAGATCAATAATACACAAAATGTTAGTTATTTATTCAAATTTATTTTATCACCTTCAAAGTATGCTCCTTCAGAAACGATACACTTACGCCAACGAATAATCCAATCATCAAAAGATGTTTTAAACGCTTTTTCCGTAATTGACTTTAGTTCTCGTCGCGAATTCTCCTTTATGTCTTCTACCGAATGAAAACGGGTGGCACGAAGTGGTCATTTGAGTTTAGGAAAATGAAAGAAGTTGGCTGGAGCCATATCTGGTGAATAAGTTGATTGCTCGTTGATATTCTTTGAGTTTTTGGTCAAAAATTCGTTCACAATGCTGGCTTTGTGCGTAGGCGCATTATCATGGTGCAACATCCAAGAATTTTCTTTCCACAAATATGGCCTTTTTCATCGAATTTGCTTTCTTAAACGCCGCATAACGGTCATTTAATATATTTTATATATCACCGTTTGACCTTCTAGTAAGAATTCCAAGTGCACAACACCGCGACAGTCAAAGAAAACAGTCATGACTTTGACTTTTGATCGACTTTGGCGTGGTCGTTTCGGTTTCGGTGCAGTTGGAAGTCGCCACTCCGAAGCTTGTTTGCATGTCAAACTCGTAAAACCAACGTCTTGTTACCAGTAACAATGCGTTTCATGAATGTTGGATCGGAATTGACTCGTTCTAAAATGTCTTTTGGGACTAGTCCAGCGGAAACATGTTTTATACCCAAGTGATTATTTTAAATGATACGAATCCACTCGTGAGACACAGCAGGTTCAGCGGCTATTTCTCTCAAACTTGAATGAGCAGTTTCAGTCACTATTTCCTTCACTTTTGTAATGTCAACTTCAGTTGAAACGTTGATGGCCTAACAGAGCGAGGTAAATCTTTCAGCATATCTCGACCGCTTTTGAACGCTGCATACCACCCATTCATAAGCACGTGTTTTTGACAAACTCGATTCACCGTAAGTCTTCTGTAACATTTTCAATGTCTCTGAACATGAAATTCTATTGGCGATGCAAAATTTATGACAGACTCTTTATATATATCTTTTTTCGGTAAATTTGCACAAACGCGGAACCTGAAAATTACACATTTTTTTTGTATTCAAAGACTTTACATACAGTTGTCTATGGTATAATAACGACACTAAAATCATCGATAAGCCATCATTTATACAAAAAATTAATAAACAATACAATTAATTACGAAATACGTGCATTATATTGATATAAATAATATTCGTCAATGTATAATGTATAAATAATATGTGAAAAATCTAAAATTCTATACTTTCATGTCATTCAATGATCTTCAGATTGATTGAATATAATATTGATATTCATGCTGTATGGATTTAGTGTCGTTGCCTAACAAGTAGCAAAGTGAAGTAAAAACTTTGTATCTTAATATTATTAATCTGAGGTTTCACCTACAAATGACAAAATATGGTGGTTTTTTAGCAATGCCGTAATAGTTGATTTTTTAAAGATTAATTATTTTGGTCATGTCATATATGTTATATTTTCCGACTAATCCCGAAATTAAATAAGTGATTGAGTTTTTATCACAACTAGGTGAGTCGTGACGCTAAAATGAACATTATTTTTATTGATATGACGCAGGTTTTTAATGTAATTAATTGTATTGTTTATTAATTTTTACCTAAATGACGGGTTTCCGATAATTTTAGGGTCCTTATTATATCATAGCAAACCATATTTATAGTCTTTAAATACAAAAAATGCATAATTTTCAGGTTCCGCGTTTTTTCACATTTACCCTTTTTTCGATATCTTTATCTATTATGAGATTTACAATACACACTAGATATGATCTAACTAAAAACAGCACTGTATTTAATCTAAATGACCGTTGCAACTCAAACTCCGCGCCAAAAAGAAAAACAGTTGTGCCAATCTAACAACAGAAAAATCATAAAATTGAATTTGGAACCATAAACAAATCAAACATTCCCAGTACTTTTTTGACAGAATGTATATCCGAGCCATGACGAAACGAGTCGAGTGTAAACACAACTAACTACCTGCAAATATTATAGTAATAGGTGGCACTACTTGGAGCAAATGTTATTAACACTGTATAATAAATAATCACAGTAAAAACGATAGTAGGATAACAATAACACAACATTTTGCCTTAATGCGAGTTGAAATAAACAATGTAAGCAAAAATGTCAACCACAAATCGCAAATTCTATGCCAACATTCGTGGTATGAGTCAAAACGTTATTTATTGAAACAATGATTTAAAACAAATTCTCATTAGAGATCATCCCAATTTTGTTTGCACGGCATCAGCGGAAAGCAAATTCCACAGTAAACTGGTTTTCATTCGCTAATTAGATACTAAGAGGGATTGTTTGTGCAATTTGGCTTGCCAAACAAAACACTTTAACTAATTACCTACCGACAATATACTTGTAAATAAATAATAAGATCATCATCATCATCAGAGATTTAGTAATGCGGCTTCGCCCGCACAATACCATCCGTGTGATCCATATCCCCGTTATAGAAAGTCCCCTATAATAATTTATATGGTAATCGGTTTATTCCCAACACCGTGGAGAAATATAATTATAAATATGCAAACATGTTGAATTTATTAGCTAAGCCAATATTTGACGGTTCATTTCTGTCTTTCATTTTGGATGAAGCAGCTAAAATGATTTATATAAAATATATACTTGCATAATTCAGAATTGTGTCACTGAATAACAAGAGGTTGATTGGTAGCGACCAACTTGTCAATACAAGGCTTCAAAGCCTGCATATGGACGCCGGGTTACCAATCTATCGGTATTCTTCATAATTTAATTCGGAGACTGTGCGGTTGAATTGTTGGACCTAATTCCCCCTACAACACTCGGACGACAACGCTCTCTGGTCTACGCCATTGTTTCACAGTGGAAACACTACCAGTGCGAATGAAACTGCCTACCAGTTCCTTCTGCGTCTAGTAGAGCTGTGGAATCCGCTACCAGATTGTGTTTCCCAAAAAGTACAATCCGAGAGTCTTCAAGTATATTTATTGTTATAATCTTTAGAACTCTTTGTGAAACGTGCATTAGAAATAAATAAAAAAATACTAAATAAGCTATTATTTTTCGATTGCATGTTTCCTGAAATAGGTAACGAAATTTAAAAACATTTGACACGCCCACATTATAATTTACTTTCATAAAACAAAATGTGACCTAATAAAGAATAATAATAATATCACGTTATTGTGAAAAATAAGTATATTGTTAAGAATGCTAGTTAGCTGTTAATTATAAAAAGCGACGTAACAATAAAATGGTGCGGTTCACGCATTGTTTGCGTAGTAGCAGAAAATCATTCTCTGGCAGCCATGTTGCCGCCTTAATTGCACACAAGTGCCTTTTAATGGACTTTCCCTGGTCCTGATGCATTGGGGCAACATTGTAATTAAATAGTTTCACCCAATTATACCCTTGAAAGGAGATTACATCGATAAGATAACCAAGCAATTTTATATCACCCTAATTTGTAATTGACTGCTTGAAAATCATATTTAATATTATTTATTTATTATAATGATTGTTCTGATGCTGCCTGACGCAAATTATTCTCATCGGGTGGCAAATTAAAATTTTACAAAACAATATTAAATCGTGACCGGGCCTTTTTTTCGAGACGAAATACTATCTATGGACTACCTACTACGAAGGAATCACTAAGAGGGAGTGTGTGAAACATCCGTCTCGTCAACAGTAAATCGCAGTACACTACTACACATAAGCCTCCTTAAGTTTGTTCCACATATTATTATCCCTATCCTCCGTATTCCTCATCCAGGTCCTAGCAGTGACCTTAAGCAGCTTATAACACCGGTAGGGCTGGCAGGCGGCCGACATCACGTTTACCCAAAAGCTCCTCTCTCAAAAACTCGTCTGCTCAGTACAGACAGACAGTATTGCCAATAAATACTATTCAGGCGGCATTTTAGTAAAAAAGAGCATTGATATCATAATATAAAAACGCCAATAAACAGCTGGCAGTGTAGTTTATTTAATGGTGTACCTACCACAATTTCAAATCCGAATTTAAATTATCGAATTTTGAACCATATCATTGGATAATATTTTCTTAAGTTTTCGCGACTTGTATACATAATAAAACTACGTTTTAACGGTTTTAAGCGCGGTAATTTTATTTGATTTTGGTTTTTCCGACGTTTCGGCCACTTTTCAGTGGCCGTGATCACGGAAGACAAAGATGTCAAGTGTCAACGAGTATTGTTAAAGTTTTATTTAGCCTACCGCCAACTTATTAATTTTAATTATTTAATTTTAATTTTGTTTATGGTTATTATTTAATCTATGGGAGCCTAATCTAATTTACTACCGCTTCGCAACATGTTATGGCTTGAAGAGAAGAAGCGGCGCAAGAAACTCTTCAGCAAACATGCCTAGCTCAGATAAATACCTTAATGGTTCGTCTCACCACCATCCTAGTCAGTTAGCTACCGTGGGCAAATCTTTGTTTCAGAGAGCACGGAAAATTTGTGACGAGAACCACATAGCTGGAGAGCTTCAGCATGTCAAGCGAGTTCTACAACGCAATCAGCTGAAGACTCCACACCAACGTCACAAAGGCCCCAAACCACCTTCAGTTGAGCGGTGCCCTGCTACCCTACCCTACATCAAGGGGGTCACAGACAGAATTGGTCACATCCTCAGGCGAGCTTCAATCAAAACATATTTCAAGCCGCAGAAAAAGATTACCCAATTTCTGAGACCTGTGAAATGCAATATCCCACTCCAGGATGCAGGGGTTTACAAGCTTGATTGTGAGTGTGGATTGTCATACATTGGGCAAACAAAGAGGAGCATAAAAACACGAGTAAAAGAACACATTGCTGACATGAAACAACCAAGGTCTACGAAGTCTGCGATCAGTGAACACACGCTGGATAAACCCAACCACTACATCAGATTCGATAACCCACAAATCCTCGCGAAAGAGAATCGTTTCATACCTAGAATGATGCGTGAGGCTATTGAAATCTAAAAACACCCAAATTTCAATAGAGAAGATGGTTGGCAAGTACCACCTGTTTGGGATCCAATTATCAAAACTATTAAGACCCAAACCCAGCAAAAACCAGCTGCCAGACCTCAAGACACTGTAAGCTCTTTCTGCGTACAACGGAACACAAACCAACTTGACTGATAATTACTTTTATTTTTCCTTCCACCCATTTTAATATTATATAAAATTATTAGAGCTAGGCATGTTTGCTGAAGAGTTTCTTGCGCCGCTTCTTCTCTTCAAGCCATAACATGTTGCGAAGCGGTAGTAAATTAGATTAGGCTCCCATAGATTAAATAATAACCATAAACAAAATTAAAATTAAATAATTAAAATTAATAAGTTGGCGGTAGGCTAAATAAAACTTTAACAATACTCGTTGACACTTGACATCTTTGTCCTCCGTGATCACGGCCACTGAAAAGTGGCCGAAACGTCGGAAAAACCAAAATCAAATAAAATTACCGCGCTTAAAACCGTTAAAACGTAGTTTTATTACATATCATTGGAGATTATTTTCAATGTGTATTTCGTCGGAATTTTTGCATCTAATAATAAAAAATATCGTTTTTTTAATAGTGATTGCTAAGGTCTGGGGCATCCTACCAAAGAGATTTTTTCTTAACAAATATGCATACCTCGCCCACGAAAGTCGCCCAAGTCGTGGCGTTGCTAGATTTAGGGCATAGTCAGCGTGTTGTAGCAGCACTATTGCATTTTAGCCTCACTCAATATATGAGTATATCAGCGTCGCGCATCGAGAGATTGGTTTGTTTACTCGCCGTCCAGGATCTGGTAGATATCGAGTCACGTCTGATCAAGATGACCGGTATATTGCGTCAGTTTCTCTAAAAAATTGTCACTTTAACTTTATTCCACCATTCCATCACCAATTGATGAAGGTATGCTGTTAATGGAGCAAAGTTATCATTTCTGACCAGATTAAGAACATGCTGTATGATAACGATGGAAGAAAGAAAGTGCATCGAAGAGAGTGGAGAGCTTTTTGCACAGTGCTGCACTAAAGGAAGAGTCAGTTACAGTAGCGGTTCATGGACGGTTTGGGGAGGCATAAGCGCCGATGGAAAAACTGAACTTGATTTTGTATCTAGACCTTGCTTACCGTCATTTAGTGTGTCACATTGCATTGAACTGTTTGGAGCCTCCGGAGTCCTGGAGTGATACCTTACACATGTTTTATTAGCGAAAAGTTATTTTTTATTCAGAACAATGACAGGGCTTTTACGTCTTTGTTTGTAACATATAATTTTTTCTTAAAGGGTAAATAAAACATACCTGTTGAACCAAACATGATAGCTAAAGAAATGTAATTTTAATTTAAAACATTAATATTCGTTAAAAGATACCTTGTAATATCCGCAATTAACTAGCTTTGTTTCTTTTTAATGTAAAAAAAAATACATAAATAGAATAGAATAGAATATACTTTATTGTACAATAAAATTTATGAAATAATATACAAAAGCAGATTAGAATTAGGTACAAATAGCGGTCTTATCGCTGACAGCGATCTCTTCCAGATAACCTTGGGATGGAGAGAGAAATATAGCACAAAAGCTAGGGCAGGGTTTGCTGCACAATATTTTAAAAGTGTTACATATTTTATATATTAATATTATTATATAAATATACATATAGATTTATATACACATGATTAAGTACATAATGCATAGTAATATTATATATATAAACATACATATATATAAATATATTCACACACACACACACACACACACACACACACGCACGCACGCACGCACGCACGCACGCACGCACGCACACACACACACACACACACACACACACACACACACACACACACACACACACACACACACATATATATAGTCTATTAAAAGGAATACATATTATATTAATTAAATAAATAGCATAAAGATACGTACAATAATAACAACACAAACTATACTTTGAGGTACTAATCCTTAACAAGTCTATTAAAGGCGGATACAGATTGGGCTTGCCTTACTTCCAGTGGAAGCATGTTCCATAATTGGACAGCTTGAACACTGAAAGAGTGATTATAAAACCTGATTGTATTGAGCGGTGTCTCTAGTCTCATATTCACTGATGACCTGAGCAATTTCCCCTGATTCACATTGAAAAATTGGAAACGTTCCTTAAGATAAGGAGGAGACTTAGGACTAAACAATACATTGTATAATAGAGACAGGATATGCGTATTCCGGCGAAGGCGGATAGGGAGCCACTTGAGCTTAGTGCGAAATTCAGATATATGATCATATTTGCGCAAACCAAATTGAAACGGGTACAAAAATTCTGGAGTCGCTCAAGTTTATCTAACTGGTATTCTGCGAGGTCGAGATAGCTAGCACCGGCATAGTCTAGAATGGGTAAAAGAAGGGATTGTGCCAGTGCAATTTTTATGGTATGTGGCAAGAAATTCCGCAGTCTCCGCAAGGAAGCTGCAGAAGCGAATACTTTGCGACTAACCTCTTTAAGTTGGGGTTTCCAGGATAACGTTTTGTCAATATGAACCCCTAGGTTTTTTACTGAATCAGCGATTGGGATTTGGATCCCGTCAAATGTAATAGGGGGTAACGCGGGCCAGTGAATTTTTGCAACCATCCTCGAACTCCCAACAAACAATCTACGATCGATGATAAATCCTCATTTATGATCTTAATAGCATTTTTTTTTTTTTTTTTGTTGCAGGAGTTCAGCAGACAAGCAGACGGCCCACTAAATGGAAAGCGGTTACCATCGCCTAGAGACATTTGCAACACCAAAGGTGCTACAAATGCGCTGCTGCTCTCTTAAGGGAGTCTGGAACCTGGTCACTAATGCCGGAACACAACTCAAAGTTGTTATGGCGGCATGCTCTAGACCAGGGGTGGTAGCCATCCAGTCGGGCAAATGCCCTACCACCTGGCTGTGGGTTGTTTAGTTGCCTCTTACGACAGGCCGCCCGGCCGCAGGAAATTGTATTCTTTCTCCGTTCCTGCACGGATAGAGAGTTCTCATCTCTCTGCATCTGAGAGTTCTTCCATAGAAGCATGCGTATAAATTTGGAGATCATCTGCGTAAAGGTGGTAGGAGCATAGAAGATTGTTGGAGATAGAATTAGTAAAAATTGCGAAAAGTAGAGGAGATAAGACGCCACACTGTGGCACGCCGGCAGACGTATCGCACCAGGATGAATGGGATTCATCAATACGAATCCGCTGCCGCCGGCCAAACAGGTAATTTAAAATTAATTCAAAATCAAACTTCAGAAGTGTTTCGATTTTTTTGATGAGAAGTGTATATTATTTTAAATATTGTAGTCCTTTGTTTTCCGGGGGGCTTGTTTTAAGGCGAGAATATTTTTTTTTTTTTTGAGAGGGGGGAAATGCATTTCGCACACTACCGGGTCTTTTGCTAGGGACTAGACCAAAGCGATGAGAGTTAGCCAATGAAGATAGCGCAGCTATCAGAGTCAATCGCCGGCCTGTGTGAAAACTCAGCAAGGTACCTCCCTCTATGTGGAGAGGTAACCCATGGGCCAATCCACTAAAACCACCCTCCTCCCATGTGCCCCGCGCTTATGGTAGGAGGAGTGTGAGACTTAGAACGTAGTTACGCCCACGCTGACTCTGCGCATCAGTGCTTGAGAGTTCCCTGGGAAGCAGGACAAACTCACTTCGTGAACAGGGGGATGAATCCTCCGCTCCCTAGATACTGGAGGGCCCCTGCAGCGGTATTACGGGAGATCTTGCACATACCTGCGTCTCCGGGGCCGACGTCGGTACCTACGGGACGTATGCGCACCCCTCTGCAAGGCGTGAACACTAAATCAACGACTATAAAAAAAAACATAATTGTCATGTGTGACAAATGACAGTCGACAAGAGTCAGAATTGATCAGTGATCTGTCATCTGGAATCGCATTCGTGACATTTCGTGATTATGGATTCGATGTTTGCTTTGCGAAGAAATAACTAGTGATTCTGAAATAAAATATCATAATATTAATGTAAATAATACAACAGTTTAATAGTTGTACTAAAGAAACAAAAACTGATATCAAATCATTGATTCCATAGGTATTTCACACAATGTCTCATCAAACCGGAATTCAAGGTATGTTATAAAATTACAGTTACCTCAAAACTTGTCTCTCTTCTGCCTAATTTTAGTGATAAAAGTCTGAAAATACACATTTAAATCATTAAACACTAAGTGTTTGTCGTCTATACGAAATCTGGACTTAATACATCAATAAGGCTCCACCTACGTTGATAGATTTGGATTTGCAAATTTTAAAGATAAAAATAGGATGCGGTTGGGCAAGTCTTAATGCCAATGTCCAAAATATTAATGTGAAGAAGAAAATCTTGTTAGTTAAAATGTGATTGTGATCCCTTTAATTAAATGTTTTATGAACTTTCGTAATATTTATCGCCAATTTTTTCCCTTTACTCTCTGACACTTTTTAGAGATGTTTTGTAAGAAAAAACAATTTACTTTATTTAGGCAAGCTCTATGGGGATAGGAGGAATGTTACCAAAAGTTATCAGGCTCAAATGAGGATCTCGCCTGCCTATGGTACTGCTTGTTGCCAGCTAACATAACTAAGTGGGATGCGGTATAGTTTTAGGGCACATTTATTTATCATTTGAAATATAAAATTAACTTTGGGTGGTTATAAAAAAATATAACCACTAAGTCTAAGGCGGGAGCTCTGCTTTGCTTCGCATCTTCCCTTAGCCTTCTAACTTATATTAAAAAAAAATTATCTGTTCATAATAAATAAATGTGCCCTATAACTATACCCCACTCCTGATAAGAAATGTGGCCACTGATGGTGGGAATAGTCCACAATATTAAGCGGGCACAGTGAACTATAATTAGGTGATTTTCTTATGGATACAATAAATTATTATCTGTGCAAAATTCCAAAATAATCAGATATCTAGATGTCATTAAAAATGATTTTGAAAGTTTCTATATGATACATACATATAGTTTAGGATAATAAAATAGTTCTAAAATGTTGATACTCATAACAGAACATAAGTTACATCAAATAAAAGTGTATGTAGAAATAGATAAATGATAGTGAATTAAGTGAAAGGTGTTTGTCAGAATTGTAGCAAGTGAAGAACCAAGCAACCAACACAGCTGATTAAGTGAGTTAACTACTTTTAATGAATGTGTGAATGTCACTCCTCTTCATTTTACATTATTGTACTTAAGAAAATTTAAATATTTCAGCAAATGCAGAGCTGAAAAAATACTTTGGTAAATGTCGAGATGGAAAAATTAGAGTCATAAAAGTCAGCATAGAAAATGGTTAGTATATACTTAAAATTTTGTATTAATAAAGGTACATGATATTAATTAAATTTACAGCACTTAAACATCCCACTACTTAGCTTGGGCTTCCTAATTTAGTAGAAATTCAATAGAAGCTGGATTGATAGATTTCATGTTTGTTACTTGAAATTTGATTTCTTGAGAATTAATACACAAGTTTCTTTACAATATCTTCTTTGACCTAAATGTCAAGCAAATAGTAAGTGTTGCAATATGTATGATCGGTGAGAAAAACTGCTTCATTGCTGTATACTCCCTAGCCAAGAATCAAAACACCACATAATTTGAATGAAATGTGCCATGTTACCATTAATTTATCATAAGTTTGTAATTGACTTCTGTTAAATACAAAATTACATTAAGGGCCGATTTTTCAATCATCAGATAAAAGTTATTCATAGAATAAAGTATAACATGGAGAAATTAAAAATGTCAGTTGAATGAATAAAACAATTGAATGATTTTACTTTTGAATTCACTCAGTTTATAATTTATTCAACTGATTGATAACTTTTATCTGACAATTGAAAAATGTTAAATGATACTTTTGGTCATTAATATATACATAATTATGTAAATATTTGAAATCCAAGAACTTCCACAAGGTTATAAAATAAACTTGATATTGTTGTAAGATCTTCAGTTTATCCCTGAACTTGATATTGCTACATAATCACTACCCATGACAGGCTTGATGTATAATCCAACTATATTGTTACTCTGATATATAACTATGAAATTAAGTTTATTTTGACATATACTCTAATTAATATTCATTTTTTAATAAAAAGTTAAAGTGAAATAGTTTTGAAATTAATACAAACATTCAATAATGGCATCATTTAAGGAATAAGGTAAAGTTAATCAAGACAACACTTTAAACTTTGCAAATTGTATTATTGTGTATAGTTTTGAATTTTTTTCTATGCTAAAACTATATGATATGTTGTTATTAACACTTTCAAAAAATTGACATACACAAAACTCAAAAACATTTAAAGAATAGTTCAACAGTTTAAATAATATTAGACATGGCTTATGATGAAAATAACTGATAGTTTTACTGTAATCAAAATTAATATGTTGCAATTTCAGAACAGCTAACAATGGCTAAGCATTATCCTACAAAAGGCTCTTGGGAACAGGACTTTGATAAATATGTACCACCACTAGTCATTGATGATCTTCCTTGTTATATTTTGTACAGGCAAGTTTATTTTTAGTGTTTTGTAGCCAAAAGACTTTAAGCTTTTCACTGTGTTTAGATGGATACATGTTTAGACAGTAATTTTACCAATTTTTATCCATAATCTATCCCAGGTACATCTTATTCATAATAGTCATTTATAGATAAGTTAAAATTTATTTTAATGTTATTCATAAATAATGATGTCATTAACTATCACATCACTATTAATGACGCTAAGCTAAGCTAATATGTCTATATTTCAGTAACCATCAATAATAGTTAAAGCTTACTAAAGTATATGGTATAACAACTGGTCTGGTTGTTTTAAACTAATTTTTGGTTCATATCATATCAGCGTTTTCAGGATGCCATGAAACATCATGGTCATGCTTAAAATCTGCTAAAAATAAAAGCAAGATGCAACAGAGTTTTTAAAATTTACTAAGAATGTCTAGTGTAATATGATGAATAATATTAATTATAATTCAACAATATTTACAAAAGAATAGGCACTATGAAAGTTTTGTAATCATTAGTACACCTTTTTTAATCAAATAATTGTTTTGTTAATTATCACAAGGTGCTAAGCTCTTCTTACTTACAAAATTATTGTAATTATTATTGTCATTGAAGTAAACATCATAGGTTATGTTGACAAAATATGTATGTTGTAAATAAAGCAACTTGGAACTTACACCATGTTTGACACTGATATTGTACTATTATATTCAAATTAAGTTCTACTGGAGAACATTTTTTACATAACTTCCTGATAATTATATAAGTTTATTTTAATATATTTCAGATTTGACTCCACAAATTCATTAGGGCATGAATGGCTACTACTTAGCTGGTCTCCAGACAGTGCACCAGTGAGGCAAAAAATGTTGTATGCCTCAACAAAAGCTACACTCAAACAAGAATTTGGTTCAGCACACATAAAAGATGAAATGCATGCCACGGTTAAGGTAATACTAATACTGATTCTATTCACATCAGCATATAAATTCTCATCTCTTCCCACACTAGGAGGAGGAGACAAGCTGGTCCAGAAGCTGCTGCACAATGCCTCACATACTTTATGCACTACTATGATCATTTTTTATTCAGCTGCCTTTGCAATAGTAAATTTAATAATAGTTCAGAAGAGATTGCAGATACCTAAAATAAAATTTCAAACTTTAAATTGACTTGGTTTAAAAATATGTTTTAAATAGTGTATTACTTACAAGTCTAGCAATGTTTTCTATATTAAGAATATGATAACAATCTGTTATGTTGCATACTAGACATTAATGATTTTTACTAGGCGAATGTCATTTCTAGTTATACTCTTCCATGGTTTTTACGAACACTTTCTATTGACAGGACGAAACGTGTCTAAAAGGGTACAAAGCACATTTGTCAGGGGTCAGTGCTCCGGCACCACTGACAGATAGAGAAGAAGCCCTCAAAGAACTTCAAGAGAGTGAACATAACACTAATTATGGAACAGATTCCAGGTACCTTTACAAAATTAATTTAATAGCTTTATATCAAATTATTTATAAAATTTCATGCTATACATAATTTTAGTTTTTAAACAATAATTAATAATCAGCCTCATTAGAATAGGGATGTAGACACATGTTACAATAAATTCTAATATTTTTATGTTTAACTCTTACACTCACTAGTAGCACATATGTGTCCGCGATGACAGTGCAGATCTGCGTTTGTGCACGTGATCGTTTTTGTGTTCTTGTCTCATTCTGTTTATATAGGATTTGTATGATTTGTATGAAATGGGTATATTTTCTTGGTATATTACGAGATAGTGTTAGTGTTAGTCTTGCGGCTTTTGGTAATATCGATAATAGGGTGAAGGGTTAAAAGAAAAGACAACAAATTAATATTTGATTAGGCCAGACTAAATCAAATAGATTTAAAAAAATTGAAAATTTTCAGGCAGTCAACAATGGGTGGTGTGGCGTTTCCAATAACCGAGGCAGCAAAGCAGGGTATCGTCGATCTCCAGATAGGTTCCTACAACTACTTGCAATTTAAAATAGGTAAAAAATCAAAACATACTTATCACAATCAAATTAAAGATATTTCAAAGAATGGTCCCGTAAAAAGTACCTATAATAAATGAGCATGTATGAAAAGATTATTGAAAGTAGATAATATCCTAACAAGTGGAAATTTATTGTGTTTGCCTACCTCAATGAGAAATAGCTGTGTTACTTATTAATACCTTGTTTTTTTCTTACATAATGAATTTTTGTATAAAATTTTAATTAAATTGTGTCTTTAAATGATTATTATGAAACTTGTTGTACTGTATCTAACTTTAGATGTAGTTTAATTTGTAAAATTTAAACATCATTATAAATAGTCTAATTTATTGCAAAAATTCTGATTGTAATGTAGGAAAATGATTTTCTAAGGTAAAACAGTATATGTATGTGTGTGAAATTAAAATAATTTTAAACAAATTATATGAAAGACCTGTAGTATTATGATGAAGACATAAACAAGAAACACAAAAGAAGTAACATTATGATGATAATAATAACATCATCATATTACTCCATTTTAAATAATAAATAAACTTCTAGTCTTTTCAACAGGATGTGTTTATAGTCAAATCAACGGAAATACTTATATAATGTTACAAAACGCCAAAGCCGCCTATACTTTGTATCAGCGTAGCAAGTTATGACGTCATATTTTTATCGAATTGACTTCATAATTTGATATGCTCGTACCCTATTCAGGGGAGTCTTGTTTCTGTATAATTTTACGAGTTTATTATTTAATGTTTATGTTATGTATACCTATTTATAACATATTCTACTTTTATATACTTACACCAAAGTACATATGAGTGCAATATTAATTTTGAACTATTAGAACAAAAAAATATATAATAAAAACTACGTTTTAACGGTTTTAAGCGCGGTAATTTTATTTGATATTGGTTTTTCCGACGTTTCAAAACAAAATCAAATAAAATTACCGCACTCAAAACCGTTAAAACGTAGTTTTATTATGTATACAAGTCGCGAAAACTTAAGAAAATATTATTAAAAAAAAATATATTAAGTAATCGATACAGACAGCATAAAATTTCACCAAATATATCAGCCGTACAATTTTAATATGTTTCAGACTTAGAAGAAGAAAAGATCCATTTATCGAAAGCGGCCAAGATATCTATAGTCGATCTTCCTCAGCAGGTGCCCAGCGACCAGGCGAGGTATCATCTATACATATTCAAGCACACGCACGAAGGGGATCATTTCGACAGTATAGGTATGGAGAAATAAATAAATTGGCACATACATACAACAATACATAATCCTAAGCCGAACAAGTTGCTCTTGGTTTAGGGTTTTATTCAATTTTTAACTCTTGGGCCGACCCAGTCACCCAGACAGGAGTTAATAATGAAACATTATTTTATATTTCTAAATAAGCTCAGCTACTGATTGGAATGGGCGCTAGAGTTGCATGTTTTGGGACTTAGCAAGCCTAGCGTTTTCCACTATAGTATTCATGGATGTTTATAAGCTGTTTTTTAGTAGGTCTTACCTTTACATAACGTTTGTTGTGTTATTATTAAAACTGTTACGAATTTGTGGAATTTGAATTAAAAATGCTGTTGGAATTATTACTAAACGTAATTCACAATTCTTACGAACACAACCAAGTACAAACCGTAAGGCAGAAAATCGTAATACATAAAACACGCAAAGTACTTCAATATGAGATTCCCGTTCCGAATGTACACTTTGTAACGCCTCGATCGCAGTTGAAATTCAATTAACTCGAGCTCAAAGGCCGACCTTATATATTCGCAGAATATGGCCTCTCAGTAACATACCCGTTATTCTTTCTCGAACTCATAAGCTCAATCACTTCTAAGAATCTGCAGCGAAATCTGAACGATAAAAAGGCTTTATGACGTCTTACTGGAGTAGAACACAAATGATTGGTTGGTTAACTTGGTTAATACCCTTGATAATAGTGGTTAAATTTCAATACTTAAGAGTTACAGATAATTTAAATTCCAATGAGTAATAAAACGCGTGTTGCAAGGGATTGTATTTCGTTTTCCGGGAACTTCAGTTGTAACAATACAATCTGAGACATAATTATTTATTTTCCATATCACAATAAATAGGTAATCAATCCCCATTGTGTATTACCATAGCTTGTTTACCTTCAAAATGTACAATGTGCTTTAATTTTTATATGTAAGCCAGTTGATTTTTTGTTATTTGGACTATTTCAGTGTTTATATACTCAATGCCTGGCTACAGTTGTAGTATAAAAGAAAGAATGATGTACTCCAGTTGCAAAGGGCAGTTTTTAGAGATCATCGAGAAGATGGGCGTTGAAGTAGCGAAACGAGTAAGTTGACAGAATGTTTTACTTTCTTGTCCTTTTTCCTTTATAAGCTTCTGGCTTATCAAAATTAACTAAAATAAATAGATTATAATACCATTTAATATTTAATTTTTTTAAATAATAATTCTAACTAATTTTGAAGTGAGAAGATGAAATTGAATGTAATTTTGATGTAGAACATAGATCTTACTTAAAAAGCCACTTGATAGAAACAATTTATTTTAGGTTAGGTATATTTCTTATTTTTACACATTTTAATTTTAGTAAATTCAAATTTAATAGAATAATAGTTTTTGGTCAGAAATGTATGCGTACATTAGGTGCGTTGTTGCTTTATTAAGCGTGCAATGTTGAGATCTTACACACTAAGTTGAAAATGATCAGGTAAAAAAGATCATGTCAAAACAAAGCACTAAATAAGAGAAAATAATACTATCAGAATATATCATTTAAATTGAATATTTCGAGGTGCTATTTCTAAAGAAAGTTTTAATCATCATAAATAAGCCACAAACATATTTTTTTGTAATTTCAGTTAGAAATCGATGATGGAAAAGAATTAACCGAGGAGTTTTTGTACGACGAAATTCATCCCAAGAGAAACTTGCATCGTCCAGCGTTTGCCAAACCTAAGGGTCCCCCCAACAGAGGGGCGAAACGAATCACGAAATCGCAAAGTACTCAGTGAATTTAACTTCTTGTTCCTTTATAGAGTTTTTAATTACTTTATTTTAATAAGCGTAAGTTTCAGATAATCTATTTACGAAATATATTTTATATTAAAAATCACCTTATGAAATTCAACTATATAAATAAGATTGTATTGTATATCTTGTATTATGTGTGGGATATATTTTCACTTTAAGGCTTATTCCAGAAAAGTACTCTAAGTGTTAACCTAAAACTTAGAATAACTTCATATGCATCGGAGATGGCTAAGCAAGATGTTTAAAAAAACTTTTTGGAAAATTAAAGTGGACATTAATTACATTATCCAATTTGCAGAACGCTAACTTATGCACTAGCAAGAAGTGTGGCAAAACCCAATGATCGAACTAGATTAGATCACAAGGGGCCATTCATTAATTATGCCAGGATGATTTTGACATCATCACATATAAGGTTATAAAAGATTTCTCGAATGCTGAACTGCTGAATTTTTGTTTTTGTGGGCATTTTTCTGGAATACGAGCCTCAGGTCAATTGTTATTTGGGGAGTCCTTGTTTTATAAAGTTTGGGAAATTCTTTATGCTTGAGTATCAAATTTTGTCATTATTTATGATCTTGATATTTGTTAGCTTTGTCTTTATTGGCAATATCCCTCGCATTATTGGAAAGGTTTATATTTGAGTGTCCATAATAATGTTATTCAATTGTAAATAATTTAATGAATTCTTTATTTACAAACAATTTATAAAAATCGAAAAACTTTGTTAAATACACGATCTTACTATTGGTATTTTTAACATATAAAGTTTGATTTATTAACCTTTCCTATATTGCATGCATTATTTTATTCATAATTGAAATAGTTTTTGAGATTAATTAGAAGTGCAAATATTTTAACACTAAGAAATTATTTGCTATTTATTTATATTTTCTATATGAAATAAGTTTAAAATGTTGTATACACCATGAAATCCTTAAAATTGTTGTAATATCAGTATTTGTATATCGAATTTATTATGTAATGAACTTGATTCGTATGATAATTTTTTTACTTTATAAAAATGCTCATGTAATATCCGATCCTTTATTGAGAACTTAGTTCAAGTTTGTGTATTTTTTTTATGTAGACGTAGGTAACAGCAAAATTCCTTGAGTTGATTTAGTCAAGAGCAGCTCACTGCGCCAGCGCTTTGAGTTAACTCAAAATTGCATGCGCTGAGTTAGTTGTAATGAACGCGCCACTCGCACCTGTGGCCGCATTTTACATTTGTATTATTTAACAAAGAATATCTATTGAAAATGTCAACTGTTTTGTGAAATGTGCTTTTTCCAACTGCCATAATGCCTTGTTTGGGGTCCGACAAATACCTAGAATTTAGCGAAAACTTGGAAGTTATTACAGAACTTCAAATATTCATGAATATTTGACACTGATCAGATATAGAAATCGTGTAGAGCCATGCTTAAAAAAATAAATTGTATTAACAGCAACACATCGACGCGTAGAGAATACAGTTGATGGCAATCAAATTATTTGTCACTTTTTATCATTTTACAAAATGTTGCGCCTTTATAGTTGGATGAGTACATACTAAAGGAGTCAAATGAAATGAATGAAAATTATTTCTATCATAATATTTTTATTACGATGGTATTTTAAAGCCTGTTTGTGCATGTAAATGATGTTAGAATTTATCGTCGTAACGTGTCATATACCAGATTGAGTAAGCGCAATTGTGCGGCACAGTGCAGTATTACGCTTTTCTACTTTATGTTTTCCTTCGTACTTGAAGCGTGAAAAAAGCGCTCGCCACTTGAATCGTCCCGAAACTTTCTTCTGTACTTCCATATAAACCTACTATAGTAAAGAAAAAGTAATAAAAGTACATTTTAACGGATTTAAGTGTGGTATCTTGTTTAAAAAAAAAAGACCGCGCCAAAATTGTTAAAACGTAGTTTTATTATGTGTGATATTCAGGAAAACTTAAGAAAATACTAAATAAATAAACATTAGAAAAATTACTTTAACTACAGAAGTATTTTTGTATCACCCACAACCAGGGATGTCTAAGAATAATGATTTTTGCCTGCTATAATCGTCAATAAAGAATCTGGAATACAGACCTCAAGGTCTGAGTAACACCTGAATGTTCGGTAATGGAGTCCTTAACTTAGTGATAGTCTCTTAAACTATATAGCTGTTGTATAAATTTGGTCAACATTTTTTAAATATTAAGTTCAGTTTAATCTTGTCCATGTATTTTTAAAAGCATACGCACATTATTCATCAATAAAATATACTAATTGACATTATATAATATCAAAAGTACTTTGTATTAAAAAAAATGTACTGTCTTGCCATTTGTTTTAGACATATTTTGGAAATAGATTAAATATTAGTATCAATACAATAATTATTAGCACAATCTAAATTAAATGTAAATACCTGCCTTGGTGTCGAAATAGTTAAATAATATCATCTACCTAAATGCAGTTCGCTATCTCGCTCGCACACATTTATAGAAAATAGAACATTTTGTTCAAAAACAAAATGCCGTGGTTTGCCGTTTGGCATTTCTTCACAGAAATTGATCCATACAAATTACACTATATTTTGGTATAATAATACATGTGTTTATTTATTCAAAATCAGCCGATTCAGTTCCTGTCAAGGGCAATTGATTTTTCAAAAATCTAATGATGCCACTGTTCTATCCGTGCAGGAACGGGCATAGAATACAATTTCCTGCGGCCGGGCGGCCTGTCGTAAGAGTCGACAAAACAACTCAAAGCCAGGTAGTAGGTCATTTGCCCGACAGGATGGCTACCACCCCTGGACTAAAGTATGTTGCCATAACAACCTTGAGTTGTGTTCCGGCATTAGTGACCAGATTCCAGTCTCCCTCAAGGGAGCAGCAGCGCATTTGTAGCACCTTTCGTGTTGCAAATGTCCATATGCGATGGTAACCGCTTTCCATCAAGTGGGCCGTCTGCCTGTCTGCTGAACTCCGACAATAAAAAAAAATTAAACATTTTGTCAAAATCGGTCTCGAGACTCCTTTGAGTGTTTTTTACTATTTCGTATAGTTTATTTAGGATTGGATCCTGAAGACCCACTTGAAAATTGCACCTGTATAGCGACTGAATTAACTTACAGCAAATTCGTATCCCGCAAATCTTAACAATAAAATTTTGAATCAGGCAAGGTTTCATACTAAAAAAATAACAAGAATTAATTTTTATACATAGATAGATAACTCTTTATTGTACACCAATACAAACATGAACTTAAAGACTAAAATTATATAGGAATATTAAATAAATGAAAATGTGTGAAACATTCGAATTTTATTGTTAAGATATTATAAGCCACACAACCGACACACAATTCAATTCAATTGCCATAGTAACATATGTAGCTGTCGCTATAACTGGATTTGTTTCAGACAGTATTATATTATGTAATGAATGTTAAATGTGATTTGCCAAATATTGAAATAATCATGAATTACGTATTATCTATCATAAGAAGTTAGGATCCTGAGCTGAATTCAAATTCACTAGAAACGAATCACTGTTTACTTTACTGGTTATTTTTAAGCAACAAAATAGCAGATTTTAAATTTAATACTGATGTGTAAATTACAATTTACTTATATAATGCTCTTTTGTATTCTTGTAGTTATATATTCATAATTATTTCGACACTGAAAACTCTATTTTTATACCTTCGTGATTACTATAGTATGTAAACGTAACGTGCAATATTTGTGTCAAATAAAAGCTTTTATTGAAAATCATTTTATTAATAATTTACAGTCATTATATCAATCTTCATTTTTACTGTATTATAAAGATTTTTTAAATTGTTTTAAATAACATTGCTATCTTTTCAAGCTCAGCTAACCCCACACGACTATGCAAACTATACACTGAAAATAAATTTCAAACCTTAAACTAATATAATTAAATCATTTATATATTTGATATCCTCCATCTATATAAACAATCTTGAATTGATTCAATTTATACTCAGATTTTTAATACCTGGGCTAAAACGACAGCCGAATGCTCCAAGCTTGCAACATAAAAAAATCAATCGCAACTATAATTTTAGTCTAAGTAATTAATAATAATAAAAAAATTAAACGGGGTAGGCAACGCATCGGCTCCCTTAGTGTTGCAAGTGTCCATGGGCGACGGTAGCCACTTGCCATCAAGTGGACCCGTCTGCCAGTTTGCCTATAAGCAAACAGAAAAAAAATACGTTATTTTCCTGTAAAATTTCAAGCATGTAGGTAGACCCAACAGTTTCAGAAAAAAATGAGTGACACAAAGTATTACAGACAGACGGATGGAGATGATGATTTTCAGTTTCGACAACAAGGGTCTCGTTTTTGGCAAAATGAATATGGAACCCTAACAACAATGACTGGGAGTTGCATACGTCTAATCATCGCAGTGGACAACGAAGTACTGGCGCCAACGCAACGCGCGAGCGCCCATATGCTGCTCTATCTCGCTCGCACATTATCCGACCCGCTCACGCATTGTGCTATATATTGTAGTAGCTATACGGCTTGTTAATATTTGTACTTAGGTTTGAGACCAGGTTCCAGTGATTCTTAAGAGAGCAGCAGCGCCTTTGTAGCACCTTTGGTGTTACAAATGTCCATAGGCGATTGTAACCGCTTTCCATCAAGTGGGCCGTCTGGCTGTCTGCTGAGCTCTTGCCATAAAAAAAAAAGGTTACCGTTTCCAAAATAAATTCGTTCACATCAGCACTCGACAGTGAATACTACTCTCTGCCATCTGATGCCTCATTTAATATTGCCTCTTGCCGCTACAACAGCAAAAACGCAATACATATTTGCTAACAAAATTAGCCTGTGCAAATTTGTACAGGCCCTAAAATTCGTTGCATGCTATATCTACTGTATTTCTGCAATTTTTTCTTCACCCTTTTCCTTCACTAAAGAATCATGATGTTGTGTCAAATTATCGTTCTTAATAGTCGAAGATTTTTCCAATGCTTGGTTGAACTGATCATGTCTGTAACAAAAAATAGTAATAGTATTTTCCCTATTACGCTCACTTCAGCGACAGAGTACACGATAACTGCGAGAAAAGTAGACGGCGTTAACACCACACTCATTCTGCCACTCGCTGCCGCTCTAGTTATCGGTTTTCGTGCGGGAGTCAAAAAGATATGATTACATGTTTATATACACCTCTCATGACTATTTGCCGCAGAGTGCTTGGAGATTAAATACCTGCTTACAACGTATTTGTATTGATCTTCCAAGATGTGATTATTTTTTTTATGATATTACTATTGTTCAAAACCCTCAAATCATCAAATAAACTTCAACTATTTTGAAATCTGTCATTGACCAAGTGCATAGTGAGTTGTAGGAGCAGTATGTAAACACTGACCGTCTGCGACGTTGTCACAGAAGTGTCACGGAGACTTTTTTGCGGCACCAAAGCAGCAGAGGTAATTGATGAATGTAAATGTGTCATTAAAATTATAACCATTGCAAAATAGGACAAGTAAGCCGAACTCACATAAAGAGATCCTGTCTATTTTTATTCTATTATTATTATTATTGTCTGCTATTTATATAATGCTGAATTAGATGGAATCGAATCAAACTGGTTGAAAGACAGAACTGAGAGGACACTACAGTATGAAATGACATAAAATGATTGAAATTTATATTCATGTGGACTTTCATTCATTTATCTAAATTGAAAGACAGTAATACCATCTAATATCGGCTAAACATATAATCATAAATTATAATTTTTAGATTAAAAAAAAATACAGGTGGGACTAATTCCGACAAGCAGATTCCAAACATACAATTTTTGATATTATTGTGTGTCATCACGTGAAAACTACTAAACGGATTTAAATAAAACTCGACACAGAGCAAGCTTATATATCACAGGGCGCTACTTAGGATACGTTTTATATAAATGATAAATGTAAAATAAACGATAAATAACGTTTTCCGCGAGATAGACGAAAACATCGAAAAAGATTGCGCTGCGATCGCATCCTTGTTGATAACTACGAAACATATATGAATAAAAGTCGACAAAGAGATGGCTTATATCCCGAATCAACACTTAGGATACCTTTTATCCCGATAAATGATGTCGTTTCCATAGAATAGGCGGATTGGCTAAATAGATGGCACTGCAATCGCGTTTTTATAAACAAATAAACAACACGTCATTCGTTGTATTACTTCAAATCAGCTTCAACTCACCTCTGGGCAGATGTCTAGACTATATGGACTTAGTTTCTTTGTTATTATTATATGTAAAAAAATAATTCAGTTTTTGTGTATTAAATAAAATAAAGCTACTGTCCAGGGTTTAACCCGCATAGCCGCGGGGCAAATTCTATTGTTCAATAAGCTCCGAAATCTCGCAACAAATTTCCATGAACACGTTGGCAATAAAGTATATTTTATTAAATTTACTCATTTACTCATATCTTGCTTCATCATTAGGCGTAGCTAGTATAAAGTATAATCTCATACACAATCACTAACTAAAGATATTAATATCAAATTTTGATTAAATAACGCAATGATTGGGCAGCGCAACCAAAAAGATGCCCAAGAGTACCCCTTAAATGGTGTTCTGTTACCAACTTAAATGATCTTCTGGTAGACAAATACACCACTTTTTCATATAAAAGCCATATCGTGGTGCCATTATGATGTCAGTAAACAACCACTCTGACATCATTGTAATAGTAGACTCAGGGCTCAGATTACGCGTGCAAGTTGTCTGTGTGTATAAATTTGACACTGTTCTTTTGGCTCTTAGATTCCTTATTTCTGCTATTGGGAATTAACAGATTTTCATAAATTTTGGTATGATACTTTCGATAGAAAGGATGACCTATATCTCGTATGGAATAATTCTATGGCATATGGTTTTAAAATGCATTTGAACAGAGTTATGAAAAAATTTCTAATATTTTAAAAAGTTTTTACATATTCAAAACTAACCTTGCTTCTTTTACTGAATACAATGCTTTCCTTACATCATTCATACTAAATCCTGATACTTTAAGTATTCCTAAGATGGCCAAACCAGATATTGTACTCAAAACTGCACCTGGAATAAAAACAAATAATTTTCAACCAAATTAACTGTGATACATTTTCTCATATTACAAAATGTTGTAACACCAAATGATACAGTCCTTGTGGCAAGTAGAAAGACATTTTCTCTGAAATTTTGCAATAAAAACACACTATTATTTATTAAAGTAAACTGATATCCTACAACTATTAATAATAACAGGGCCTATGTCTCACTGCTGGGTTCGGGCGTCCCATTTATAGGGGAATGGCCATTATACCAGTCATAAGGCCAAGGTCCAAGGCTGATTGTCGGGTTTGAGAAATGGTTACCTCGATGTGCTGGTTTCATCATGATGTTTACGGTTTCCGTTAGTACATGGCACTACTAACAATATACACATTACGTTTCTGGCCAGTATTTGAACCCGCGCCCTTTAATTTGGAACGCGAGTGCGCTAATTACTAAGCTACAGATACCAAAACTATTGTGCAGTTTTCAGTTTTATTAGTTCAACAATAATGGTGTTCTGTTTTTCTTTTTAACAAAACCTCGCAGCATAACATCACCTTTAAGTTATCGCTTTAAAAAATACATACCTAAGCCAGCACCAACAACAGTGGCGGCCAGACCAAGATGTACCCTACACATTCCCCCTGTTATCGTTCCAGCTCCAATGAAATCAGTTAATCTGGTTTCATCATTATAAACTGAGACAGTCGTCGCTAATAAACTGTAAAACAAAATCTAATGTTAAAATGCCTTATATATAGACAAAATGGTATATAATATGTAATAACATTAGCTGTCATCAAAATCTAGCAACTGGAATTAAAAACAAACATTTTAATAAAAGTTTGTTCATTCATTGTCCTGCTACACATTTGCAGACACATTGTGTTTGCCAAAACATGTGAAAACTGTATCAAGATATGGTATTACTTCCAATAAATTTACTAGATAGGTTTGAAATGGCATGTCATTGAAATTCTTTACTTTTTGTGTCCTGTTATGAAATTTCTTAGGAAGCACTAGCTAGATTACACATCTGAGATGACCTGCTGTAAATATGGATAAACAAGGGTTTATACCATTGTTATGTAATAGCAATACATTGTTAATTTTAGAATAATATCATTGCTTTTTATTTGTTGACATTTAATATTTTTTATTCATCAGAGACAATATGATTTTTTAAATTAAAAATAAGTTAAGCAAAAAAAAACAAATATTTTTTATTAATTTCCCATTTATAGTTTTACTAACTTCATATAATTTTGGAGGCTATAACTACTGTATACAATCATTCAGTAAACATCAAAATCTGTTGCTAAGAGAGGCCAAAAGGATTGTAAATACACAGGCAAGTCTTCTTTCTGTAGAGTCAAATAAGATGCAAGGTTTAATTCACTAAAGAAAATGATATTGATAGTTTGCTTCATTATCAACTTAAATATATCAAGAATAAAATTCTTGATTTAAGACTCCTAAATCAAGAATTTTATTATATTCTTCAGTATACCTCACCATCAAAAAGTTATGTCCATGTTTATTATAGGAGTTTAGCTATCACATTAGCAATAAGACTAGTTTCTAACCTAAAGATTCCAGTGAAGATTCCTAATTTCCAGCCCCAAGTGTAAGCTCCTTTTGCAAATTTAAGTGTCACATAGTCTTGTAATCTTTTCTGGAAAAAAAAACATATTTCTATACTAATGTGCTTAAAATTAGGCTATATCATACAGAGACTATATTAGAGTATGGTGTACATGACAGATTATACCTCATTAAAAAAGGATGTAAGATGGGATGTATGGAGTGCCACACTTACTGTTTTTTTTTTCACAATTATATCTTTATTATTTCAAAAGTTTCAGGCATTTTTACTATTTGGTTACAGAGCCCTAAAACTGCTCAAATTAACTTATATATTTTATTTCAGATATCAGCATTCATATGGATGCATTTTCATAGTTGGTCAGAAATATTATTTTAGGTAGTAGGTATATGGAGAGTGCTTAAACATTTCAATTTATTAAAGAAAATGTTTGATATCAGTTAGAAACTGGAATTCCTACTAACAAATAGAGATATAAAACTTACCTTAGCTTGCATAGTAGTTTTGAATATTGTTGCTTGGTTATTCTCAATGAAATATAAATATGCTTGTCTGGAGCTAACAAATCCACCCATGCATGCTCCAATAAATGCACCACACAAGGATGACTGAACTACACTATGCAATTCTGCAGACCGTTCACCATATTCACTAGAAAAAAAATAATGAAGAAATAGAATCCTTGCAAAATCATGAATATTTTTGTCTGATTTTTCTCAAAAACTACTGTATTTATATGGATATTTGGCAAGATGGTACTCTATATGCCACTACACAAGCCAGAACATACCCATTTATTCAATCATAATTATTTATTAAAAAGTTACCCATATTTAAGGTGCCTTGGCCTGTTCCTCACAACATATTGTTCAAATTTTCTAAATTAATGGACTCTAGAGTTATCATATAGGTAAATGTATAGATATTTGATATATGAATTTAAATAGTGGGGGGTGGTGTTATACTTACTCCTTTTGCAACCCCTCTGGTCCGGAGTACTTTAAATATTAATTTATTGTTAAACATAACCTCACTTATTTATTCACTTATATTATAGGTCCAATGTTTGCATTCTAATCAAAGGATTAGTATGCACAAATTTGAAGAAAAAAACAGTATAAGTCAACAAAAATAAAGAAAAAACACAACAGAGCACATTCACATACTATAAGAGTAGTGGTGAAAATTTTCAAAGTGGCGGCCAATAGAGACAAAATAATAAATTAATATATTTTTTATCATAATCACATTTATTTTTAACCTATATTTAAAAAAATGGATTTGTTCTGCAATGTATTTAAAAATTGTTATTATAAATATATTGATTCATTGACATATTAAAAAATCATCTTGATAGTTGTCTACTAAACAGATGAAAAAAACAAATGTTTTCTACAAAATATAAGGTGTCAACTTTTTGTATATATAAAATAAATAGTAAACGCTTACAGTTGGTTCGAGCATTCACTGGCCGCTATCATAGCACACTCACTCAGATTGTGCACTTTGGTCTAAAGCTAACGTAACCTAAATAATTATTCTAGTCACTGGTCAGTGGTCGTGACTTTCCACCACATATCACAATAATATTAGTGAAAAAATTGGTGATGTAATGTTTACTAAAAATTTATGTTTCAAGAACTCAAGATAGCTGCGCTTTGACCCATAGTTTAATATATAAATACTAAAACTGTTTTTGAGTTTAGTAAACAAGTTTTGAATTAGTTTATTGATTTTTAAATATGAAATTTTTTTTTTGCTTATATATTGCGACAATGGTTGCAAATTAGTTGTGACACTTGCTGACCGCTGCCATAGTACGTTCGCTTGGCTTGTGGGCTTTAGTCGAAAGTCACGACCAGTGACTAGAATGGTGACTTAGGTTAGGTTAGACTTTAAGTCAAAGCCAGAACATACTGGTCACCGTTGTTGCAATATAACGAAACAGAGTAACCAAAAAATTAATATCTAAAGAACTACATATCTCCTAGACATGGAGGTTGCAGAAGGGAGAAGTACTCCTTCCCTCTCCCCCTACTACCTAAAATTCAGTAAACACTAATCTAAAGTTAAATGTTTAAAGATTAGTAATATTTGCTTTTGTTTAACCCTTGTAGCCGGTAGCATCATAACACATTCTCAAAACAAATATTTTCATGATCTTGAGTAGATTCTAACCTCTATCGCGAAGTATCTTTCGCAATCAGTAAAATGATAAAGATAGAAGTATGAATGGTTAATAACAGACTTACTCTGTTGAGTACATGGCTTTAACTCTATCCCAGCCAGTTTTTGGAGCACTAGGAGGATGTTCCAGTGTATTAGTATCATTTTCAAACCGCTTAGTAAATATAGGTATAAAAGATGGCGATACTCTCACCAATCTTAACAACATTATACAACAAATTAAAATGACCAGTTAATAAATAGAATAAGAATTGAAGATTTTTCAAATTATGTTCATTTTATATTTACAAATTGCAATATTTTGTTTTAATTTTCTTTGACTTTTTTTTGACATTTTGTTTTGGTAGAACTGACATAGATCATAATGACATTTGACATTAACATTTCAACAGTAACTTTCTAGCATATTTGTTGTCGTTAATTAATCACCATGGCAGGCATATGTTTTAAATCCACACAGCCTAGTCAGATGTGATTAATTAGATATTTTCCCGAATTCTGGGTTCTTTGAGACTTTAAGACAAACTTGAAAGGCCACATTTAACAGTAAACGGTTAATTTTTATTCACAGAAACACCAAACAAGTGTGTTTTAATATTAAAATATAATTATTATGATTGAACTATTTAGCTTCGTTATCTATATAATAGGGATGGGCTGAATGTGGCTTAAACCGAATACGAACTTCGGCCAAACATTCGGTTAAAACAAAAAATTCGGCCGACATTCGGCCGAACTTCGGTTTCATTTCGCCACGCTTTCTCAAGAGCAACAACATCGTGACCTGTTGACAACGTCAACTTGATAACACCGAGTTGTTGGCTTTTTACACCATAAACTGCCTCTAGTAAATTTTAAGTATGAGTAGGTTGATAAAAGAATAGATTTTTAGACCTTTGATTGAAAAAAAAACACCATTTCATAATTCTAAATTCATAAGTGATTTCAATCAAAATAAACAGTTTCAACCGTGGAGTCCTGAGGCCATGAGCCTCTACCAAAATTTATTGAAACGACTCATCGACTCTTCGGGTTGTCAGAGGGCTGGTGCTTACCTCGGCCAACGGATCAGTATGGCGATCCAGCGAGGAAATGTAGCCAGCCTTCTGGGCACCTTACCCATAAAAAACGGTGATCTAGGCTCAGTATTCTACTTATAGTCTTGAGGAACTATGAGTAGAATACAATACAAATAAGTTAAGTTTTTTTGCATTGCTTTCGATTATATGTAATTTAATATAGCTTTATTCTGTGACTAGCGCCTGCTTTATAGTTTAATAGTTGTTATATACATAGTTACGTTTTATTTTATTTATTTTTTATAATCCTTTCAATCAAAATTAAAGTTATAATTATTGCTAATGTCCCTTAGCCGGGTTTTTTTTTAAATCCAAGTTACGCATTATAATTAAGCAATTGCACTACTTACTGATGTTTCTTAGAGGAATAATAGGTTTATTTAATTTTTTATTTAATTTGATATCTATTTAATTCAAAGACTCAATCAAGAACTAATTTTACTTATTTTTTTATCACTTTGGACGTTAAGATTTCCATGTTCCTAACAAAAATAATTAACCATGAGTATATATATAGATTCCTTTTTTTATATTACGGGTATGATAAATATAATTTCTATTAACTTCAGCCAAAACAGTGCAAGTAGGTATTTTACTTTTTCCTTGCACCGAATGTTCGGCATTTAAACCGATTTTCGGCCAAATGCCGAAGTTTGGCTCAAGCTGCCGAAATTCGGTCAAACCGAACGAATTTCGGCCCATCCCTACTATATAAATAAAAATGAAACGTACAAAGGAGTTTTTGGCGCGAACTGAAAGGAGATGTTGTGCTGTGCAGTTTTATTTTCTAAAAATGTGTAAAATTACTCTAAAATGAACAATAGTTGTAGGATATTGATAGTTTTTGAGTAGTAATTATGTGTTTTGTGAGAAATGTGAACTGTATAGTCTAATGTGGCCTTTTGAGTTGTCACAAGAACTCCGATGAATGGCACTAGCTGATTACCTACAGTTCAGCTGTGCTACACATAGGTTTAAGAAAATGAGGAAACTATATTGTAAACTAAGATCTGGCTTAAAGGCCTAGCTGCCAAGCCATAAACCTAAATAAATAATAGAAACGTACAAGTATATGTAACCCGCATAACTTGATACGATTTTACCGATTTTGATGAATTTTCTGCGAGTTTTGAGTGGGCTCCAGATTATTTAGATTCACAATTGGAACCGGTCGGTGGCGCTGGGATCAGGTCCTACATTTTTAATGCCGGGACCTTTTTATTATTACATTATTATAGTTATTAATAATAAAAATAAAAGTGGTGTATTTATAATTTAACTCGAAATGTGAAAAAATAAAAGTAGAATATTATTAAAATATACATACCAGTTGTCATGCCAAATACTGTAAAATAACAGCCACTAGAGCTTATATGAGCGTATAAAGACTATCAAGAATTAAATACCAGTTTCACAGTTATGTAAGTTTCCCCTATGCTCGGTAGAGAAGAAATGCCTAATGGTGGGTAAGCAACTGCGGCGCGGCACAACCAACAGAAATAGGTAGCTTTAGAAATAGCCATTGAAACAGCAATTCTTTTGTATGTTATGTGGTCTCGAGCCGTCGAAATTCTCACTCATCATACGAAACACACTTAGCTCAAGGCCAACAGTTTTAATATTTAGTAAATCGTGCACCGCTTGAAACTGCAACTCTAAACAAGATAAAAATTTCAGCAGGGTTTATTTACTACGTGAAATATATAGATATTCTAAAAGATATAATATTAATAATCTGAGTACTTTATCTCTTTTTTTACGTTTACTTTAGATCCTGTAGCTTCATCAGACAAAAGTTGTAAAAGATATCAGTTAAATCCAGTCTCAGTTGTAAAACCTTGTTATGTTGCTCTTATAAACGCGGCACAGTCGCGCGCCGGTACCTAATTGGTCACATCACAGCACTAAACTGAAGACTTCAGACCACGAGCTTACCACTTATACGAGATTTATCAGCCCGTTAAAAATGTTTAAAAAAGCTTTCATAATCGCTTTATGCAATTTTGTAAAACGTTTTTATCCTTATTTAATTAGCCCATAAACATTGAACTATTAAGAACAAGGGGAATAGTAGGTACCTAATTATTAGGTGTGGATTGGGGAAATGGGTAAAAATGCAAACTCGATTTTCAACTATATTTTATTATAAAATCACAAAGAATAAATCTAGAATTCAATAGGGGTAGTCACTTAGATAATAGTATTGTGTATAATATTATTTATAATCTCATATTATAACTGCAGCAATGCAGTCCGCTTTAGATATTTTCGCACTCATTGTGTGGCGAGCAGGAAGTTTGATTTCCGATGAAATAAAGTTTTACAGTCATGAAAATAAGTATAACAGTAGTTACAGCTTGCTAAAGCTGTATTTTTCTTTATATATTAAGTAATTTTAAAGAGAGTGTTAGTCGAAAAAGGAATATAATTAGATCCCTGTTATTTTATCTCAATGATCTAGTCTTTGGCATATTAAATTATAACTAAATATTGACATGTTCGAATTGCTTTAGCAAATTATATCAGTATAGGGTAAAGTATACCGTTGCTGGCACCCCCACAATGATCGGCACCGAATTATTTCATTCAAAACATTAATAAATGTTCATATAATTTTATTTTATGGGCCATGATATACAACAATATCATGGCCCGGACTTTTCCGAGGGCTTGCATGGGGCCATGGGAAGGCCAGCACGTAGAGGAACCTTGATAAATTTAATGTACATGTGGCACTGTGACACTGACCAGCGTTTATCCCTGTCTACTGCATATAAAAATATGGCCAAGGACAATTGTAGGGAATGAAAACAAAAGGTACCGGGTTATTGGGATGAACTGCTAATGTGCAACATGGGTGTAAGTGACTAATGTGGGTGTCGAGAGGTGGGATGCGGGTTCACCGAAGCTTCTTCCAACTTATTTTTATTTTATTAAATTTTCTGGAATAAATTGACCGCGTGCCAATCATTGGGGGTCTAACATTGGTATATTTTCCTCTAATAGCGAACCAAGCTAGATGTGCTCAATGAAGATAACAATTATCTTTCGTCACTGGAACAATAGTTTACATCTATTTAACTATTTTAACTTTACACACAACCCTTTAATTTGCACACCTTTATTTAATTCTTTATTGAAACAACTAAAACAATGCTAGTCATGAACTGGAAATTAAAAGTAGTTGACAGTTAATACTTTCTATGAAAGATCTCCTCTGATAAGGATTAATTAACTAGAGCGACTACTGAAAGTAATTTAGGATAATTTATCTAGTAAATCTTAAAGTAATGATTATGTTAATTTTACTATAGATCCTATAAATTTAATTTGTAATTATCAACAAAGTCGTGTATAATATTTACATCCGCAGATTTATTTATTTATCACACGAGTGTAACTGCCTTTTTATAGGTCACATAATACCTACCTAATTAATTTTCTTTATACTCTTTGCGGAGTGTAGCAGTTGGTGTGAAATTACCAGCTATAGGTATTCGCAATGCATCGTAGTTTAAAATTGACCCATTGTATAAGTCGGCTATAATAAGATTATGACTCTTCTATCCATTCAACTCATTTACTCTGTAGTTTTCCAAATTTTGATTAACAGTGTAGTATTTTTAGAACACAAACTTATACGGTGCATTTCCATTATACCTACAATTGTCGCCTTACTTTTTCAAACTGGTATCTTGAAATTTTTGTCTGTCTAGCTTTAACGCCAAGCGTTAGTTACAACTACTGTATATTATACACTGTTTATCTATTATGGACCATCATCAGAAGATATAACATGTCCATCCGTCTTAATTCTAAACAATGTTGCTGCTAAATATACTCTTTATTATAGGTAATATGTTGGTGGTCGCTGGTTTATACACACTTAAAATCTTACATTCAAATGATGATCTAAAATATAGACATAAATAATAAGCTTTTTCGCTCTCCGGAAAAATCACCTATTTATGATACAAATTTGAAAAAGTAATGTTACGCCAGGCAAAATCAGGTTGCACAACAATTTACGCCAATACAGGCAGTTGACGAATTGCTTTTGTGCGCGTAGTATTATGATCGGAACCGGATTTTTTTGCACTACGCGTGAGTAAGAACATTCGGGCAGGTAGTTTCATATAAATAATATTAAGTTGCGCAACCAAATTTTGCATCAGTTTCTATTTATCGTTAGACTATCAAGATTCTTACATGAACATACTTAACGAAGAAGTACCTTAAAATTCTTATTATTTGTGCTTTAACCAGCACAATGATGATTGAAATTAGAAGACTGCGAGTACACTGATATTTGAACGACAGCAAATCAGCTGGTTTAAAATTTCTTTTCTGTCATAAGTTTAGCCTCTAATTCTGGACAGTTCCAACAATATTGAGATCGTCCTATCAATCGGCAGTTACACAACAATTTTCACTAATTCAACTTTTCGGAATGTTTCAGTTCTTTTCACGCTGTAGGAATAAGGGACGTGGCACGGATACGAAATACCCGCCTTCAACTAACATCTCGCGGGCGGCTTTAAAAATTTAATTCACTTTATACCCTGTGCATAGTATATTCCATTTGATAATATTAAAACATAATTATCATTGGCAATATTTAAGTCCCTTACTCCCTCCACAGTTCAACTAAACGATTCGAATTTCGCCTAAATATTACAAGAAGTCCACTGACCCCATAAGAGGAATAAAGTTTCTTATTCACAAGACTTCATAGATTTACATTAGAAGCGTCGTAGGTTTATAGTCGAGTGTAGATATTTATGCCAGGATAATATTAAGATTTACAAGTAAGGATATATCTAGAATACCAATTGTGTACTAATGTACATCATTTCATTATTTGATCCCCTTTAACATTTATAAGTTTTATTTACAAATACTTCTTCAAATTTCATTTGTGTTTTATTAAAGATTAGTTAAAAATAATCTATAAAAAGTAATGATTTTCGGATTTACACTGGTATTACATGGAAACTGTCTTCGCTTACATCAATTTTAAATTTCGAATTTGACCACACGAAATAGTGTTGTCGCAATCAATCATGAAACAGAATGATGAGTTTTGATTCGTCGCTAACACTACGTACTTTAGACAATTGGTATAAAATGTTTACAAATATAATAAAAAGGAACAAAGGTAGAAAGGAAAAGGTGAAAAAATAAAGAACAAAAAGTATCAATGATAATAATAGTTTAATTATGAAATTAAAAATAAGATTGAAATTAAACACACATAAGGCTTAACATTAAAATAAGAAATAGAATAAAAATGACAATACTTAACTAACACTGAACGAAAGTATAAGACGAATGTCGTCAGTGCGAAGGATAGAGTTAAGACAATATCTAAGCGAAATCTTGAGGTATTGAAAGAATTTTTATTTTTTTTAAATATAATTATGCGCCTTAGCCAAAAATTCTATTTATTGATATGTTGGCCTTTATTCATACCATTACGAAATACTAAATATAGAGTGCCGCTAATATAATAAGAGATAAATATTATGAAGCGCAATTAAACGATAAGCACACAACAGGATGATATGAAGAGATATGTATCAAGGATTGGAATATTTTTGTTAACTGGTGAAAAGACGCAAGAGCAGTGAATGAGTGAGCGAATGGACATGGAAACAAAGGCTCAGCATCAATAACACAAGTGGTTCAGGAAAGGACACGCGAATGGAATCAATGAATACATTAGAAAACAATGTTCACAATCATTTTTCTCAACGCATAACTTTAACTAACAAATTGAAACAATGTTCACTTACAATGAATAAAATTGCATATATTGCGCTTAATAAAACTCTCAAATATAATTTAACTGTAACATTTTTTATCAACTTTTCAATAAACGTTAAGATTACCTTTTACCTAAAATAATGTGTATTGACTTTAAATTTGGCATCTCATCCTAAACACTGATCTATTTTTATTATTTTTAATAATATTACCATTATTATCTAAATATTTAAAATACTTTTCTAAACACATAAATCCCTATAATTATCTATTAGTCAATACAATGTTATTGAGAAAAGTTTAGGCCTGAAAACGCTACACACAATAGATGATGGTCGACCTCTACAGATCGAGCCAAAGCCATCGGTTACAACTGCAAAAAGTATTTTAACACTATATTTCATTACAATCATATAATACGCTAACTACTATGATATAATGCAAAAGTGTGTGTAGCGTTCTGCGCTGAATACAGTGGATATGTAATCTCCTCTTTGTGATTTTGTTTCTATTAAATACATATTTAATTAATTAATAATTAATTGTTTAAAATTACAAATGCGCACATAGCGCCGGTGTCACACCCACCTGACCACCATTCGCCATTCGCAAACCTTACACACCATACCAAAACACAGGCACAGAATCCTGCACCCAATTAGAAAAACATTTTCAAAAACGTGCAAAATATCACCACACCCTGGTCACCTAACATTATCTAAACCAAATAACTACTTTACGTACTTATCATATGTAGGTATTGATTAATACAATTTGTATGATTAAATTTTTCTATTAATTCTTACATAGTAATGACATTCTAATTTTTTTTTCAGTTTAATCATCATACTAAGCTCTATTTTTAATTTTTTTTAATTACGTGATGTATATTATACATTTTTATAATATAGTGTAAATATATGTTTTTATAATGTGTTCACAAATGCTTTTTTTATAAAATAAAAATTCTTATTTTTTTCTTATGTCCTGTTTACCATATATCTTGTGACACGTTCAAAGTAATGTAATCGATAATATTTTTCAAACCGATGTGGCGACTCTGTGCATAACGAATCAGTTTCCCGCTCGTAGCGACGTCACTATGCGCGATCAGCTGTTCAATTTATCATTCACTTTGCACGAACCGTACTTTCTAATCGAAATCCGTTCCTTTACCCTAATTGAGTACCGATAGTGTGACATTGGTTGTCGAGATATGTATTACTCTGCAACTTACATTCAAAAATATGACGTCATTCTGCGAACGACGGCTGACAGTGACATGCGATAACGTCAATGTAATAACTCGTCATATATCAGGTATCTGTTTCACGCATTCTTTGCCTAATCACATAAACTGGACGTGTAACTGAACACTTAATCTGGTCCTATCATTTAGATCTTAGTTTCCGCTGGACATCTTCCTTCTTTCAAACCAACAAAAGGCCTATCAGTGTTTATATTATATGAGAAGAATCTTATTTTTTTCGCAAAGTAAAACCACTTAACGCACAACTTAATCTCTTGCTTTGGACTAGACGCAATCCTAATTAATTTAAGAAGGCAAAGACGTGTGAAAAACCAATCCGGAAATTATCTAAAGTCCGAGAATTGTAAGAAGTTAAAGTCATTGAAGTGATCGTTATCTATGTACAAAAAGAAGTGTCGAGGGAAGATATTTATTTAACTAAAATACTGTTTAAGGGAGTTATTTGTGATCTAGGGTAAATACTGGTGATTAAATATGTCATAGAGCAAAATCAGATCTCGCTAATACTTTCGAACGCCACGTCGGAACATTGCCTACGACGATATGGCAATACTGCGCGATCCGAGGGGAAATTATTCTAGAGAAAAAAGGTCTCATCACTGGCCACACTAGAGCACAGCGCTGGCGACCATAGACAAAATAAATAATTTCCTTATATTTACTGCTTAGTGAAACGTACACACGAGCATTTATAATATGTTGTAGCTACCATTAATTTAAATTAACATCGAAATAAATGCATCATGTCACTATTATGTCACTGAACATAACGTTTTAAAATAGTGATATAAAACTAGATGCCTTAGCAATAAGAGTTGTGATTACACTAACTAATCGTCAATAACTACATATATATTTTATTGAAATAATGAACAGAGAGAAAATACATATAATGAACGTAACAAGAATGGAAGCATCGGCAATTGTAAGGGACGCCGACCGTGAGACAGAACCGGCGTCAGAACACCGTTATATCTAAAATACATTATTAAAATTATCTCTAAAACTAATATTGCACACACATACACATTAATTTCTAAACGTAACATTCCAGTATAATAAAACAAGAAAAAATGTGTATGCGTACAAATAATATAATTTTAATAAAAAAAGAAATTCAATTATAGTAAATTGTGCATATTTAAATAGATATTAATAAAATATTATTATAAAATATAATTTAATAATAACTTCAAAATTATATGTGACCATGAAACTCTTCAACAATGTGCTCAACCGTTGAGTGATAATATAACTGTAATTATTGTATAATAGCCTGCCATCAAACAATTAATTTTAAATCAAGCAAGGCAATGTTTCACATTGCTATCAATACAAAAATTGCTGATTACAAATAAATCTAGCGCAATCTAATTGCAAAATAAACTGCTTTAATTCATTCCAAATATTCGAAATCACTGGAAAATTAATACAAGTTTTATATAAAAAATAAAAATAATATACGCGAACAATATTTAATTTAATTATACGTATGGAATGAATATCACACATTATAAACCCTCTCTATAGTGTGTTTATGATCTGGAGATATTGTATAAATTACGACGTAATAAGAAATTCAGCTGCGTTATAAACACGATGATAGTTACCTTAGATAATGACGTACAGTAACAATATATTATGTACGTATTCATTAAGAAAATAGAATAGCACTTATTCACTACACTGATCCGAGTAAGCGTAATACAGATTATATTTAACTTTTCAATCGAGCGAAGTTCTCGATTTGTGTGAGAGGTACCATGTAATTGACAGTCGCATCGATAGCGCTCCCGTGTGACTCGACTTCCTAATCGCGTTAAATAAACACTCGAGTTTGATGCCACTCGAGTGACGCGGATAGGATATTAGCCTAAAGCCGTCCCTATACGGTATAATACAACCACTTTTAAAATTACCACAAGCAGATTACCACAGCCACTATGGAAAATCATACAATTTAGTTTCTTTTTTCAAACGTGTGTTTCCAGTTCTTCTTTAAAACTACAACCATTGCTTTCGTTCCGCATTGGTATACATTGTTCTTATTGTAAATTGTGTACCACGTTCATAATTCATTGTCCGCGTTACATGCTTTCATACAATTCGGTACAATAATACATCTCATAGATGATACCGGCGCCTATCCGACATTGGTTGTGTGGCGTTGGCTTATCTGTTGACGCGACTGACAATAGTGTGTGATATTCCGAGAATATGTTTGCCCGTTTAGATACTAGATTTGGAGAAGGACACTCTTAGGTGGTTGGACTCTGACAGCTGGTAGTTGTGCATCTTGATTAGCGCCGCGACCGCGTCATCGATTGATGGCAGCTGTACCAATGCCATTTTGCGATCCTTCCTGAAATTATAAAACAAAACACATTCAACATGATTAGATACGCTTTGATTGGATTTAAAATTTGGAGAAGAACACAATGGTGTGGTACAACAGCATCTTACAATGCCATCTATGATTTAAAACTTAAGAAACAACATTTCTTAGGAATTGTTATTTAACACCGTTTAATAACAAACTTAGCTGACTTAGCCTTAAGTAGTTGAAGAAAATGATCAAGTAAACTTACGGGAAGAACTTGAACGCCTTGATTGAGAATCCCCGTTTGGTGAAAGCTTCCTTGATATCTTCCTCGGACACGGTCGCTCTGTGGATATAAAGATTACATTGTATATCACTTCGACATACATCTAACAATGTTGAAATGAAATAGGTTTTGAAATTGGCCAATAACTTACGGAATGTTGGACAGATGCAATGTGGCGCTCGGCGGGTATATGTTCTGATAGTTTTTGCTGCCGGGCTTCTTGAATCTGTGGAGCGGGCTTTGAGAATAATCCCTGCAAACATACGAAATTATGTCTTAATTATATTGATAGATTATAAACTAAAACAATGAAGAAAACTAAAACTAATCAATCATAATTAAGAAATACCTATTAATTATTAAATTGATTAACTAGAACTTATATTTTCGTAGTGTTTTTAAATGCTTATGATTTGTGTATCTAAACACAATCAAGCACCATGAATATATAAATTTTAGGCTTGATAAAATGATAACAAAAACGCTAAAGAAATAAAAGTAATTAAATATCTAACTAATTATTTTAAAACAAAGCAAATATATATAAGTATTAACCTACCTGGTCAATCCTGCATCAGGTTGTCCTTCCTTCGGCAGCTGCACGGTTTGATGTTTGCTGAGCATCACACGCATTGCCTTGCCGAACACGCGCAACTTATCCATGTGAGTCATCGCTGAAAAAATAACATGAATAATACAGAAACGTTTTTAATGGCTTTGTAAAATCTAAATAAATCGATTCCTAATTTGAAATGTAGCCTATGAGAGTTCCGTATGGAATTCCCAAAGCTTAAACCATCGTAAACATACTAAAATTTACAGAAGCTACTTTACAAATTATATTTTAATACATTACTCATAGATCTCAGACTTTTAGTACATTTCATAGTAGGTACTGCCATCATCGCATATATGGGTCTAAAGGTTCTGTTCTACTTTTATCTAAATTATGTTAGCTGAGTGCTAGAATAGAAATGTAATGTACCTAAATGCTGTCGTTTACGCTTTTTTCATAACAGGGTCGATATATCGCATTAGCATGAAACCAAATTTTAACTTCAGATGTTTAAGAAGGGACTTGTCACAGTCTAAAAAGCATATTTCACAGTTTCACACAGTCTCAGTTAATTGTAATTTATAATGCATCTAACACGCAACGAAGGCTGTAATAAAAAAAAAACAATCAGATTCGGTCCACGAACAAAAGAAATATTGAAAAGTGTCTAATTAAGCATACCGACAATGATCCTTTCACTGAAACAGTGTAAATAAAGGTCTTTCATGTTACAGGGAAAATAAACTGTTGTAAGAGAACCGTGAGAGCACTTGTAATCCTAAATAAGTAATGAAACAAAAGGATTTGAGAAAAATCTCTGTTCGAGTGAAAGTACTTTTTACTGTCTTCTGTTTTAGCAAAAAATTGGGTTAAAGCAGATTTACTTGAATATATATATATATATATATATATATATATATATATATATATATATATATATATATATATACATATATATATATATTTGGTTATATAATAAAGAAGTCTGAATTCAAGATATAATATATATCAGGTGTGACAAATAACCAATTGAAATTTTAAATATTGTTAGTTTATGGTTTAATGTGTGTTTAAACTGATTATTCCCTTCGGACAACATTAATTGCTTGTTTATTTAACTTCTGTCTCCTAATTGGAAAATTGATACTTAAGTATCTTTTACTTAAAGATTCACTTTCCATTAAACAGTATTTGTTATATTACTTTCATTACACAATATTTCTGACATAACTGTGAACCTGACTGAACTCACTAACACCCGTTAGCCACTCACATCCATGTTGCCCCTGTCTTCTATGGCATTTTTTGGGGCCCATGCAAGGAGTGGCGATTCACCGTCTGCCCATTTTTTCATGTTCCCCCAACATTGCGACGGGCAAACGCCATAGCCCCCATATTTCCAGATCCCTAGTACCACTAGCAGTTCACCCCAATAGCCCGATACTTTTTGTTTTTATTTCCCACAATAGTCCTACACCGGCCGGGGCTTGTCCTTGGGTGCATTATTATATGATGTAGACAGTGATAACCGCCGGGCAGTGTCACGCCACATTTACATTAAATTTGTCAAGGGGCCTCTACGCGTTGGCCTTCCCATGGCCTCACGCAAGCCCTCCAAAAGTCCGGGGCATTTTTATGGTACGTGGTTTTTAAAGACATACAATAAAAATACGTGTACAACAGGAATGTTCTTTAGAACCACTGCTTTTCTCTGCAGTTTCAGTTTATAAAGAACAATCCACAAATGTTCCACTGCTGGTCTCGACCCTCATTTTTAGTAGAACGTATTACAGTTTAAGAAAAATTGATCCAAGTATGTCATTACAATTGTGTTCTTTTAACCTGTAATTGAAAATAATCCTTAGAATGACATACCTAGATGAGCTTGGTGTGGTTCCGCCATCTGAATGAGAGCTGAATCCTTCTTGTTGTACAAAATCTTCACCCGTTGCACATCACCGTACACGCCTACATACAAATAATTAATCTCAGAAGATACAAAAATATATAAACCTTGCATAACGAATTAACTAACAGAAGTGTAGAAGTTTTGTATGTGTCTGTTATATTTTCACGCTCAATGTTGTCTAGTATAAATAATAATAATAAAGAACTAAACTCACTACATTTAAACACTCAAGTTTTATAGCTACAGTAAAAAAGTATTTTAGTAATATGGCGGTTTGTAATATATAATGTTTTGAAACGGGACAGATGGAAAATGATACAGGAAGAGAACAACTCTAAGATCTAATTTGGTCACGTTAAGCTTTCGATTAAGGCTAGCGGTTACAGCGGCGTTTTAGCCAGCTGTTTCAAGCGAATTAAATACTGCAACACAATATATTATTGTTTGTGTAATTTGTATACTGTTAAATCACATCTCTGTCCGGTGATAATAAAGCTGAAATAAATAGCCACCACCACTAAACGTTCAATGTCTGTGGTGATGATAGCACGAGTGAGCGACAGCTGTCGTGTGACAGACTCGTTCGAGATACAACACGATCAATCTCTTGCAATTCAATAAACGGACAGTTTTAATATATAAATGATATAAACGAAAAGACAACACTGGGTAAACAACAGACAGTCTAACTTAGCTACGACTAAAGTGCCTGAAACACAAATTGTCAAACGAGTTAATAAAGCAAGTTCAAGGTTCGCAGTGTTATCAAGCGAAGCTTTGACAAAGTGGTCGGATGCGGTTATCAGTATAGAAATCGTGAATGTTAGCTGACAATTTGTCTTCCAGGCGACAGGGCTCAAGAGCATATTAATGTTTTTAATATAAAATACGGAATGTATGTGCACACGTACCGAAAAGGGTAAATAGAGCGTCAGGCGTGACCATCTAAAACAATAGGAAAGAGAAAAGAGACAGTATTATAAATAGTCGTAAAAGATATCTGACATCATGTCTATAAATAAATTAGCAACTTATTTTTAAGGAGGTTGAGTAGAATATAAGTGTAACAGCCTGTAACGCCGCTCCTTATTATTAGTGGATGCATTAGTTGTGTTTATTGATTCGTGAATCCATTATGGAATAGATATCGGCACAGACGTTACTGGCTGTGTTAGCGTAATGTAAGGTATACAATTGGCCAATAAACATTTAGTACTGCGAAAGAATTGTTTACAAATAAAATTTCAATAATGAATTTGGAATAATTTTGGCGGTTAAATTTCGATGTACCATATTGTGAACATACCGCCCCATATTTGGCCAAAATATCCTATATTAACACTATATGTGATTGCTTACCTTATTATAATTTAATAAAAAAAAACAATATTTCAAGACAAAAATTGTATCGATTTGGTTTAACTGTAAATAAGCACACGTTAAAGAAACTGATTCATATTTACATAGCACAAAGGGCGAATGGATCTAGACCAAATAAACAGGTAATTTAATACCATATTTGTCAAAATAAAACTAAATGCCGTTAGTCAAACTAAGTTAAACCTTAGTAATATTTAGATATATTTTGACTTGATTATAAGTAATGAAACTCCATGTAGACTGTTTTTGTGATTAAATATCTGTCGTAATCATTTATAAATTAATTTAACTAATTCGAAAGCTAAATCCGCTGTTAGGATGTAATTATTACGAAACACCCTTAACTGCTTCTGTTAGTGAAATACAAGTAGTCATTTAAGAGAGATTCACATTAGAGAAATAAGTTTGTAGAATAAATAGTATGTTAGATAAAATTACCATCAAACTCAATTTAAATCAAATAATCAAATTGAGAAAATACATTTACATCCAAGACAGTACAGCTCCATGCCGTGTACTGTATCTGCCTATCACATAACATAGACTAAATAGTTTTAACTTGTTGTCTAATCCTTAAAAAATCATTTATATCAGAGCTTAGTTTCTATACTATGGAATTTGAAATGGTTTGATGACTTGTGTTAGTGGAGTACTAACCTCCTCGTTAAGATTGGAGACGAGGAGTACGGTGGCAAGTGGCAGAGGTGGGGCCGCTAAGGCGCGAAGGGCTGGTGAAGCAGGAGTCAGGGTTAGAGCGCCGAAGGCCGGCAAGCCGACACCGCCAACGCCCACGCCGTAGGGTGACGCCAGCCCTGAGCCCAATCCCAAAAACTGTGGGGCTAACACTCCACCACCTAAAAATACATTCAGAGTGTTTAGCACCAATTTGTGCCCTCATTAGAGAATTTAATTAAAATACGTGTTATGATTTAATCTTTATTAAACATCAACATTTTGTACAATATAATTTGTAAAGACTGACGAATTTTATATATAAGTACGGTTAATTTCTCTATCAGATTTATGACATGCTTTTTTTTAGAAATGGCATAATTATTGTTCTATATTTTGTTCTTACGTCTTTTATAAATCATGAACAACATAACATGAATGTTAATTATCTGTACAATAGTTTGCGTAATCCTTTGAAACGCGTTGAAAAATTAATTAGATCAAATTTTCCACATCATAAGCGGAATATTACATCTTTCCTTTGTTGCTCTATCGGTAGTAAGTATAGCGGCAGTATAATTCCATTATATGAATTCTATCTTCTACAGGTAACGTAAATAAATAAGGAAAGAGCGAATGATTAAAAATTCAAGAAAGTACTTAACAAGGTCCGAGGAACAAACGCAACATATAAAAAGTATAAAAGATTTTTTACACCTTATATAAGTCGAAAAGATCGGTAATCTCTCTACTTTTAATCTCAAATACAAAATGGCAAGAGCAACTAACTGCAGTACAAAAGTAGAAATTTCGGAATGCCGGAGTGATCCCCCGCCCCACATATCACAATCCTCTACGGTGCAATATGGATTTATGGAAAGTTATTAGTCACTGCGGGAATATTTAGCATTGAAATATGAGTAAGAAACAAGAAAACAGCTACCGCGGAATGGGACCGTGTAGTATTTGAAAATATAGCTCCACCATTCTGTGGAATTGCTACACAACAGGGCCTTACTTTACTTCGATTGAATTACTTAAACAAACATATGGACCGACCAAGCAATCTATAATGTTTCTTTTGTATAAATAAAAACAAATTGAATCTTTCAAATGAACACAAAGTTGTTCAAACACTATGTTCGGCTTTATACATCAGAATAAGCTTTTAGAGGATCTACTTTGCTAAAAGAGAATAATATGAGCGAAGTTTTCAACAGAATATCGATTATAAGCGTGAAGATTTAATTACAAGTCTCATTGGATAAATGCAAGTAAATAAAGAAATACTTAAAGATCTAGGTGCAGTAAACACAACTGTGGTTGAATTGGTCAAGGGCTTAATAATGTTCAAGGGCAAACGATGCAGGACGCATAATATAATAAACAGTGATCATAAACGAGACGGAGCGCAGTGAAAGAAGCGTCCACGGTGCTCGGAGTATTATGGGACTAACTCATCCTGGATGTGAGGGCCAGGGCGAGGCGTGCCCGCAGTGACATCAACTCACTGGTCAACAGCTGGTGCGCATCGCCGTCTCCGGAGGGCAGCGTAGGGTTCGTGTAGTCCCGCGACTTGTCATTGTTGTATTTCACGTTGAGACAGGTCATCTTCGAGTAGTCGATGCGCAGTGTGCAGCACCCGTTATAAATGTTCTGACCGTCCAGAGCCTGTTCAAACAAAACAAATTCCAAATTAAGTTTGCACTTTTTATTGAAGCAACTTTTCTCGTTTTACAGGAAGAAAATAAACGAACAAATTATAAATTCCATCAAAAATATATTAGCACTCGAGAAAGTATTTTTCAAAGGTCGCGAGATTTGTTATACAATAAAGACGTTTTCATTAAGTTGACATAATATTTTTATTACTTTCAGTAAATTGTGTGCGCCTAAGTAAGCCGCTGGAATAAAAGCTTATAAATGTGTTATAACAAAAATACAAAGTTCCGAGATGTCGGAGAATGCATAAGTGAATAAAATGAAGGTAAAAAGGAAAGTAACACGATGAATAATAAAGTGGATGTACACACTAGCGGCAACAAAGAAGAAAAACTCGCATTATGACCGTGTCAAAATCGTTATGTTTCGGGAACAACAGCTATTTGTTTGTTCGCGACGCCTGCGGGAGGCTGATAACACCATATCGCGATAGAAAAGAGAATTAATTAAAATGCAACAACACTCAACCCACTCCTACAAACTTTATTCTGCTCGACGGTACATTGTGCCTCTTTTTGGTAAAGGTTGATCTTTTATATTTTATGTTCAAGCGTGGCATGCATTACAAGAAAGTAATTTGATTAGTGAGTAATTTGAGCAATAAACAGAACGTAGCATGTTACTAAATATTTTCGTCTATATAAACTATTTCTTTAAATTTTAGTGGAATACTTTTTTATTTACTAACATACAAGATAATAAAAAATATATCTAAATATTATATAATCTATCGTAATATATACACATGTATATATGTGTGTATATATATATATATATATATATATATATATATATATATATATATATATGTATATATGATATTATAAAATTCTAAACAAGCCGTGTCTGTACATTGAAGCTATTAAAAAAAAACCAACTGGAATACGACTACATAAACGATAGAGAACACGATGCAATTTTTTGTAGATTTGTGTCTGTGTGTCTGTTTGTTCTGTGGGTTGTTTTGTCGCCTCTTACGACAGGCCGCCCGGCCGCAGGAAATTGTATTATTTCTCCGTTCCTGCACGGATAGAAGTTATAAATAGTACAAGCGATTATATGTGACAAATCGGTGCAAGATGACAGCGTGCTCCAGAAGGCTGGCTGGATTGCTACGCTGTATGGCGATGATTATTACTTGAGCGAAATATGAGCCGGCCTTCTGATAACGGAAGGCATCGAAGTGTTTAATCTACTTTGGGTCAATTAAAATATGTTTTATTAATTTAACCAATTAGCGATATTATTACAAAGAATTTGTAGGCACGATTTTTATTATTAACATTAGCATTAATCTATCACATTAAAATCGCAGAATTCACGAAATCACTGGACTCCTAAATTAATAATCTGTATCACAAAAACTACGCAAAATATTGTGCAAACAGACACTGAAATACCAGTACCTAGAGACAGAAAGTTTTGTCAGGGGATAAAAATTAAAAGCTTGAATTATTTAATTCCAGGGGAGTAAATTGGAGTTCCTTTGTAACCGTCATCTGTCAAATGAATTATGTCATCTTTGCAATGGGCTGAATTAGCCGAGAAATAAAAATGTTTTAGGCATTTAATGCCGCAGTAACAAATGACACGACTCATAAGGAAAAAGGTATTAAGAAAGTATAATCGTCGGCTTTGGGTTTTGTTATCTATAAGTATGTTAGCTACAAATAAAATAGTACATTCTAATAAGCACTTAAGGATACTCTTTTATAGACCAATAAAAATATCGGAGACTCGAAGAAGCAAAAGTTCGATGTCGGAACGAAGGATATTGGCTGTAGATTTAATAAATTTCTGTTCTATATGCAAATGCGACCCCCTGATGTGTAGACGTGAATAGATTGGCTCGTTTAAAGCTCAACTTATATGGAAATGCGAAAGGCACGTAAGAAACCGAGAAGAAGATCGCTTCGATACGTAATTAATTTTAGACCTTCGCGGGCCCCAATCCAATCTCAATGCCAAATGCAGGCGAAAGCGTAAGCGAACGTAACGAGTAATTAATTTACAATTCTAATGTATATTTTCCCTTAATGCATAGACGTCGTTAGACGTATTTAAAATTCAAATGAGAAAATAATCTGTGATTCCGATATTATTTCAATTTATACAATTTACATTGATTGTTTGGCCTAAACTTTGATTCAGTTTAATGTACATCGGATTATAGCATTCTTAAGGCAAGAACTACATAAAGTATGATATTCGCAATTAGTCCCGCAAAGGAGGCCCTTCCCCGTTCAACGTTTGTCGCAGATTTTCCAAAGAAAAGAATACGAGGAAAAAAGTATAAGAGGAGGGCAAGAAGGATTTTGAATTGCAGATTAATTTCTTACTTTTTTATAAGCTTTTCGGGGGCACTTTTGAATTTAAGTCGGTCGTTACTTTAAGAACTCTTATTTTTGGCTCCGTAATATTGTAATATAATTTGCAAAAATAATGTACTTTATTATTATACAAATTGTTAACCAGAAAAAATTGCTATCAAAATATGACTAAGTGGCCATTTATTTGATTTCAGTAGATATTTTCATTAGTAGATTTTATAGTTTTAAATGTTACTTATATGTTTGTAATTAAAATTGTTAGATAATTTTCACGATACCATAGCCATTTTGGCGAAAACGGAACACCAATGAATATCATCATTTCCGTCCGTCCGTCTCTATGTCACAATCATTTTCCTTGTAAACTACTATATGGATGAAATTGACTAGGTAAGTATATATAATTTATATACCGTTACTTTATTTATCTTTATGCCATTAAAAGTTAGGGATGGTCGCTGAAAACATTTTTGTGTACGTCGTAAGTAATTGTGTGGTGTATCTTTCGTTAAATTTTAAAAAATCACACCACCGTTTCTTACTTCCTTAATTTATGTAAGTAAATGTTCTAGTGAGATATTCGGTTTCAAAGTATTAAAAGTTACGTTCCCTCCTATAAACTAACTAAACTGTAAAGTGCAGTATTCTGACTAGTCAAAATGATGGATCATAAAAATACTTTCAAAGAATATTGGTTTGAATATTATGCTTTGAGTAGAGCTTTTGAGATATGGAGTTACCCTATGCCTTGTTGTTTCTGTAGTGATTTGGTGAAAACAGACAGACACTTCATAGTTCGTGGACTGTCACATATTTGTCCGATTAGACAGAGATCCAAGCATTCAAAGATGTAGATGTGAAAGCAAAGGCGGCATCACTATAAACATGTTTTATACTACTAAATACATATCGGTTGTGATAAGAGAGTTGTGTATGTAACCCACTACCATTTTTATTATGCCTCTCCCGATCAACTCCGTCAGTATCAATATTCGCGGGAATTTCATTTTAATATTCTGAAATGGTTATTTGCACTCGCGGAGGGAGTCGTAATTGAGGTAAAAAAAATATTAGGAGGAGTGACAAGGTGATAAAACGACAAACGTCACGCCCGATTTGATATTGGGATCTTTTACAGCGTAATAAGGAAAATGAATCGATGACGCCCATAAATTTGCGCTGTGAAATTTATTGAATTCCAAGAAATTTTCATTGACTACAATTATTGGAGAGCTGCTCGATTTGAGATCGTGATAGGTTCAATGAGATAAGGAAAGGTCGTGTTTAGGAGAGGCACAGTAAAAGGAAAATAATGATGAATAAGCAACGAATAAACAAACGCTTTAGATATGAAAGCAAATAAACATAGTGAATGAAGGTAAGATATCAGTCGAAAGATGTTCGTAGCGGTCTCATGGTGAGACGTAACAAGTGTCCTCTGTATATCTTAATCACGACGTCGGTAATTGTTTTATCTTTAGCTCGTTAGAACTCGTTTAAGCAAAGCCTTCTTAGTGAAGGATTAAAAGCGGTCCTCCTTAATCCACCCCCTGTTGCTAATTCTGGCCGTTTTTCCACAGAGACCAGATAAACGTTTCTGTTGGGGGTACCAAGCTCGTCGCGTTTAATATTTATAAGAGCCCACATAGCTCAAAGTTCTTCTGTTGCCGGTGCAAGAATTACGCTGTAACGCAAATGCATTTGGTTTTTATTCCGGGGACGCCCACAGAGAATAAGTAATGAAAACATTTTGAACGATTTTTAGGGTGAGCTCCGTAGCTATTTGGACAAAAACGGGTCTTATAATTATAATTTTATTTTTACTATTTCTGGCAGTTCGTGTAGATCGCAGTGGTTTTCCTCGGAAACTACCTACTCTACGTGGATAAAAATTTTACCCGAAGATGTAAATTTAGCACTACAAAGTTATGTAGCGAAATGGCGAAAAACGTGGTGGCCGCCACAGATGTAACTAAATATTTTTCAGCCAGTCATGTGAGTTAGGTGTGACTTACGAGACATATATTGAAAAAAAGTTAAGAGGCTAAACAATCACTTTTTTAATAAAATCCCAGAAGGCAAGATATACTCTTAAAGTCCCTAAATTCGTGTAAATTATGCCCCCTCCCCCCTCTACTTTTAAACTATTATGGGGGGGGGGGGTTGGGTTATTTATGTATACGAAACGCTTGGTTGTGCTTTCATATTATTATAAATCATTACATATTTAAGTGGGTGGCTATTGATCACTAGTGACTAGACTAGATATTTAATATATTTTTTAATTTATTCAGATTTTAATGACTTCCATTTCAAATTTCCAGAATAACCCATCGCAGCAAGAGATCGCACATTTGCATCGAACTATTTCTTTTAATATATGAAGTATATCAAGTTTTCCTGGTGAGCAGGGAAGTGAATTTATGTATTTAATTTATATACTTAACTCATTTTAGCGACAAATAGTGAATTAAAGTACCAAATATATTTCTGACTAGTTGCATTATTAAAATATCATAAATAATAGGAGTTACCTACGTATACTAAATGGCATCAGTAGTGAATTCAAAAATGTTTGCAATAATGAGTAAGCAACCCGCAGTTAAATAAAAATAAACAAACAAAATACAGCTCTGATTCACTTCGCTTACTGTTCGAACTATCCAAAAAGCGTTTAAAAATTAAATATATATTAATGGAATTTTAATGATGAATTGCACTTTGAGTTGTATGCATTTTTGATGGGAACCCTCACTTTTTCCATATATTCATTTTGTATTTGAATATCACTGCCGGGAAAAAAAACAGACACTATTTAATTTTACGCAAAAACTTACATATATTTTTCCTTTGTATCTCAACTTTTGATTGAGCTAGACAGTAAGCGGCAGTAACCATAGTAAGGGCAAACACAAGTTACAAAATTATAAAGTACTTTGAATTCTACTACATTTTTTCAAGGCCAAACAAAAAAAAACCTATCATAAGTAGTTTACGCAAGATTGGATTTAATGTATACACCATAACTATTATACTGTATTTATATTGCTGAAAAAAGCATTTACATATAATATAATTTTAGAGTTTTGTACATATAAATATGAGGCAGGCTCTTTCACTCCATCTAAAATGTATGCATACCAATGGAGTAAAACTTGCTGTACTTTGTACCTCTTAAATGTAATCTCTACGCTGTCGGTATGTATTTTATACAAGATATTTCAATTATAATAATATGTGACATTTGTTCAGTATCTGTAAGTGAATTACTTTTCTTAAATTAAATATTTTTGAACTGCTAACAATAAACTTTTCATGGAATATTACCATTGACTGTTTATGAATAAAAAAAGAAATGCCAAGAAGATTCAAATTTGAAATTGACTAGACATCGGACTAATTACGCCATTTGGTGGCGTGTCGCCGCTTGTTCCATTAGACATTGTAATGAATACCCGCGGTTACCCCTAATTTCGGATGCCGATAGTGACAAACTTAAATCGTGACACGATCGCACCTCAGCCGCACCCACTTGAATGGTTGACGAGTTTGCTTTGGAAACGAATCTAAATGGGCGTTAATTGTACAAAGAGGCGCTTTGTTTGGGGCTAAAGATTTGTAATAGTTACGGCCATGTCCAAACTAATCATCGGATCGAATTCATAGTTAAAATTTATTATACCTAAAAGTTCCATTTAATAAATAACTTCATGCCTATATAGATGTAAAATTGGAAACATAAAATTATATGCAGATTTTAAAGCATTCAAGCATCAATATCTTATTAGAACTACTCTGCAATAATAATAATTGCGCATTTTTTTTATAATCAACATACAAATCAACAATTTAAATCTACATACTACAGAGTAGTTAATATATAAGTATATTATGCACTTTCAAAAGCAGTCACTAAGACGATATGAAGCCACGGCTTACACTATGAAAGCACCCAAACCGACAAGCCATTTTGTCCACGAACAATATATCTAATTGTTCTTGAAACATAATGACATTGTTCCACAAACCCCCTAGATGTAGTGGGCGTATGTGAACTATGAGTCCTCGCACACAACAGATTCGCTGGTTAATTATGCTCGTATGTTGAAGTTTTAAACTTGTCTTGATTGTCAACTGAGTCGTGATTACGGTAGGCAACCCAACCGCATAATACTAACAAAACAACTGCTAAACAATGTTTGACACGTAACTAGGTGATGCAGAGTGCAGTTCGGGCGTTGTTGACAAAGTCTATAGGAGCCCAAACAGGGGAAAGCGATGAGACGTGCAATTACAAACGATGCCAGGACAACCGAAGCAGCTCCTGTACTGTGGGCTGCGAATCATTAAATTTCTATGAACTTTGAACGTAGTCGATGAGAGCGTTGTGCTCTGTGGTAGGTGTGTTTATGGTTATAATAGCATTTAGTACGCCATTCTTTGGATATCTTTATTTTAAAAAGCAAAGTATTATGTATGTGGGAATGATGTATCTTAAACGCATTATGTAATGAAGGTAAGACGATATTTCTTAACGAGCCCAAAGTGTGAAAGAAATGACGAGTGAAAGAGAGAATAGTAGATTCGAATAGACGACGTACGCACGACGCAAGACGCTCGAAGTTATATTTTAAAATATTGTACGTTGATATTAAAATTACTACAAAATAAACGCACGCGCATCGCCGATAACCGAAACTCGCAAAGTGTTGTTTTACTTGCCAGCCCACATCCCACAGTTATTACTGTAAATAGAAATACAATCTCCGTTGTGTATAATATAGCAAATTAAAAATAATCTAGGCAAATAAAGTTAATCTTATCGGGAATTAGGATAACAAAATTAGAAATATATGCGATATTGATTTAAATGTTTCTCTGTAAATAATTCCATACAGCTTCGAGCTAAGATATAACATTTTTGACGGTTACATTGTTTGAGCATGTCTCGGTGTTGACACAAAGACACCGGTTAGACGATGCCGCAGTGCAAAGTGCAATTTTAAAATGTAAACAAAGCCTGCACCTTGAGTCCATAAACGCTATCTCGGATTTTGCCTTATTGAACCTCCGAGACGAGGAATAACCTTGTCATGTAACTTCGTTTATATGGAGAATACGACCGCGTGCCACTGGCATGTATTGCTTTTTATATTAAGTCATATCAGTGATAGTCAGATAAATAATTCGTTTTGAATTGGCCTCATAAGATAAATATGAATTTGATTCTCTTTTTCTAATTGAAGTTATTCTTCAATTACAAAATAATACAGCTAATATAATAAAATAAAATCTGGGTTGAAATCTAAAGATAATAATAAGTGCATACAGAAAAGTTGTATTGCAAAACTGAATAATAACTTTAAATCACTGGTTCAACATAATTATAGATTTAACATACTAGATGATATATAGGTAGGGGGGTTGGAGAAGGGACGATTGCTAAAAATAAAATATAACCGTGGCCACTATATATGTAAATGAGGTATGAAATGTAATCTGTGAATGATTAAACAGGTCAGAAGAAATTCTAGCAATCATGTACGCTGATAGTGAGCAAATAATACCCAAGAAGCGATTCTAATAAACAAACTTTTCATGGTGTTATTATTATACAATGTTATAACGTATGTGTTTGAAGACCACGGGCCATAGAAATGGCCCGGACTTTTGGAGGGCTTGCGTTGAAAGGCCAACATGTAGAGAACGCTTGACCAATTTAATGTAAATGTGGCGTGACACTGATCGGCGATTATCCCTGTCTACACCATATAATAATGCACCAAAAGGCAAGCCCCGGCCAGTGTTGTACTATTGTGCGAAAGAACAAAAAGAACAAAAAGTACCGGGCTATTGGGGTGAACTGCTAGTGGTACTAGGGTCTGGGAAAATGGGAATATCTGCCCGTCGCAATGTTCGGGGAATATGGAAAATGAGCAGAGGGTGACTCGTCACTCCCTGCATGGGCCCGAAAAAATGCCATAGAAGACAGGAGCAACTACAATTTTATTATACATGTATGTCTCTGCAGACAACTAGGCTTGTTCTTGCTCGGTCACTGAACGGAGCGATCCGTACTAGTACAATTTGTCAGATGTCCTAATTCGGTCTTATAGTTCATTTAGTACAGTTTAGTACACTGAACGAATAAGAATTATATTTTGATTTTCCTTCATACTTTGCAGGCTTAGGGCTGTCGTTCTAATCAATACCCGTTTATTTTTTACATAAGTTATTTAGATATTAAAATATCTGGTTTTTTTTTTCTTAATGCATTATATAAGACATCAAAATTTTATAGGTATTTGTCGGGTTATTTTAGAATAAGAATGTAACCATATCGTTGCCGCTCGTTCAGTCAGAGTCAGCCGCGTTCCGTGTTTGTTCTGCGACAGTTTGTAGTATAGTACCAGTGACAAAGAATACATCGAGAATGCAGACTATTCTATACGATCACGAACGACGAAGTACTAAATGAACGATGTCCTAAAACGGAGAAGAAATAGTTCGTTCAATTCAGTGTCGGGAATTTATTTCTTTTAGTACATAGTACATGTACTACACAAGCCTACAGACCACGGGCCATAAAATGACCCGGACTTTTGGAGGGTGTGCGTGGGGCCACGGGAAGGCCACAACACATAGAAGCCCCTTGACAACTGCAATGTAAAACTGGAGTGACACACACACACTGTAGTAACGAGCCATACTAACAATAGGATTGAACAAAAAATTATTCTTGAATGTGTATGACCTTCTACCAGTAAAACTAATGTTTATAGAGATTTGAAAATTTTTATGGAGTTTTTATAGATTTTGTGATTCTAGTGTTAAATCAGATAAATCAATATATGTAGTCGAAGTACGTCTACCCAGAGACTTAGACATTGTTAATATGGTTTGTCAACGACAGCTCTGCGCCAGTTATGGATGAGGTCGTAGTACACAGAGGGCGGTCCGAACTCGAATCACATCGCTATCAATCATAACTAACTGATGGAACGGTCTAGGGTCTGATTAACGGCGGACTCAACTGTGCCCACCACTAATGACCTGAGCCGACGTTCCTTCATTACATTATGACGTTTCATCAATGTCAACATGCATTTGCATGGTGAAGGGTTTCAGCGTTACTGAATTTGTTATTCTTTAGACAATATAGCTCAAAGGCATGTGATACGTTTGGTAGGCGTTCCTGTGGAAGAGATATAGACGCACTTAAAATCAATTGATGATTAATAATTTATTTATTTTTGTATTATAAATCTTTAAATAAAAATTAAATGCTTTTTCAGTTTACTTTAAGGTGTTGTGGTTATATATTTATTTAAAAAAATGATTTATTTATTAATTATTGTACATTAGATTATATCAATTAAATTATAAGATATTTATTATAATAAAACTACATATCGATAATATATATGTGAAAGTGACATTGTCTGCATGTGTGTTCCTTCTTCACGTACATATTAAATTTTTTATAACGAAAAATGGTATATTTTCCGCAAAATAGGGACTCGAAATTTTGGGGAGTGAAGCTGAATAAACAAAAATCTTAAAATTTTTCTTAGGAGTATTCAAATATCGCACACTTGGAATCTTTTTGTAAGCAATTAACAGCAGTGCAATTTATTGTATACTGACACTGCAATTGCGTTACAGTGTTTGTACACTGTCATATTACGCAATGTCTATTATTTGCATGTATTAAAAATTTTATGTAGTAGTATTAAAACCCATTTTATGATTTAATAAAGTTACTTTGCTTCTAGCCTACTTAGTTACATTTAGAGGTTTTACGAACTACCCTAACGTAGCAAAGACGGCTTAGGTTTTCGCTACACTACGTAGTGTATTAGTTACGAGCGGTGCGCGTATAAATATAAAGTCGGGGGCATTAGTAGTACATTTCGTGTCTACGCGCATAAGCCGCTCCCCTGAAAAGATTTGATGGCGAGGTTAGAGATTTATGTCAAGGATCATAGAGGCCGGGATCGAGGGATTTCAGCGCTCCTAACATCCGACTGTGGCCTTTGTGGTTGGAGCACTATCCGGCTTCACTTCACTTTGTACCTCTTACTTGTACTGCCACTTGCCTCGCGGGACGTTTTAATTCCATTTCGAGAAAAATCTGCGGCCGATCCGGCCGGCCGAGTGGCTACGTGAGCCGTATCGTACGAGTGGACCGACCCCAAACGGAGGCACACACGCAATCGAGCTCTGTAAGGGGTTACATGTAACTAATTTTGTCCCCCCCGAGCACTGTGTGTATAGCGAACAGAGCGGATAAATTTACAGTTTAACTAGGGAAATTTAATTAATTTTCATGTTGGCTAAGACGAGACAAATCTTAGTTCATTATAGTTGGGTCTTATCTCGGAATGGAGTATGTACACGATGAGATTATGCAATTAAGGCATGTGCAAAATTTAGTAAAATACAATTAAAGTTCATTTTTTAAACCAACAACATGCAGTAATATTTTAGAGTTTCCTAACCATTTTGGCAACTATAGAATCCTTGTGAACGACATATATTTTCGTATGGTCTTTGTGTGTCATAGTCAGCGTAGTGAAATGGCGAAAAAAATACAGATTACGGGTTCCTCCGTAACACTATATATTCAAAAGTGGGAGTTTAATCGACTTTTATTCCAGTATTGGTAGCGCTATATTTGCTTCCAAATGAGACTATAGGATCTTTAAAAAAGACTTCAACTAAAACGGTTTCTCGTCTATTACCTCTTTGATTTTCTCTCAAAAAACTTGTATCTCGAACTGGTATTTAACCAAGCCATCTAAATAAGGATTCCTACAGTATAAACGATACCTTATACTTTGATCTCTCTTTACTTTCAAGTTTTTCCAATCAACTGGCGTCTTCTTAGTTTCTTTTTCTTCCATAATCCTTCCTCTATTTGAACATGCATCCTCTACCACATCACCTACCTTCAGATACACAGATACACATACCAACCACGGATCGGTTTTTAGCGATAAGGCCGCCCGTTGTACTATCTCTTGTATTTTTCCATTTCTGTTTATCTATGTTTTGGTGTACAATAAAGTGTTGTCTATCTATCTACCTTCATTTCATTATTTACACAATTCTCAGTTTCCTTTGGGACGCCATTTGTATTGTTCTCTGTATTTTAGTCATTGTGTATGTACACTGTACTGCTACTATGATACTTCCATGCTAATAAATTTCATTTAATTTCTTACACTAAGCAAGTAATAAATATTTCGAAATAAGAAATACAGTATATAGAATATATAAGTATTTATTTTTGGGTTTACAATGCAAACTCGCTAGTTATACAGCAGTGTAGTTACGATGTCAGATCCGTTAACGAGTGACAGACTTATTACTGTCGTCGCAAGCCGCACTAATGTTACTGCTAATGCATTGTTATAGCGCTATCTGAAAGCGCTAAGAAGGCTGTGAATTTTATGATCGGAAACATAACTGCAGTTGTGCCAGGACACAATTCTTAAGCTTTAAACTAAACAAACTAGTCTTCGCACCGATAAGGGTAGATACTGAATTATGTAATTATTGTTGTATATTATATTAATTATTGTATAATTAAAAGTACTTAACGCAAGTTACGAGCACGCAAGGGTCTAATGTGTTACTTAAGATACGGCGTTGTCAATGACGTTAAACAGTCATAGATAGCTCAAGCCATCCACAAATTAGGTCACACGAATTTTATGATTTTTGTACCCCTCCCCCGTCTTTGTCACGCAACTAGTCACAATTTTGCAATTTTACATCAAGAAATTATTAAATCAAAACAGCACTTCCGTAATTAATATTAGTTCCATTTAGTTGTTATTTTTTAAACACTATTCTCATACATATAGAGTTGGAAATATCTTGAAGTTCCTTCGTTAATAGTTCAAATTTCGTCTTTTGAAGCTTAAACATATTAGATTTTGAAATGTGGCGACAGGAAATTTAGGACCCCTCGCACCACTTGTCACACTTCGTCGAAAACTTAACGTGTTTATTGTATTTATGGATAACCCCTAACGTAGCAAATCTTAACGCGCTATAAGTAAGTTGCATTTGGTCAGTTACTAGCACTAACGCAGGTGTAGCAGGGCAAACAATAATACACTAAATAATAATCGGCAAACAAGCAGACTGTGCATATTTCTAAACTAAGCAATGTTGTATGTACACTTATGACATTCTGAGGCCGATTTCAGCAACGGCCAGATCAAAATAAATTTCGATAAGGCTGTTTCCGAAATTCGCCTTACCAGAATTTCTTACATCCTAGTGACCTAAGAGCGCCAACGTTTCTAAACTTAAGTGGCCGCTAAGCTAATTAAGAACAGATTCAATTACTAAAATAGTTTATTGATATTTTTTTTTACCAAAAACAAAAACAGACTTCAAACTAAAAAGCAAAAATAAATATTTTGTACATCTTGAAGTCAGTGCATTTTGCAAATTTTGTTCTTGTTTTTGATGTTTTACTTAATGCCGACTTCAAGATGTTGCAGACAATATTTTATTTGCTTTTTAGTTTGAAGTCGGTTTTGTATTTTTTTAAAGAATATTTTTGAAGTGAAACTTCTATACAGACGGGGTCTTACGATTTTTCGCTCACGAAAAAGCGTCACGGCCGCGCGTTCTAATATTTATATTTTTAAACTCGTGATATCTTTCGAATGGGATGTCCGAATTGAATAATTCAAAAAGTTACATAAAGGTATTGAAGCAGTCTTGAATATGAAGTAATTTATTTTGATAAGGATGAATACCAAGATACAAATAAAGAGCCTTTTCTAGCGGCGGTATTTTAATTATTTTTTTTAAATAAAAGAACACTTATTGTGGTATAACTATAATAGTCAGACATATGCTGTCGTGTCATTTTTTGTAAATAATGATGTGTTCTGCAAAGTCGTAGTACATTATTCTATTCTACCATCAATAGTTTTCGCAGCGCACGCGAATTTAGGCATTTTTTTTACAGCTTGGGTTACATTATTGGAGTTTTAGTAAGGATCCCTAATTTTTTTGGAAATATAATATAGCCTACCTATGTCACCCGGGGATAGTGTAGCTTGCCAACAGTGAAAAAAAAATTCAAATCGGTTCAGTAGTTTCAGAGCCTCTTCAATGCAAACAAACAATCTAATCTTTCCTCTTTATAATATTAGTATAGATATTTATATAATATATATTTATTATAAAATGAATTAAATATTTGCATATTATAAAAAGCGCAAGATTTTGTGCCGGAAGTTGTTTAATAAAATTGGGAGCTGGGTTGCCCTAAAAAGCGCTATATCTAACTCCGAAAGCGCTAAATTGGCACTCCTGGTGAGCCGAACGCCGGGGAAGTCCCGTAAACGAGTAAGCGCGCGAGAGAGCGAGCGAGGATATACCTCGTTCTCCGACGACCTCGTCCCTCTAATACCTAAAATCGCGTTCTGCGAATCGGAAAGTGAAATGTTCCGAGCCGCCATTAATGGAGGCAAACTTAAGTTTGCATCGAACTATACCTCTGCTCTCCACGTGGCTGGGCATCACTGCCTCTATTTGTGGTCTGTATAAAAAAATATTAATAAATAATTTTAGAGTAGACTATGAATATTTTTTTGGTTTCCGGGTCGAAGTCAGTTTTTTGTTTGATAAAATAAAATATGTTTAGATAAAAAGTGCTTTCATTAAAATGTACCTAACCTAACCAAATCATAATTTGCAGTGAACCTGCGAAAAATCGAAATTTGTGCTGGGACACATATTAGAAGTGATACTTCAACGGACAAGTGGAAAAACGAAACGCAACGGCCAAGTTGAAAAACGAATGGCAACGGATGATGTTAATGTACTTGTCCAAGTTGCAAAACTTGCCCGTAAAACTTCAAGTTAAAATTTTGTTGAGATTTATATTGTCACTTGTCAGTTGAAGTTTTCCCACTTATCCGTTGCCATTCGTTTTTCCACTTGTCCGTTGCGATTCGCTTTTCCACTTATCAGTTGCCATTCATTTTTCCACTTGTCCGTTGCGATTTGTTTTTCCACTCATCCGTTGCCATTCGTTTTTCCACTTGTCCGTTGAAGTTCCACTTCTAATATGTGTCCCAACACACATTTCGATTTTTCTTATTAGTTTAATTAGCTTTAGGAATAATATATTAAGCGCCTGTAGAAATTGTACTACTGGCACGCATGTGCAAGTTTTGCCATTTGAGGAGTGTAGGTACTCGGTGCTCTTTAACAAGGGTTGCTCTCGATTTTCCTGAACTCCACTCATCAGATCCTGATGGTGACCATGAGTTCACCTCAGGAGTATACTGTTCTGATTAAAGAAAAAAAATTAAAATCGATCCACAATAGGTGGAGTAATCGTGTAACCTATAAAAAAAGATACAGTCGAATAGAGGACCTTCTTTTGGAAATCGGTTAACAATCGAAAGCAAATAAAAATAACGAACGTGTGGGTTGACATAATATTGTTTACCAGCGTCTATTTATCGTGTGATACTGGTATAGAAATGATATCAGTAATTGAAATTTAATCTGTTCCACGTATTAATATTAAAGTAGCCTCAGAAGCAGTTGCAATGTTCCGCGCAGTTGCTCCCTATTACGTCCAACTCCAATCGCAGCCGACGAGTTGATAGGACTTAGCGTTGCTAAGTTTTCACCACTCCACTCTGCCGGTGATATCTCAATTTCACGAGAGGTTTCCCCGCTTCCGAACAATAATTTGTTCCTCAAATTATAAGCTGAAGATAAATTAACACACCTAAAAAAATTAGTCAAACATTACAAGTCGTACAAATAGCGTTGACGACGTAATCGTTACGCTTACATTTCGTTTCTTGTACCACAAGTTCAAGTATCGCAGGAATTGGGCGTAAAGAGCAACTAATTAGAGTGGATAGTCGAGTCGCTATTTTAGAATTCATTAGTGAATTGTAGCCACGCCACAACAGAGGCATTCTGCTCAAATTCGGTGGAATAATAAGCTAACAAGCGCATTAGTATTGGGTTTATAAACATATTTGGAGCCTCGGCTGCGTAAACTTTGAACCGGTATTCTATGTAAACTATTTCATTTTCAGGGATAAAAGTATAATTATGAATTCCCGTTATCAATGGTACATAAAAATATCGGTATAACAGTTTAATGGATATTAAATAGAAATAACAAAAAATCCAAACAATCTCGCTTTAACGTTTTTATGAGATTTCCACATGGCTTCGTTGGCTTAGCTTTGTATTCGTATTTCATTTTTCCGGGATAAAAATATCTTGTGTTCAGAAAATATATATAAATCAATTTTATAATATATATTTTTTATATTTGCTTGTAGGCAAACTGATAGATGGGTGCACTTGATATAGCAAGCGGTGACCGCCGCCCTTGGACATCTGAACAACAAGGGAGCCGATGCGTTGCCTACCACGTTGAGACTTTAAATATCTGTTTACGTCCTTTTTGAAGAGCCCTATATTGTAGCGCTCTAACAAAAAATATTGTAAATATATGTACAAAATTATAAATTTACAATAATCCGTTTTATTTTTAAAGCCGTAAAGAAGAACAAGCCAATACCCAAGTATAATTAAAGATTGCAAACAGTTTCATAAAATAAAAAATAATACTTTCACAAAACCGGAACGATAAATGTTCGTGGCGATCAATCGAAAACAAAATAACAAGTAGCGATTCATAACCATGCGCAGCACAAAAAAAAACTCGATAATTATTATACTCGCGAAGCGAGTTTGCGGAAACCACAAAACGAAATTTAATTTGCCCTGAACGCTGCATCAGAAATAAAGTTAAAACAGACGGTGCAGTAGGCGGGTGTACGGCCAACTTCTAACGCAAATGAATAGCGAATGGGAAAAGTTGGGCCGAGAAAAATGATGTCCCACTCGGCGAGCCGGGCGACCATTGTCGTTTGCGGCTGCCATGTTTGCCGATATTATTGTTATTAAATGCACATAAATTTTCTATTGTTGTTTTAGCTTGGTTCAGTGTTATACATGAATTGCACATCAAGCATGATGTTACTGAAACAGATTTTAATGATTAAGAGTTAAAGGAAAGCCTGTTGAAAAGTACTGTCAGGACAGTACCTGTCATGAACGCACCACAGGTAGTGTGTTCGTGACACTATATAACCCACTTGCTAGTAAATGAACAGTAACAACACAATGTTTGAAATATAAATCATTAGTTAGGATTATTTTTAAGGAATAAAATTGATTACCTACTTTTAGTGATATTTTATGTCTAATTCACTTTAAATTAAATACATAATGATTTGATATACAATAATAAAAAGTAATTTATAGCTTGGTATTGTATATTATATAATTTTAAACAAAGTACAATACGAATATCCAATGGGAGTATCAATTTGAAAAAGGTGCTAAAGTCAGTAAAGAGATATAATCCTACTTTGAAGTAGTTATCATATTATTACTATCAATTTCGTTTCGCTTCTATCTAACCATCAATTACTTTACTACAAAATCAATTAACCTGATTATTAATCACGACAGTCTAGCTTAAGTAGTCGATTATCCAACGTATAACCATAAGACGGCAAAACACATAAGCTCTCACAAGTATCGGTATTAAACTCCTAGGTACGCAGTTCGAACCGAGCAGATAAGAGACCAAGTCACTTCATTTCCAGATAGTTCGAAAGCGAGTCATTAAAGTGAATGAAACGTGTGGCAATAGGAACTTTGTTTTACGGCTTCACTTTGCAAACAGTTAAATAAAAACAAGAGTTGAATACTCACCGTTTTTGCCGTTTGCGCTGATACCGTATCTGGATATTGAATGAGTGCTTGGAATGAATCTGTAAACAAAAAGAATACATTTAAAACACGTGTATTAGCAGTGAAAAAGCGAACACTATTTTCGATGAAGACACATGTAAACAATTCAAGACGGCGAAACAATTTACGTAACATTCTTCCAGTCGAGTGTTCGATGTCTTACGGAATTCCTGACAGGCAATATCTTGTTCACAAGAACGCTCAGACAAGGTGAAATTGGCGCCCGACGCGATCCTCCAACTCTTCAAGAGTTAGTCGCACCCGTGTCTCAGGTGCACCCCACAGCTATTTTATCACATACAACGGCTTTATTCTGTATTCGTGTAAATAAGTTTCGAGCCCATTTTACTTGCATCATAAATTCAACAAGAGTTCAAAATTTATTACCACTATAGCTCACTCTCGAGTATGTTGTTGAAAATTTAATGTGGAAATATGACCATGTTTGGAGGAAATTTCGAATGAGTGACTTAAAATAATTTGACGTGGAATATAAGTGTCTATTGTGAGAAAAACATTGAGCAGTGAAACAGGCAGTAAATGTGAAAACGACGTAGTTGAATGTGCTCTTAACATTCGTTTGGAATGGCTCCACAAGTTATATAGTTCGTCGTCCAGTCTATTTACTGCGAGAGGATAAGCGTTAAACCCCCTAATTTAAGGCATGAGCCCGACGATCATTGCCGTCCTTTGGGTGAGAACATAAATTCACATTTTTAGGAAACATTGGTCCGCTACGTTACCGCACCTGCGCTGCCCACATAACCAACCATTAAATGAAACGCTGCGACTTAGGCAAGGCTTACTAATACCAACAAAATGTATTGAATAAAGTTATCATACACATACGCAGATGTTTATATGGATTATTATTAAATAATATGAAATTAAATTTATTGCATGTTTGTTTCTTCTCTGTTACGGAGATTATTTGGTACTTAAGCATTAAGAGAATCGGAACAAAATTAAATTCTATTTAATGGGATACGAAAAGATATGATTAACTTCTGTGGTTTATCGCACTATTATCGTGTTAGGTTAAGTAGGTACTTAAATAGTATTTTATTTTTGTTACTTAATTAAAATTTACTAAATATGTATATAATGTTCACCATTTATTTATATTTTTCTTTTTATTTACACTAATTTTTCCTCACACATTTTCCTACATAGCAAGAAGAACCACTCTAGGCACAACAAACGTCGGTGTAAATTAAAAGTAACGCGCTGTCTCCTTCATACATAGTTAAATGGCTCTTTAAGGCCCCATATTTTTCTTCGGTCTGCCATTTGGGAACATTAAAATGGAATGCATAAAAGGCTTACCGCAAATTGGAGTTTTTATGTAATTACATTGTGAGTAAGCAGAAAGAATTCTGTACGAACAAAAGACTTAAGTTTAATTTCACAAGGTATGTACTGTACTGGTTAAAAGAAATTTGAAGTCTCGTCAATAATATAGGAACATATATAATTATAAAAATTGGACATCCGTAAAATGCGTTGTAATTGATAAAAATAAAACCTTACAATGCAAATAAAAATATAATTAATTATTTTAAATATCTTGATTTGTAGACGAAACTAAGAATTTCGTCATGTCCGTCCGTCTGCCTTTGTTTATATTATGTATGTCACAGAGTTTGTACCACAGGCGTGAACAGCTAATACATGCAAATTGCACATGAAAACGTATTTAAAAGAATTAACTATTCTTAAACATAGTACAATATTTTTTAGTAATAATAATATCAGCCCGTAAATGTATATATGTACATATCTATCACGGGCACGCTATAATAACTTTCTGAGAACAATAACTATACCTATCATAGTAAAGATTCCTTACGATGTTTGGTTTTATCATCAGTACGTGGTAATTATAACGATATACACATTAGACCAGAAAGCTCCCTCCTAAACGGTAAACTCTACTAGGGTAAGATTTAAAAGAGATAGGATACATTAGGTACTAAATTAGCAACTACAATTTACTAACCACGTCTGAGCTTAATAAATCTGATCCGTTTTTAATACCCGCAAAATATACAATAATAATTATATGAGTATACACCATTTAAATGAAGAGCATTTCTATGACTGTAACTTTGGATCGTCAAGATAGTCCTGTTACATACGATTACCTGCGGCTATATTCCAATATGATTGGATAATTCAATTTCACTCTAACATATTATATTTATATGTATTAAACAATTATAGTAAAATAAACTTACTTGATACAAAAAAAACATAGATTCCATAATTCTTTAATTGATAGTAGGTAATTTATTCACAGTGTATAAAAAGTGGCTGATAGTTCATACAAAATTAGGGACATAAAGCGCACTTATGTTCCTGGTCATCTTCGTAGCACACACAAGTGATGTGCTACGAAGCTACAATGAGGAGTTATTATGAGAAATTCTCATAGTGACGTCACAGACGCACTCGGGATTGTTCGGGAATTGTCGGCGTGTTTTCGGTACTGGGTTAAAAAAAAATTGATATAACTTTTTAATTATAGCGAAAAAAATAAAATAAATTGTTATAAAACTTATATATGATCTTTCCATTAAGATCCAGGCATGTTACCGGGAAGAGTAGAAATAACAGGTTTCTATTCGTTTTAAAATCTTTTGTTTGAAATGTCCATTGCTAAGTGGTCTCATAGTCTAAGCAATGAAGACATAAAAAGGCCGAATAGGGAAAATAATTCGTGTGGAAGCGAATTTTGACACAGTCGTAGAGGAAGGTGTCCTGAACAACATACTAAAAGTACTGATGGGTAGGGGTGGAGTTAAGGAAGGGGGGGGGGGCATATAGGTCCCTTTTATCAGTTTTTTGTGAATAACTAAAACACTACAATCTACATCAAAAAGTATCCTACTACTAAATTAATCTACATAAAATTCTCTACAATAAAGAGATTATATAGACTTTTCGCTGGAATCAATACTCAAGGAGATATGGAGGGGGGAAATGGGGACAATTTAAAAAAATGTAATTTTACTGTTAAAAATCAAGTTTCAATTATGAATGAACTATATTCAGACGACGTATTAATGAATTTAAAGCATCCAAGTGTAATCGTGTCATGTATAGAGGAGGAAGGAAGTAGAAGAGAAGGAAGCGGAAGACTCGAGTACTTGAGACTTGAGACGGCACCGGTGCGGGGTGGGCTTGGGAGACGAGAACGCGCTTAGCAGATTGGTGTAAACCTCCGCTGCACCAGCAAGTGCGCACCGATTCGTGAGTTTGGATTTTTGTATTCTATATGCGAGAATACATATCGTCGTATTTGATTTACTTAATTTTTAATGTGTAAGTCTGTGACTATGTTTTAGGAGTGTTTCATTTGTCAGGGTGCAGTTGATAGTGATTTCTGTAAAATTGGAGAAAAAGGAATAGTTGGGTTAGTGAGTAGGTATAGTTACAAGTATAGTTATTAACAAAGAAAAAAGTTTGGTAACCTTTATTCCAACCACCAAATGAATACGACACTATACACACCGCGTTACAGTTTATCCGTGCAGGAACGGAGAAAGAATACAATTTCCTGCGGCCGGGCGGCCTGTCGTAAGAGGCGACTTAACAACCCACAGCCAGGTGGTAGGGCATTTGCACGACTGGATGGCTACCACCCCTGGTCTAAAGTATGTCGCCATAACAACCTTGAGTTGTGTTCCGGTATTAGTGACCAGGTTCCAGTTTCCCTTAAGAGAGCAGCAGCGCATTTGTAGCTAATTTGCTATTGCAAATGTCCATAGGCGATGGTAACCGCTTTCCATCAAGTGGGCCGTCTGCTTGTCTGCTGATCTCCTGTAATAAAAAAAAATAAAAAAAAAACAATACGGTTTCAAAAATAGTCAGAAGTCAGAAGCCACGCTTTGTTTCGTAAGAATAAAGTTTGAGACCATTCTAGTGTGACTTGGTGGGTTACACACCCTAATGACCTTCATGGGGTGCACTTGTCACAATGGATGGATCTGGACTGAAAGATGTATTATGCCAAGTTGCTGCTCATTCAGTTGACAGGATATTAACAGGACACGCCTACAGTCGAGCTATCTCGTTCAAACTATATTAGGACGTGTTATTCTGGAACGGGCAGATGTCTCAGAGGAAAACAAGAGAGATATTTTGACTTTACTGACAAACATAGAAGACATTATTCCAGACAATGATAATGACAAATACATGAAACGATTACACTTGGATGCTTTAAATTCAATAATACATAGTCTGAATATAGTTCATCCATAATTGAAACTTGATTTTTAACAATAAAATTAGATTTTTTTAAATTGTCCCCATTTCCCCCCTCCATATCTCCTTGAGTATTGATCCCAGCGAAAAGTCTATATAATCTCTTTATTGTAGAGAATTTTATGTAGATTAATTTAGTCATAGGATACTTTTTGATGTAGATTGTAGTGTTTTAGTTATTCACAAAAAATTAGAAAAGGGACCTATATGCCCCCCCCCCCCCCTCCATTAACTCCACCCCTACCCATCAGTACTTTTAGTATGTTGTTCAGGACACCTTCCTCTACGACTGTGCCAAAATTCGCTTCCACACGAATTATTTAAGACCAATTAGCGAGACCAATTTCGATCGCAATTCAAATACATGTCCGATTTTTATTTCTCATTCGAACTGTTTGGAAACGACAAAATACATTTTAAAATTGAATAGTACACACAAGATGATAAATGTGAAATTATTTACAAACTTCATTCAGCAGTCAATTTACGCTGCCGTTTATTGACGTATGACGAAATATTCGGGAGCTAATTGAATAAGACAGTCTGTGGCTCCGATTTTGTAGGCAAGTTATTCAAATCTCAATCAATTCGCGGCGTGCGCGTCGCTTCATTATGTTTCATTAAAAATTCCACTGGAATGCGCAATTACTTTATGGAATATTTAAACATCAATGTCTGTGCAAACACAAGATGGAAGTTGCGGTAAAATTAAAATTTCGTAATCCGTATTTCGCTGTGTAGCAAAGAGGTTGCTTCCGCTATGTTAATATTAAGCGGCGGGGTTGGCGGACCGCCGGTCGACCGATTACTGTATAATTTGATATCTTAAATCTCAACGTCTCCCCTGAAATGAGCGGGCTCTGTCAAGCTTGAATGCGCCCTCGTTCGTAATTTGCGCGCCCTTTCACCGGACCATTCGCCTCTGTCACTCGGATACTACTTGCAAATTGCTAAATACTTGGAAGGCCCCGTCTTTAGTAACGTTATGTCCACGCGGAGCTCAGGAATGCTAAATACGTGCACGCCATTTTTATTTATGAAAATAACCATATTAAAATTAACTAAAACTACATATAATATTATAAGTACATCACGGAGGAGACGCTAGCATCAGAATATACGAACTAAGACATCAGTAAAGATGATATCCATCGTCGAATCAAATCCTTTAATTAAGGGAGTCGGACGACGATACAACCAGGACACCTACCGCAAACAGGGTACGCATAATAATTGTAGCGGTCTGCTACACCTTAATAAAGCCAATCGGGGTGCGGGGCCAGGGGAGACCGAGATCACGAGGGGGGTAGGATTACAGCGACTCGGCGCTCTTCATTGAGATTTGTTTCGGGATTAGAAACGCATTTGATGGTAGCCCCCGTCAGGTTGCCGTAACCGCTGTTATAAACATTTTGCCTCAAACCATGCCAAAGTGATCTCAGTATAATGTTAACAGAAAATTGGTCATAGAAACTTGCCAAAGTAACACGCATGAATCCACATGAATCTCAATTCAACAATTTCTAAGCGATTAAAGTTACAAGTTTTCGGATATGTAATAAAAGGATCTTGAATGAACAAATAAGTTAAATGAAGGATAGTAAAGGATATTTATTATACTTGTTTACAGTTTAATGGTCATGAAAAACTTAGATTGTAAAAAAAGAACTCTAAATTTTTTTTTAATTTGGAATAAAATCTGATTATTATAAAATTAAAATTGATACACACAAAATAGATACTATTGAAAGCGAAAATAGATATTGTATTTGAGGTTTATTTGTTTATCACGAGATAGGATAATTGCAGTAAGAATTTATATGTTCGGATATACGATCAACTTCAGTCTAGATGACCGAAATTTCTAGTCACTGAACTGAAACTGGTGTATTTGCCTAACATTGCCGATTTGTGTGGTATCCGGTTCCCGTAGACGGACAGGTATCAAATTTTGAATTGAAATTCATTTTGAAATGTTGCACAAAGACTGAATGAAGGCATAAATATACTCTCAGGACATTCTGGTTTCCTGTTCAAGTAAAACAATTAATTTTCAGCAAAAAAGTAAAAATTCAATAATTCGCCAATGAAACAAGGTTATCACAATTGGTTTTTATACATTAGCTAACTATTTTTTTTTTATTGCAGGAGTTCAGCAGACAGGCAGACGGCCCACTTGATGGAAAGCGGTTACCATCGCCTATAGACATTTGCAACACCAAAGGTGCTACAAATGCGCTGCTGCTCTCTTAAGGGAGACTGGAACCTAGTCACTAAACTAAACTAACTAAATAAAACAATGTTAACTCGTCTGGTAAAAATAATATGTGACTTTTGCTTTTAATACTTGCAGCAGTCACTGATATGAATATTCAACGAGCCATAACGGCAGGGGGAAATAGTCAAAAATAAAAGATAATACGATTGGACTATGATGAATGCTGTAAAAGTAAACATTATTAAGCTAGGGGTCAGTTTAGGAAATTGGAAACGCTACATTAGCAAAGGTGCTGTCACGATACCGACAAGTTATGACTCTTGGTTTGCATCCTGAATACCTCGAACCGATACTGCACTTGCATTGAACGATACCTATGTTCCAGAACAAAACCTATTAACTCGAACGGCGGGTTACAAATGCGATTCCGTTTTAATAGTTTCTGTGTTCGCTTGTAGCTTTGTTCAGCCAACATGGTAGTTAAGTTGTTGTTCTTGGCAGTTAATACGTCAATTGAAACGCATAATCATAACAGCACTACAGGGTTTTAAAATATAGTACATTATTTTGTAGAGAATTTATGGGATTAATTAATAGAATTCCTTAGAATTGAGTACTAGAAGAAAACGCCTAATCGACTACTCAAGGATTTAGAGGTCTGGGTATAAGGTAACCCTTATGCTTAGAAAAAGGTGATGATCTAGTAGTAGTAGTTATATTTAACGTGTAGTTTTGAGATACTGTTGATAGAATATTAATTAAAAGGTGACGCTGGGCTAAACTTTAATATTGTATCATAATGATATTTACATAAACAGATAACACTTTATTGCTCACCAAAATAAAGAATTGCAAGACTGTATAATCAAAATACTTTCTTGGGAAAAAGGAAAAAGTGGAGATTGGTGGAGAGAGTTGGAAAAAGAGAACCGAGGGGACTCAAAATGTTTTTTAAAGTAAAGAGGTCCTTATATTATTGTAGGTAAAATTTATTTGATTTCATTATATTAATATTTATATATTGATATGATTTGATTAATATAATTATAAATTTAAATTAGAGATAGATAAATAAATCAATAAACATCACTATGTTGCTGGTGGTGCTTTTTTGAAATCGTTGGATTGATGAAAATTTATAAAGCTTGAAATACATTTAGTCGACGGTCTCTGTGGTTGAGCAGGTTAAGCCTTTGCCGCCCTACCTCACTGCAACGTAAAGGTTCCGGATTCGATTCTTGGCATGGTAAATATCGGAAACAAATTTTCTCCGTTATTTACTATGGTTTGGGTGTCTGGGATCGGCCCCAGAGTAATCCGTTGTATATATTAGTTGCTTAATTTGAGTATATATAACATGTTTGTTTGTCTGCCGATTATTATTTAATTAAAATTTATTGTTCATTCCTATCCCATTTTTTGGACCATCTACATCATCAGATTAAATTAAGAATAATTATTAATTTAATTTGTTGTTGTTTAGTTTAGTGAGCAATAAAGTTTTATAAGTATTTTCTGTGTATGTATGCTTAGCTTAAAGATAGATCTATTTGAGATGACTAACAATTTTATGCAGAGCTTTAACGCGAGCCATGCGTAAAAATAACCTAAACATCATTTTACGTGAAAAAACTTCAACGCCGTAAAAAAATCCCGGGTGCAATAGCTTGCGTGGTTTTTAAATAAAGTTGATTTGAGATTCGCTACTAGGTACCAGCATAATTAGCGGAGAGTGAGCAACACCGTCACGCCGCTGCGCGCTGCCTGCGGCCACGGGGAAGCTTATCAAATATGTACCTACCTACCTGCCTCCTGTGTGCCGGATTTATTTAGGATATGCATGAGGGTACGATTTAAATTTTAAACGGATTGCGCCCTTGGATTTAGGGCCCGCGTTATGTTTGGTAAAGCTATCACTATAACAAGACCACCTGAAATTAATTTCAAAGCTGGTCGCAATTCGATTTATTAATAGTTGTTTTAGCCGCTGTAATCCTGTGGGCTTGTTATGGACAACGCAACCGCGATAAAGGGTTTATCAAACAATATATTTGAACACAAATTACAGCTAACAGTTGCATAATTAATTAAGTGAGTAATATTTGGAGGGAATTGTTTGTGTTGATTTATTTAGCACTATTGAGAGCAGCTTGGGGTCAACAAAGTAGGGCGCTATTGTTTTGAGGTGCCCCATTTGTGAATTCTTGATTTCGTGTATGAGGGATACACAGATCAAATATTTACAACTGGCTCGTTTACTTGCATTTCACTAGAACGTTTACGTCGCGCCGAAATTTCCTGAGGTATGCAAACGTACTACGCGCCGTGTTACACACTCTTACATGGTTATTTATTCGCTTGCGGCTATTTTGGAATACGAAAACTCATTTTAGCAGTGCACTTACATACATATTATAGATTTGTCAGTGTTTTCATACACGTTGAATGAATAGCTAACATTAAAGTTATAATTACTACTCCCTCAAATCAAATTACATTTTGATAATCGCAATGGATTCATATAAAAATATTTACAACTGCAATCCTGCACACTGATTTGGAAAACTAGAACTAATGTTGGATATCATGTTTTCTTAAAAAATAATTAATTGAAAGTAGTTATTAAAATAATTGGAACTTTTGCACTCGAATACGAAAAGTGTACATAAAATTATTTTGAGTAGAATTAAATTTAAACGATCTCAGAAAAATCACGAGTTTTCCCATTATAACAAATGACGCTTTTTCATGTGCCAATATCTTATGCTATCAAACGATTGAATCGCCAAATTAACGTTAACTATATAATCTATTTCAAAACGCATTGGGAAATTTCCGGAACAACAGTACTTTAACATTTAATGAGAATAAAAGCAATCAGAAAGTAGTGTAGAAACTGTTTATAATTTTTACCAATAATTAGATTATATAGCAATTGTTATCATCCTATGCTTCTTACTTAAAAATCCACCTGGAAAACAAATTAACCACTAACCATGCTCAGTTTGCAAAAAAGATTTTGAAAATAGATAGGAAAGAATTTCAATACTCACTGTTTTTAGTGAATGTGACAATCTTCAACACCTTGCCGTACCGTTGGAAAATGGAATAAAGTACGTCGAGTACTATTGGATATATCATGTGTTCTATGATCACACGCAGCACTGTGTTTGGACCTCCCTGAGAACAAAAATAAAAAAAAACGTTCATATAAATAGACAAAACTACAAGCCATAGTCGATCGTAGCAAATCTATAATACGTGAAGCAAAAAGTTTGTAAGCCTTTTTACGAAAATTGCGGGGACGGAGTAATATGAAATTTTGCACACTTATAGTTTATATAGAGAAGAAGCGACGAATGTTAATATTTTTTTATAAATTATGCATAAAAATACATTAAATTAATAATAAAAAAACATTACACATACTACCATGTATTTGACACACACACACACGCTATATTACTATATATACTCTTTGTTCGAGTCAAATTAACAGTGTAGCCTTGGCGAAATCTGTGATTGTAGAAGTATAATCTTTGACAACAAATTATTATGGTCCAATTTCGACCAAGGGCGACCATTAGTTTAAATGAAACGAATCCTTTATTAAATCGTCATTTGCATCCGCCTGACCATGTACATATATTATAGACTTTCTTCTCGAAAACTACTGAGTCATGAGGCACAAAATTATGAAACAAATAAAGTGACCGTTCTAAAAAAATAGTTACAAACGAAAAATTATCAAGAATCATCAAGCAGTTTTTGTGATATGGGGTATGTCGGACCAATGTGTTTTTAGGTTTTGTACTAAAATGAGAAAAAGTTGCTTAATGGACGGCCTCTGTGGTTGAGCAGGTTAAGTGTTTGCCTCACTGCAACGCAAAGGCTCCAGGTTCGATTCCTGGTATTATAAATTTAGGAAACGAATTTTCTCAGTTATTTACTACGGTCTGGGATCGGCTTCAGAGTAGGCCATTAAATATTCCCCATAATACAAGCGTAGCTTGCTTAATTTGAGGATATACTATATGTCTGTTTATCTGACGATTAAATACAATTAACGATAATAGACAGAAGTATGAACCGCGGCGCCATCTCCTCAAGTAGGAGCTGTTCAGAATCACGTAATTTAATAGACTATTGTCATTTCCAGTACCCTTATTTCATATGAATAACAATGATCAGAAATTACGTTTATTTGTGGTTCTTTGCTAAAGACAAGCTGAAATTCTGTAAGGTCGGGATAGTGAAATTATCAGAAATACGACAAAAGATACTCGAACAAAATGGAAAATAATTGGCAGAAAAAAAATAGGAGTAAACTATACTTTTATTTCACATTAAAAGAACCGAAAGAAATTCCTTGCTAACCTAATAATTTTACGTATGTTTATTAAAAAAAATAATCTTAAGAGTACAGAACAAAAAATTAAGTCAGTAAAGTATTAAAGAAATCAACATTTAACGTTCTAAGTGAAAACCAACAAATTGCTTGTTGCGATGTCACAAAGTAAATGTTTCCTACAATTAGTGTCCCAACAGACACTTATCTTGGAGTTGTCGGGGCCAAGCAAGTAACTTGTTACGGATCGAGGACATCGCAAGTCTCGCACAAGCGCAGCCCACGCCTCCAGAGACTTATCACTTCCTGGGTGTACTTCGTTTGAAACTAATTCTGAGTAGATACATACTGGTCTCAAAAAATACTGATTTACTTTTGTATAGGCTTTATTTTTTATCGGCAGACAAAAACATATATTACTGATTTCTAGATTAGAAGTTGTTTCAAATGATTGTAGAATAAGATTAGATAAAAACAGTGTTGTATTTTTTAAATATTAAATAAATAACAGCAAACGCAATACACATTTTGTGGCTTTGCCTTAGTGACGCAAGACTGCTCGCTAAAGAAATTTAACATTTAATTACATGTATGGCTGCCATCCCAAATAGACATCACTATCTGCTATCTATGCCTTTGCTTCTGCTGAAGGATAAATCCGACCAATTATATCAATAACCAATGTTTAACAATCGCAACTCAGAGGGAGCCAAGGATACCTAGGCTTAATTTTGTTTTTATTACTATGTAACATTAATTGATATAAAGTTTTGTAATAAAACTTTGATTTTTATTATTCCGACGTTTTATTATGTATACAAGTCGCAAAAACATAAGAAAATATTATAAAGTTTTGTATTGCGACTTTGAATATAATTATGAAAACTAAATAAGAACTTAAACTTAAGAACAGACGAACTTGCATGACAAGAGTTATGAATGTCAAAGAGGCAAGTGAGGTATATAAGAATAAGCCTAAATGGCACTCTGTTGTTCGTGCCTACCCCGCAAGGGAACTGGCGTGAAGTTATGTATGTATGTATGTAAATTATATAATATTGATTTTTTCGAATAATCATAAATTAGTAAAATATGTACATCGAAAAGCGATTATCGCATTTTGGTTCTGCTATCTTAATTATTAAATTTAAGATCGCCATAGACAAATAAATATCTATTGTAATTTATCATTAACGCAATGAGTTATCATTAATTTCTATCGTAACCAATAACTAGATAAACTTATCAGTACATTTCCGAACGTGTTTAATTATCAAACTTAGTACAGATTGTATTATGGCTGCGAACAGTGGTGTTAATCCTTCGCAAAGTGAATTAATAACTGATCGACTGAGAATAGATGGGATATCTCCGCCTCCTTACACTAGTGTAGACCCTATCTCAAGATCAAATCAATGTGCCGTTCAACAAACAGTAACCATACAAACCACTCTGAAGTCTGACCCGGTATATTATGATTGCCATCACTGTCATCAAAGAGTTTTGACAAATGTTGAATACGTGAATAGTGATTCCACACATATGCTGGCTGGTTTCATATGCGGATTGACATCGTAAGTCATATTATTGTAAGGTTTATTTTATACCATTTCGTGCAATACAATATGAAATATAATAACAATCGGTAGACAAACGTACATGTTGCATCCCCAAATTTAGCTGGTTCCGCTTGTTTTACGGGTAATATACAACAGACTACTTTGGGGCCGATCCCAGATACCCAGGCCGTAGTAAATAAGGGAGAAAATTCGTTTCCGAAGTTTACCTTACCAGGAATCAAACCCGGAGCCTCTGAGTTGAAGTGAGGTAGGCCGACAAAGGCTTAGCCCGCTCAACCACAAAGGCCGTCATATAACTACTTGACTTACTTGTTGTATACGCGATTTTTAATCCAATTAAATTATTTACCAATTCTGCTCAATTCAATTTGTATTTAAAAAGATCACGTTTAGCTAAAACAATATAGGAAATAATAATAGTATTATTAAATTTGTTTATGGGAAACAAAATAAAATTATATCATTACCCGATGGTAATGATATAATTTTATTATGTTTCCCATAAACACTAATATGGTACTACATCAGCACATTCAATAAAAAATTAAAAATTTTTTTTGCTACCTTTGAATACTGCAAAATTTAAAAAAAAATGACCTAACTTGCATGTATTTTTCAGTTAAACATTAATATAAGTTTGCATTTGTTTAATTTATTAATTATAATTATATAGACGGACAAAATTGTACGTAGGTACGAGTACGCATATAAAATTGGGAAAGGTATAATGTATATTTTAAGAATGTATACATTATACATTCTTAAAATCTTTTGAGAAACAAGTTTACACTCAATGATCATACAGTATTGTCTGTTATGATCGTAGGTACCTACTCTGAATTGTTATTATTATTATTATTATTATTTTTTATTGCAGGAGTTCAGCAGACAGGCAGACGGCCCACTTAATGGAAAGCGGTTACCATCGCCTATGAACATTTGCAACACCAAAGGTGCTACAAATGCGCTGCTGCTCTCTTAAAGGAGACTGGAACCTGGTCACTAATGCCGGAACACAACACAAGGTTGTTATGGCGACAGACTCTAGACCAGGGGTGGTCGCCATCCAGTCGAGCAAATACTCTACCACCTGGCTGTGGGTTGTTTAGTCGCCTCTTACGACAGGCCGCCGGGCCGCAGGAAATTGTATTCTTTCTCCGTTCCTGCACGGATAAGTTATCAATTGTCAGTCATCACTCGAGGTTTTTAAGAATAATTAATCTAATCAACTAACAATATTTTTATTCATTACGTTTTATTAATTAATTATGATGAAATAAACACATTTAAGCCCATGATTTACTTATGATTTTAATGTTAAAATAAGTCTCAAAATATTAATACATATTTCGACATTCAAACAGTTTATATGGATGTTAATTTTTTTATTATTAGTAATTCCGCACTTTCTTAGAAACTCAATGCATATACACATAATTATGTTGACATTAATTTTTATTCCAGATGGTGTTTTGTTTGCTGTTTGGCTGGACTACCCTATAGTGTTAAATCATGTCAAAAAGCTATGCACTATTGTCCTCAGTGTAACACATTTTTAGGGGAATATTCAAAAATGTAAATTGTATAATATAATATAATAATTAAAATTAGAAATATACTACAAAAATACTTATTAGCACTTCAGTTTAGTATTAAATCTATTGATCTGATGAAATTGTTCTTTGATTTTTAAATCTATATTTTGAACAGCATTTACGATAATTTACTAAAAATTATATTTCTAAGACATAAGAAACATTCCTTCGGTCTTTGTCATAGGATAAAAAATATAACATTTACTATAAGATGGTTACAAGATAATTCGTAATGCCATAATTTATAATATGCTTGATGAATTAAAAAAAAATGCATTAACATTTAATATAAACGCCTTATTGAAGCTACGGCCAAAGTATGTACTATATTCATAAGTAGGTATATATTGCTGTTAGATAAGCAATTAACTGAAGCGACTGCAAGGTTCCATGCGCAGCTCTCTAGGTGGTGATTCTCCTATACGTCTTATGCTCTTAGAACTTATGATACTGCTTGTATGCATACCAGATTGTCTAGTAGTAATCGGTCAAGTGCCAGGGAATTTCAAACTTTGGAAATTCAAAGTAAAATATTTGTGATGATGAACGATGCGATGGGTGCCAAAGCTATTATTTCACTTTATAATATTTAGAGATACTTCTTTTAACATCTTTATAAAAAGTTTAATTTTATGACAGCTATACATAATATAACACAATAAACAGATTTTTAGCCTATGCATTAATTTCAGGATATATGAAAAAATCTAACATATTTTATACACTGAATTTTTATTTTTGTGCCTATAAATAAGTACATGTGCGTGTATAAATGTTATAGATTAAAATTACCCTGAAGTGATTAAAGGTGAGTGACTTCCTTGTGTTAAGAGGAAGATCTTAACAAGGAAGGTCCAGTGAGTTGTTCTAAACGTTTCGTATATACTTCTGATGCGCACGAACAATAGCCAATTTATACAAAAATCTGTCAAGTTCGTGTTTAAACGTAAATAGTTACGGGTTTTTGTCAATAAATTTACAATGAAAGCTGGATATTGTATAAACATTTCATTTTTGTGAAAACAGCTACGGAAGCCTAAATACCCCAAGAATGAAAAGAAGAATTGCGCCTGCCATACAGATAAACTACTTGTTCGCGACTATTGCACGTAGTTAATTTAAATTTATTACAATCAAAGACCATTCAAACGTAATTACTTTTAATTATAAAGATATACCTGTGTAAATTATAATAATTAAATCGTTTGTTGGATAAAACATAATTCATATTAGTGCATTGGCCTCCAAACTAGGACAACCTGTATCCTACCCTCTTTCCTAATTGGTATCATTTCTGTCGTATAATTATTGTTTACACTTACACAAATATCAAAAGAAAGTCACGTCTGTATTCGTAAGAATGTAATGAAGTTTCAGACACTTCAAAACGTACCTGTATTTCTGTGCCACCATTGGCGGGCTGTAGCGCTGCGCCTGCGCCGGCTACGAGGGCGGCGCCCGCGGAATTTGAAATTACTTGTGCGGCTTGAAGCGCCGCCTGCGCCGACGCCGACTGCAACAACAGTAATTTTGTTTCAATTATTTTTCTTGTATGCTATAACGAATTGTTAACATATTAAGCATCCTAGTATTTTTAAAATCACTTTTATTTTATTTAAATTTTGTTGAAGTAGTAGTAGTCTTTCAGAGAAAAACACCGTTTTAAAATCAAATGGACTACTACTGGTAAATATTTTTTATACACAACGATAATACCAGCCAATAACCGCTCACTGGTGGACTGAAAGCTATATATTTCAAGGGATCTTGTGAAGTGTATTAACAAATATTACCATATTTATGAAGATTAGTTTCTATAAAATTTTAGTATTTAACACTATAGGTAGTTATGATACCATGACAACGCGTAGAGACGTTGGTACTGATAAGCTGCCGTTTCTGAATCGATTTTAACCCTTGTCGGTTAGCACTAATATAATTATTAGTATAGGATGTTCAAAATTATGGCAATTAGGATTACTACTGAAGTTCTTTTCGATAAACATTAAGTGCGTGAAGTTTAAAAGCGATTCGAAAGTTATGCAGTCATCTTGAGATTTACTTACAAATGAAGATCAAGGCAAATCACATATAAATCACCTATTTAAATTTATTTTCAATATGAAAATATTATTACATGTCAGATGTTAGCTACTGTTCAGAGTACAGTAGACGTAGATACATCTCTTTCATTCCTTCTGAGGAACCATTTAGAGATGATAACCATCCAGCCAAAAGAAGCAGAAGAATCTTTTTATTAGAGTTGATCGATGGAGAGAGATTGAATTTATATTTAACTAGTGCTTGAGCAAGATTTTTATTAGCGATATTGCTGTGTATATTCTGAACAATACACACCCGACGAACCTACTCATCCGTAAGTGTGGCCACGGCCGAATATCTTTCAGTAAATAAAAATATATTTATCGTCACGTACAAAAAGTAAACATGTCCACTCATCTCTCATAACATCCCGAACAATGAAACGTAATGCGGGAGTGTCGAGTTATCTCGTGCACGCGTGAGCCACCTTCGAGTGTTTCAAGACCAACAGATAACATTGACCACAATAAACAAAGGGGAGTCATAAACTTATTTTGTATCGTCCGGGAACAATTCGCTACTTTGTTAGATCGTAATGTAGCGTTGGGCTTTGTGGACAACCCCTCTTTCCACTCGGTCGTTCTATGTGAAACATAAATTGGTTGCGATTAACGTTGTTGGAAAAATTTCACACTTTAACGCACTCCACGCTGCGTTATGAATACAAATGTAATGAAACGCCTGTGAAATATAGCGCGTTTACACGTTACGATAGCATACTTTGATCCTACATTTTCACAAGGCTTTGTGCTCGACAACGGGCTGACAACCGGGCAGGCCAGACACAAAAATAAGGCTTTAACCGTGTCATGGTAAGCCTGCCGCCGACGGCAAAGGCTCCCCGTACAAATTCACGTTGACTTGTTCGCCCTTGTTCCTCTTTTTGTACTGTATGTTTTGAGTGATTATTTTTGTCTTCTTGATAAGGCAATAATGTTACGGTATCGTTTGTATATGATTGTTTTTCTATGAAAAAACTATTTTCTGTAGCGTTTTCCACAACTAAAATACAATTGTACAAGAAATATTTCTTATCTTTGGGTCTCTGGATGACCCACATATGCTACCGCTTCAGAATAGCTTAAACAATTTAGATTTAGTTTTCAGAAGTTGGTTGTATTTCAATCGATTGTCAAATTAAAAAACTTTCTTAGGCACCAGCCTAAGTGTGGTTGTGTACAGCCACACCAGTGCATAAACATTTAACGAACTAGTAAAATAAAATAATCGCAGTTTACTCATATAGTTTTCGAGATTATTTTCTTTTAACCATAGGTTAACTGTCTAAGCACATTAGTCTTAGTTGTTAATTTAATAAACGGTTTCAATAATAATTCAAATTAAATAAGACGTAGGTATGCATAACTATTCGTTCTTGTTATTTTTGGAACACAATTGTTTTTTACTGCCTGAAACAGGAAAACAGGCGGACGGATCACCTGATGGAAAATTTTACTGTCCGCTGTGGACGCCTGTAGTAACATCAGGAGCGTTGCCAACGCGTTATCAGCCACGAATAAATTTTATGACGCTCTCCGTAATAACGGGGGCGTCATCTATAATATTATAAAATTCTAAACATGCCGTGTCTGTACATTGAAGCTATTTACAAAAAAAAACAACTGGAATAACTATATAAACGACGGAGAACACAGATGCATTTTTTAGATTTCTTGTCTGTTTATTTGTTTGTTCGGGATTCACGTAAAAACTACTGGGCCGATTTTGATACGGTTTTCGCTAATCGACAGCTAATTCTTAGTCTTAAACTCTGCGGTACTTTTTATCCTGGGAATCATACGGGAATTTTTCTGGGAATGATTTAAAATGCCCAAATTAAAAAAAAAACGATTCGAATATGATTTCTTTCACTGATCGGTAGCAAATTTTATGTAAGAAAATGTGCGATATCTTTTATACCGAGAATTCCGCGGGAAATTTCCCGGGAACGGTTTGTAGTTGTGGGTACATAAAAATTAGCTTATTCCGGCATAGTTTTCACTAAAACTCACATTATTTTTTAAATACTGTGGTACTTTGTGTTGCAGGAATCCCGTGGGAATTTCAAGTCAAACGCGGATGAATTCGCGGGCATATTCTAGTATCTTAATAAAAACTTATATATTGTTAGGAACCGTAGATGAAATGAAATGAAATATTTATTTATTTTCTCCCTTAAATACTAAAAGCAACAAGAAAACTTTTGCGACATTATAAAAAAGCTATAAATAATTGTATGACTTAAAGTTATTACAAAATTAACAATCTAAGTAACGGGAGACAGGAGCCCAAACTGAGAATAAAACCCGTACTATGGGACTCCTGGCCTTCCCCTCTTGCAAATTAGTAATTAAAATACTTATAATAATTTGAATATTTGGTTGGTTAAGTATATAACTATGTATGTGTCATTTAAACGTAACTGTGTGTGTGACTATTTGATTGTGAATTAAATTATTTTGGTTGCAATCTAAAATGGTTTTATAAGATTTTCAGTTTCCATATAATAGTTAGAAGCCAAGTTGTTAGTTAATACTTTTTTACATTGCGACCTTTTCATGGAATGAAATTATAAACTTTTATTAATCTTATTATAAATACTGCCACTAATAAATCTGAAAAATCTTATTAGATGAGAGCTGTTAGCGCGAATAAATTGGTGAGTACAAAAGTATATTCTGTAACATTGAATACAATGTATGTATAAGTTTTATTATTCATACGTCCTACTAAAATTGTAATCATTTAGAGGTGTCTTAAAGAGGAAGACGCGCCATCTTTCGAGAAGGCTACGTCGCGACAAAATAACTTCGCCCGCCACTGGAGAGCTCTATTCAACCACCACAAAAACCTTTTGCATCGCATGATTGATCAAAGCTTTGCGTTCAGTTCACGTTCTTTAAAATGTACCTTCGTTCAATATGATATTTTCTAGAGCGATTTCTGCGACTACATTTCATTTGTAGGAACTTATGGCCCAACCGTTTAAAGTACTGCTCGGTTGTAGTGTTAATAAAAGAATGCTGGTCTCGAAAACAGAAAATGATATTTCCAATTATTTATCCCTTCTCTTAGAGAGTTGAGAAATATACTTGTACCTACTGTTTGAATTACTCTTTAACATTTTTTAATTTAAAAGTTTTGAAAATTGTATTTAATTCTCAATCCCTTCTTAAAGGCTGGCAACGCGTTTCTTTTCGGTCCTGGATCCTAAATGGAAATTGGAATGACATAATACTTAGCGTAACAATATGTCATTCTCATGCATTTGCTATTCTATTCGTTTAGCGCTAATGCCACTTGTCTATAAGGCTGGTGCTACAAATATGTATAAGCGGCGGTAATCACTTTTTATTAGATGGGCCGTTTGTCTGTTTGTCAGCTTCGCAATAAAATAAATAATAAATGAAAACTTTAACTAATATTAGTAATTCCCTAATACTAGCGAGTTCTTGAACAGGTTTTAATCAACGGATTGATATTTTTTTTTAAATGTGTGTGTGTGTGTGTGCAGTTCACACGGAGTAGAAATGAAACTTCAGAGCTATACTCACAGATAATTCTTCTTCAACTTTTCTTAATATAAATATAATTCCTTTAGTTTACATCCGTCAACATATCATAATTCAAAATAGATTTCTTAAGTATCACTTTCAAGGCTCTTCGTATATATCGAATATTCGAATCCAAAATATAAGGAAAATCGTTATATTATGGTTAATTCACGCTATATCTTTATAAATTAAAAGCCTTATGAGTTATTCTGATGTGTAAGCTGTATTATTATAAGGTTTCATCAAAATCCATTCAGTAGTCTTTGCGTGAAAGAATAACAAACATACATCCAAACTTCCATACATTCTTACAAACTTTCGCGTTTATAATATTTATAGAGATAGAATAGAGATTAGTTGTTACATTCTATTTAAATTGTTTTGACATTTAACTAATTTAAAGTGAAATGTAAGGTACGTTACCTTCTTTTGATATGAAATTTACATTTTCATGTTACTTAATTATAATTAGTATTTAATATTTTGATTTGTTTTAGTAGTTTTATAATTTAAATTTCTTCTTTAATTACAATTTTGCAATTAATAATTTACGTGTATTTTAAATTTAGATTATTCATAATTATTAAATAGTTTACATCCATCTATATTGATCTTTTGTTGAAATCTCATTTGATTGCTGATCCCATCTGGCTAAGGTATGCTAGGTTCATTCTATGATATAAAAATATCTTTGTATGGATTGTAACATTTGCAATCCATCCATAAGATAATACAATCCGGAATCGTTGGTTACATGATTACATTGTCACTCTTCTCCAAAGGGTTGTTTTGTTTTTCTTTTTCTCAAATTTCTTTTTTTTTCTCGACGAAAAACGAAGGAGAACTAGTTCTCACAGGCGATGGACATAGCATGATCATCCGAATGATCATTGGTAAAATTGACAACGGTAGTCGTTGTCAATTTGGGCGTTGGTAAGATTGTTTTATAAATATATGGTAAACATATTAAGTCTTCAACATTTTTTAACAGTAATTTAAGTTTCTCAGGTTTAGTCCTATATATACATACATACATACATACATACATATACATAGCTTCACGCCAGTTCCCTTGCGGGGTAGGCACGAACAACAGAGCGCCATTTAGGCTTATTCTTACACACCTCACTTGCTTAGTCCTATAGATTTATGTATTTAAATCTTTTTAGTGTCGCTTTTTCGTTTCATCGAGTTTCAAATGACAACTATTCCCAAGAAGTTTCAGTTCAATAAATATCAGTCTTGTTCAGAATATATTCAAAATAAAGGAAACATACCTCAACTTTGAGCATAACGAGCAATAAATACAAAGCGAAGTATAAATAATGTCACGTAACAGTTGAAACATCACAATAGCGACATAATAATCCGCGAAAGCTGCTCCCTTTCATGTGTGCACGAATAGTTATAACAACGACTATCTATAGTCTAGTCTTTTCGACACAACACGCTCGTTATAAGTTTTAATAGTACGAGATACAAAGAGGTCCCGAATTGTGACGACAAAGTAAATCGTGTAGGACGCCGGCACTAAACGTGTCACATACGATAAAATACATGACAATGTAGTAAATACATCGGATTTCTTTCGTATAATAATGGATGGCATTTCCGTCCTACATAAGCATTATTATGGTTTATGTTTGGGAATTAAGCTGTGCTTTTTCGTTATTCCTTTCACAAGACAATTGAGCAACAAATCCAAATTAAAAGATATTCTAAATCACGAGTTCCGTACAAAATTACATTCGATATTTCACTACTTGATCCGAACAAATTCAAATTCAAAGTCTGTCCTACTGGTTTTGTATGTCAGTGATTATTCTCGGAAACTATTGGATCTATACATAAAATTTCGTAAAAATAAGTAATATTATATAGGTATATAGTGTAGCTGGTTCGTGCTTTTGGGCCATGTTTAGAGTCTATACAAAGCGAAATGGTGACTTTGTGCAAGAAATGAACCGACGCCACTGAATATTAAAAACGGAAGAGGATTTTATTTTCTTTTTTCTAATGTATTTGACATAACATTTACTAGTAAAGTAACAGATACACTTTCGGGCAATTAAAGATGGCGCCAGATATTCGCGTCGGTAACATATAGTATATAATACTCTATACTATGCTGTTGTGTGACCGTAAAGAAATATTAGGTGTGATCGCCATACATGTAAATTGAAAGCAAAATATTCACTTCTAAAGACGTAAAAAAATATATCGCCCTCCTCTTTCTAGCTATTAAGTGAAAAATTTTGTCAAGAATCAAGGTGGTAGAGATAGGATAGAATACATACATACATAACTTCACGCCAGTTCCCTTGCGGGGTAGGCACGAACAACAGAGTGCCATTTAGGCTTATTCTTACACACTTAGGATAGAATAGTTTAAACAAAATCCTTTGAGTACTTTTTGACATTTTTTTTAAATTTCAAAGCCATATGACAAACATGTTAAACGTTCGTCGCTACTACGGAATTTTTAACAATGTGTTGACTGGGACTTGCTAATTTTTATAAATTGCAAGAGACATAAATGCCTTTAGCGATTTCCTTTTAAAACTGTAAAGGGTTCATTAACTACATCTATCTATAATATTACAAAATTCTAAACATGCCGTGTCTGTACATAGAAGATATTTAAAGAGAAAAACAACTGCAATATCAACGACGAAGAACACGATGCAATTTTTTTAGAATTCTTGTCTGTTTGTTGCTTCGTCTGTTTATTCGGGACTCACGTAAAAACTACTGCGCCGCCGATTTTGATGCAAGTTTCACCGATCAACAGCTAATTCTTTAGACTTAAAATCTACGCTAATTTTTATCCCGGGAGCGATTTGAAGTTGGTCGGGTGCATAAAAATTACCTTATTCGGACACAGTTTTCACTTAAACGATAGCTTACATTCTTTTCTAAATGCTGTGGCACTTTGTGTCCCGGAAATCCCGTGGAAATTTCAGGGCAAGCGTGTACGAAGTCGGGGGCATATCCTAGTAAAAAAACAAAACTGCTTTCATATAAAAAGTCTTAGACGTCTGCAATGGTCCCCCCTCTTTGTCCTGATAAGACGCAAGTTAGGTACTGGGTTCAGGGTTAGCCGTAAGTAGCATCATTATTACGTAATGACAACCGCCCTAGGAAATATCGTCGACAGACGAATACCTAAATAATCCAGACGACGTCGACGTTATTTTTTACCTATTATTCTGTATCTCGAATAATATAACGATATTCATTATTATGAGGTTCATCTGTTTATTTATCAAAGGCTAATTGAAAATACTGTTTCAATTTCGTTGATTTATTTATATTAGAATTTCAAGTAAATTTTGTATACAAATTTTGTAAATGATGATCTTTAAAATTGTTCGTAGTAAGAACCTAACTTAATAAATCACTTATGAAATTTAAAAATAAAATAATGTATAGTCTTCTGAACTTCAAGGTTGAAATCTAAATAAGACAAATTTCGTACAAGTTAAACCTAAAGAAATTCAACACTAAATTGAGTTTTTATTCTTGTTTTGTTAAAGCAGCTGAGAGATGATTTATAAAGCTATAAACCGCTAGTACAGTTAAACTATATATGTCTAAACCTAATTTCATTATAAGGGCTTAAGAAAAAAGAATAACGAACTACGGTCTCTTAAGTACAATCCTTTTTAAACCTCGTACTCCTCCTTATTTAAAGGAACGTTTTGATTTCCTACATCTTTCTCATTCCCGTTATTTGCGCTCTAGTAATAATCTCTCCTTAATGACAACTATACACACTTCTTCCTTCGTTAATAACTCCTTCATGGTTACAGGCTGTTCGTTTATAGAATTCACTGCAACTCAACATTACACAAGTTAAATGATTATCGTCGTGTTGTTTATTTTGTATGTATTATGTTTTCATGTTGGTATAGTATATAAAGTCTATTATTTATTTATTTTGCATGATGAAAGAATGACTAAACAGATATACAATGCAAAAGTGGATGGATGCAGAAGTCGTGGAAGGCCACGACACACCTTCCATGATCAAATTGATCGTGTACTAGCAGAAGGTGATGTCAGGAGCCTTAAGAACAGACGAGCTTGCATGACAAGAGTTATGAATGTCAAAGAGGCAAGTGAGGTGTGTAAGAATAAGCCTAAATGGCACTCTGTTGTTCGTGCCTACCCCGCAAGAGAACTGGAGTGAAGTTATGTATGTATGTATGTATGTATGTATGTATGTATGTATGTATTTATTTATTTATGTTTTCAATGTTTCAAATTATTTATGATCTTTACCGTCATTGTTATGTTTTCATATTTGCCTTAGTTTAGGGGGTTACCTGGAAGAGATCACTTTAAGCGATAAAGTGACCCTTTGTTCCAACAATCATTGTACCTAGTTTTAAAGAAAGTAATTTATTTTTTTGTTGAACAATAAAGTGTTTTATTTATTCATTCATTCATACGGTATCTCTTATAGGCTCTTTTCCTCACTGCTGGGGAATTTGATGGGTCGTGACTTTCATAATAGTGAAAACTTGCGAGCCTTCATCGAGATCGGTTTTGAGGACGATGGAGGGGCGAATTTATGTTCATATTCAGCTGGTTAGCAACCTGATTGATCCACATATTTGAAATTTTAGTACGAGATCTTTCGTCTTAAACTTTCCCAGTGACCACAAGCCTCTCCATATTTTCTGGGTTTGCTGGGGCTAATTACGATAATCTGTTAATTTTTCATATTAGGGAAATCTGGTAACACATTTACATTCAATTGGCTATGATAATGATAGCGCATCTTCCGAGTGTACACAACATTTTTTTAAATTAAACCCGTCATTCGTTTTGTACGAAGTTTATTTAAAAGAAAAACATTTGGTAATAAACGTGATTACCGACACAAGCTGTGGCAATAACCACAATGGACCAGGGTTATCCTCTCATCAAGTCTGTTATCGTGAACACGTTAATAATTGGAAATATAATCGGTTAACAGAGGTCCTCCGGGGCGAGCGTTCAACAATTACTAAATAACAAACCTAAATCGAGCACAATGTCTCCCTATATTTTGATTATTATACGCCTGAAAGGTATCATAAAGGATTACGATACAACGTATTAAGGCGATCATCAGAGTATTGCTTTCTTTTTGTTCCGTTTATACATAAGAAAGGTTAATATAAATAATCAGTATAAATTGCATCCTAGTAAAATCAATATAATTAATTATAATTACCTATGTATACCACCATCGCCACTTTGAATCAGCAATATTCTTGCCACGGGTTGTCTGGAAGAAATCGCTTTTTGGCGATAATACCGCTCTTTGTACATAATTAATAATACTAATTTGTAACTTTTCTTTAATAATGTACAATAAAGAGTTATCTATCTATTTATCAATTTTCCAGGTGGTAGCACAATTGCCCGAATGAATGACTTCCTGCCCTGGGGTCCTATTCTGCTATTACTATCTCATCAAAATCACCGGACACTATCGTCTCAATCGTAAGTTTGCCTGATTTCAGTTTCTATTCATTCCAATAGCGTACGCGTGGCACGCCACTCTACTTTTATAAATATTTGTAAGCGGTACCTCACAAAATAAACATTCAAATTTTAGATAGCTTTTCAATATTCATTTTGGCTAGTGTTAGTAGCAATTTTTTTCTACTAGTATTATGCCGTGACTATATCAAGAAGATATTGTAGATTTAGCAAAATACGAATTTTTGACACTATCGCAATGGAATTGTACTTTGAATATCTTCGCAACGCAGATATTGAAATATCAGAATTGGGCCCCTGGTCTATAGAATATGCCACTATAACAGCCCCATGTTCAGGCACAGTGGCCAGGTTCCAATCCACTCGTCGAGGTCAGCAGCAAAATGGTATTGCAAATGTTCATAGGCGACAGTAATAATTTTTCGCCAGGTGCGCCGTCACCCTATCTGTTATACTCCAGTGATAAAAAGCCAATGAAGTCGTTTAAAAATGTTATTTACATCATCGTTGTAACGAACTACCAATAAAGTTGAAACTCATAAACATAAACAAGTTATATTCACTGAAATAAACAGTTTTACAATAATGTTAAAACATTGCGAAATATTTTTTCTGATATTAGATTACCTTTCAACGTATTTAAATTGATAGAAATCTGAGAGTTTCCGACGAATTATAATGGTCTGATATAAAATAAAAAGAAAAATTGGGAAAATAAGTGGTTTTTATATTTATTAATTTTGCTATTTATTACTTTAGTGAGTAAGGCTTCAATAAATATATATAGGACTGTCTGTGTTCTCAAGGCAGCTTCTTGGCCTTATTATTTAGATGATATAAGTTTTATCATTTACCTCAACGAAATAAATAAATGTGTCAAAAGAGACATTGAAACTATACCTCGCAGAATTCATTTCGAGCTTTCCTTATTCTTACCAACAGCGCGTAAGACATATCATAGGCCTATCATTAATATCTGTAACGTGTGTTTACTTGCAAATATTTGTCATCCAAGCCTCATTGTATACGTGGATTAAGACAAACAGATAATAGACACGTAGATGTATCCATTAGTGTAATCATCACATTAATTAGCCGCTGTATTGACAAATACACGTGTTTGCATTTTCCACAATTTGATCAAACAACCGTTTATATTATTAACAGAACAATATGTTATCAATCGCTTTAGTTTTGTTAAATCAATAATAATGAATTATTAGCGCGAGTTATAGGAACCGTGCACGAACGATAGGTGGCAGCACAAATCGATACGAGTCTGAAAGTTTTTTTTAAACCACACTGTGGCTGTGTGGTTTAAAAAAGAAACTTTCGGACCTGTCATAGCATTGACGTCAATGTTTACATTAAATTTATTCTATTAAAATTATAAAATATGGGTGGTCCCAGCCGATTAATGATGATCGTCAGCGTGGCTAAGATATGTGTAAAGGCCAAAAACTCTTGCGAGTCCGGGCCTGTCTTAGATTCATCCGTGCAGGAATGGTAAAAGAATACAATTTCCTGCGACCAGACAGCCTGTCGTAAAAGACGACAAAACAACTCACAGCCAGGTGGTAGGGTATTTGCACGTCTGGATGGCTACCACCCGTGATCTAGAGTATTTTGCCATAACAACACTGAGTTATGTTCCGGCATTAGTGGAGAGGCTCCAGTCTCCCTTTAGAGCGCAGCAGCGCATTTGTAGCACCTTTGGTGTTGTAAGTCTATCTATTTAGTCCATAGGTGATGTTAACCGCTTTCCATCACGTGGACTGTCTGCCTGTTAGCTGAACTCATGCAATTAAAAAAAATCATGAAAATGCAATAATAATTAACTGACAAAACTGTAGCTTAACCGAAGATTTCTATGATGTCAAAATAACTGTAGTATTTTGTGAACTCGTTTTTCACCTACATATTTTGGCTATATTACTGAAATAAAATTATTTGACGCTGTTTACTTACAGATTTGTTTGCATTGAAGGATACTACTACTACATACAAAACTTATTTATTTGTACAAATAACATTATTGTTAATTTCTAATAATTTTCAAATTCATACATATATGCTTTTCCTGCATTTATCCACTTTTGTTTTGTGAGTACGATTTGTGAGAAAGTAATAGAATTTTACACCATTTGACTTATTTTTATTTGAAGTGTTTGAGCATCCAGAAATGCAACAAACCATTTTCACTTAGTTAAATGTTATTTTTTATGTCTTCAATGTAATTATTTTATAACGCAAACCGTCAATCTCAAGTATTCTTTGCGTAACAGATTGGAATTTGCGCCACCTGGTGGCGGAACCGTCGTCATGCACGTTTCGTATAGCCTAACATTCACATAAACCAACACTAGCTGTGTCTGCCACTTTATTATTATTATTTATTATTGGGCTTTAAATTCACATCTTCTGAACCTTGCAACAGAACGAAATGAAACAGACAAGTCTTAGATAAAATTGCTATTTTATTCTACACAATTTTCATTGACTTCCATTGCGGCGGAGAGCCTACTGGAGATAAACTTTTAGATAAACCGACAAACAAAATTCTAAAAACATTCACTTTTGATTAGGCATTATATAAATAGCAGTTTTTCTTATTTAAAAATCGGAGATACTTTATTGTTGTTGGAACTGAAGGTAATTAGTTGCAGTTTAATAAGTCGGTACGTAAGATGGGCCGACTACTGGCCAATTTAGTCACTTTGCGCGTTCGAAAAGTAGAAGCAATGCTGGCTCGACGATATAAGAGTTGCAATACCGGAAAAAGTGCCTAGAGATCATCTATAAAAATACACTACAAACACCAAGTTCAACGACGTGACCAAGGTTAATACTAAATGGTAATCAAAAATCTTTACAAAATAAAAAATTATCTGGGTAGAAACTGACTGACAGACAGACAGACAGTGGGCAACATCGCTGGTTGCGCCACGAGTAATATTTACCTACAGTTTGTACCTTATTCAATTTTCTTAGTGGTGTAATTGTTCGTTGCCCTAAATAAATTTAAAAAAAAAGAGGATAAGGAGTAAATCTCAACATACTTTAAAAAACCGATTAGCATGAAATTTAGTATGTACAATTGTATAATATATTATTTTCGATTCTTTATAAGAAATAACAACCGTGAAACAAGGATTACAAGTTTATGCAAGCGGAGCCGCATAGAAAGCTAAAATGTAGCAATTTTCATTTGAAATAATTTCATTAAGTTCCCAATTGAAACACATTTTCAATAATTAGTAAGAATCTTTCTTCAGGCAAAGATATAAGTACAAAGGCTAATAACTTATATTAATATAGTTTTGGAAAACAATACAGAAGCTTATGAATATCTTGAGTCCAAAATAAACCTCATTGCCTATCAAAAAGCATCTCTCTCAATTATGATCAAATTTACGTAAGAACAATTCCTCATCAACGATCAGTATGGTTAAGGGTTTGTTTTTGATAGGTTTCGTGGATAAACGAAACTAATTAAGCGTTTTAATTAATCCTCCCATTGGGTGTTTTGTTACGGAAAATATTGATTTTCCTTTCTCGTTGCCTCCGAGGCTTTGGGAGGTTCATTCACTAATGCCCGATGTTTATCACTATACGTTATTAAACGTATTAGTTCGGCTCCGTCGTCATAACAACGTCGTAAACGTTACTCCCATGCCCGCCTCGAAGTAACACTTTTATTTGGAAATTGTGATACCAGAGAAGGTAAAATTTAGCAAATCAGATTATTTTTCTTATATTGACTGCATAATTAATAATTGCCTAAATATTAACTTTATATATTCATTTCATACAATAAATTAAGATTTAACTTAGCCTTTTCAATCAAGATAATAGGGCTTCTAACGCCATCGTTACTCACGTTTATGTCAGTTCAGGCCTTTAGAAAATTAGAATATAGTAACTCCTATATCTTATACAAATATATAAAGCTGAAGAGTTTGTTTGTTTGCTTGAACGCGGTAATCTCAGGTACTACTGGTCTGATTTGAAACTCTTTCAGTGTTGGGAAACTCGGGGTGGGGGATGATGGGGGGGGGGGGGCTTTTTAAATTAATCCACGCAAACAAAGTCGCGGGCAGAAGCTAGTAATAATATATTCATACACAAGGGTTATTTTTATCCATGCAGGAAAGGAGAAAGAATACTATTTCCTGCGGCCGGGCGGCCTGTGGTAAGAGTCGACAAGACGACCCACAGCCAGGCGTTAAGATATTTTCCCGTCTGGATGGCTACCACCCCTGGTCTAAAATATGCCGCTATAACAACCTTAAGTTGTGTTCCGGCATTAGTGGCCAGGTTCCAGTCCCATTTACGGTTCCAGTGACCCTTAAGAGAGCAGCAGTGCATTTGTAGCACCTTTAGTGTTGCAGATGTCTATAGGCGACGGTAACCATTTTTCATCAGGTGGGCCGTCTGCCTGCTGAACTCATTCCACAAAACAAACACATACATTAACCATGAGAATATATAATATTTATATATATATGTATTTACAAATCATCTACAAATCAGTATAATTCATTAAATTTGTTTTATCCATAAATATCCACTTTAGTAGCTAACTCCAGATAACATCAATACGGCTCGGCTCTTGACATCGAATAATTCGGCATTATCGGGGAAGCGTCGAAACACTACGTAAAGGATCACCGGGCAATATATTACATCATTAATTTACGACCGCTTACCCTACGAGCGTGGTAACTTTTCGCCAAATAATTCGACAGTCTGCACACGCGCGCCCTTATCACGGATGAAATGTGGAGACAGACAGTAATACTGCTAATAGTTTGAGTAACTCAATCAAATGGGAACAACGGCGTCCGCGGTATACCGACGCGGTGAGCTGCTTTATTGAATACTGTTATCTTAATTGCGGATCCTTGATGGGACCTTAACAAAGATTAAATTAACAGGTCGCCTGCAGACCGCGGTGGAGGCTGTCTATTTCCCAATTGATTACTTCTATATATAAGACCTAGAACATACGAAGGTAAACAGATTTAAAATTATTCCCAACTATTAGCTAACTATAATAATATTTTAAATATATCAAAGTACTTGTCTATGAGATTTAAAAATACCAAAAATGATAACGTTACAAATATAATATAGCAAGTTCGTATTCAGTAATAGTTTATATGTTATATACAGAAAGTTAAGACACTACTACTGATAAGTATTACACTTAAAAAAATGTTTTAAGATATTCAACGGATAGGATTAATTTTATATGCAATTTTTAATAGAAATCAAATAACAAGCGAAATTTTTTCACGTAAAAATATGATTCGTGTTTTTCTATAGTATTATTAGGAGCTGAAGTTATACTATTTAATATGAGAATATATCTGACCTGGAATTTGACTTCTAAACCTAATTGAACTCTATTTTCTGTATATGCATGTACTAACCGTTTTATCGGGTGAGCTTTTGTAATACGTCTTTAATATGAGTAAGTTACTATTAATATCACATATATCATTTTTAAATATTTGTAGTTTTACTATTCTCAGTCTTAATTATAAGTATGTTTTCTGTAGAATTCTAAATGAAAGCTTTCGGGGCCGGCGATGAACGTAGAGACTAGGTTACCCCTAGAAAATTTGAGAGTTCTTTCGGAATACGAACCTGAAATCATTTCATGTATTCGGATTAAAATATAACATTGCATTAATTTTAAATTAACGCGCGACATGCTTAATATCACCTAATTGTTTGTGTACAAAGCCTTAACACAAGCATGTGGCTCGTGTTAATCTCCTTGTTGTGGTAATAAGGCCGATTGAACTATCGCTAGATTACTATTACTAGTGTTTGTTTACATGTGCGTAGATACGAGTTTTGGGATACATTTTTCAAATGAATCATTCTCGTGTTGTTCATATAATATGTATTATGTAAATTATTATATTTTAATAGAAACAACATATGCTTGCCGGTTAGTTGATTGGTTACGTAAAAATGTGTAATAGTTCATATTTAGGATGTTAACGCCGACCTATTTGGTCACCGCCTCTTTGTTTCCTTTTTTCTTTCGGCGCATCTGTCACTATGTAATGTGACATAGTCTACGTCCGACCGTCAATCGGAACGCTGTTTCCGCGCAAACCTCGCCGTGTTTTGCGTGTTGTGCCGCCTTTTACACCCGCTTACATCATCCCGCACGCTGGAAGATACCCGCTGTATCGTTCCAGCTGGTCCACTTATCGAAGGTACCGCAAGACGCGAAGAGAGGATGACGAGGAAGAAGTGCCTGCCGCTGCAAAACCCGCATCGTTCGTAGCGTGTCTGGTGCGGCAACCTTATCCTGTAAGTCCTTTCCTTCTCTTTTATCCCCGCTCCCGCCAAACAAAGAGGTGGTGACCAAATAGGTCGACGTTAACAAGGGATGTTTTCATCATTCAAACAATCATTCGATATAATTCATTACAATTTATTTGATGCGAAAATGGTTTAATGGAATATAAAGGTGTTAAATTGAATGTAGTACATTTCTCCAAATTCCGCCTTTCGGCATGCATATATACAAGTATCCTGCTTAAATTTGTAAGGTAATTATTTATCTAAATATTTAATTAATAATTTACGTAATAAAATGTCAATCTATAAATTGTGTATTACACTTCAACGATGTCAATTAAAATAAATAGTATCATACCCCATTATTGTGATTGTCTACAATTATATAATTTAAGGTGGACTTAACATATAGGGCAAACTATACCATTGTTAGCACCCCACCCAATGATTGGCATCCAGGTAATCTATTCAAGATACTAGACGTTTTCCCTGCGGATACACTGCGTGAATAATCCTAGGTAGTAGCTCTATGTTACTTAAATAAACACTTAACTTACGGTTTCTTCTTAAATTCAATATAATAATAAAGAAACTAAGTCCATACAGTTTACACAACTTTCCAGCTAGTAATAATGGTGAGTCGAAGCCAACCTGATTTGCAGTAAGTAATACAATGAATGACATGTTGTTTATGACAAGAACAAAGAATATAAGCTAGCTTTGTTTCGAGTTTCATTTAAATCCGTTCAGTAGTATTTACTTCATGCTCTAACAGATAGACAGGCAAAATATTTAAAAAAATCTATTTTCGGAATCTGCTCGTCCGAATTAGCCCCCCTATTTTTTTACATTTTTAAACGCATTGTACAAACTTGAGCTATTATAGATTTAAAAAATTTAATACATACAATAAATTACTATTATCATTACATTGCTATAAATTAAAAAAAAAAATAAGATTTCTTAATATTATGAATAAAATAATAGAGTGCCCATCATTTGCTAACAATAGCCATTTTGACAAAAACGGAACTCTTAGAAAATCATCACGTCTATCCGTCTGTTTATTGGTTGTTTAAATTGTGATTATTTAAAAAAATGTGACACACAAATGACAATAGCAAGTAGATCAACTTACGGCATTGCTATGTGTCTGATCAGTTTTGAGCTCTTTGTGGTTAGAGAACTGTACGTAGACTGCTCTGCCGCGGAGTTGCGCGACGCATCCGCCGAAGTATGCCACCATAGCCACTGCCGATATTTCCTCCGCCATTTCGAGGAACGCCTATATAAAAAGAATAAAGAATTATAATACCAATGTATATTTATTTGTAAGATATATTAATTTAAATTTTAGTGTATGTGTTGTAATTGCTACATAAATAGTTTTTAATTTAATTTCATGTTAAATATTTTTTAATAGACTCCTTTCTATTTAATAGTTCTTAAAATTTAAGAGCAATATCCTATTTTAAAATCCAATAGATTTGAATAATGTCATCGTTTTTTCTATTAGATATTTCTACGTTTAGAGCCATGACGTATATGAACATAATATCAGTCCATATACGTCCCACTACTAGGCTTGGATTTAAAAAAACAGACGGCATATCTGCCTGTTCGAGGAAGATTAACTAGTTTCAGACATCGTTAGTTTCTGTGCAGGTTTCTTTAGGATTTTTTCCTTCACCATGAGTATGTGTTTGTAATAAAACACACGTTAGTTCAGAAAGTTGTTTATCCGGCGCACGCTTTTCAACTACGGTTCGAAGCCACGTTATTAGAAGGATGCCAATTTCGTCTAATTTCCTGAAATGACTACGAGTCTTTATTAATAGAATTATATTGTATATAGAGGCTTTCCTCTTAGCTTCAATTGTGTGAACTTGGAATCTCGAATGATGAATTAATTTTCCGGGATATAAAGAACCACTTTCTTCTCAGATTTCTAAGAAACATCTCGAGGCTCACAAGGAGCTTTCCTCGGAGTTGCGGCTGTAAGTTTATTCCTATTAAATTACTGCCCGGCTTCTTTCGTCATAGGGTGATGTTATATTGCATTATGTTCTTCCTACAAGGGCAAACTTTTGAAAAAACATTAAAACACGAATAGCAGGTTCTAAGGTTCGATTTGTACAAAAACACATTAAATCTCTTTCAGATTTTATTATTCACATCTATCGATTAGATTAAAGTTATTTCATCACCTGTACCACTTATATCCGCACCTCAACTAAGAATGCTTTTAAATTAGGTGACCCGAAAGTGTCGTCTATTATTTTGCTAAAAATTGTATACATTTTTTATTTTGATTAGCATTAAAGCGTTATTTATCTATGAGCGAACCCGGAACTTGGTCTAATTACGAATCAAAATAAATCAATCCAGTCCATTTAATTGGTCCTATCCGACCGACCATACATAAATCCAACCACCAAACACCCCGAGTCCAATTCTCTCAGCAGCCCACTATCTGAACCATCCCTATAGTCCTAAACTTGTTATGATTTCCACCAGCCATTTCGGGGGTTTAAATTCAGTTACCTATCTGTACGCGTGTACACAACCGCAGAATCCCTGCATTTGGCGTCCGACAATACAAACACAACGAATAAACCAACACGAATAAGCGCTGCATGCCGCAAATTAAATAGAATATCTACATAAAGCTAATTAAAAAATACACCTATTTATAGCTGGGGTGAAAAGCGAGAGAAACCCAATGGGTATTTAAAATGCATTTTCTATTTAAACTATCTGTATAAACAATTTCAGTTGATTTACTTTAACGTAATTTGTAATATTCAAAATTAAAGATATTTGTTTTGAGGGCCGTTTATAAGATACACATACACAAACACGAGCTGTCGTAATGATTACGCCTTTTAGGGTAATTTGAAAATTATTATAGCAGTGGCCTATTTCTGAGCTTTATTGGAGCATCAATTGTGATAAGATCAAAAACATTACAAATGCAATACATTTTAGTGAATCAATACTAAGGTACACGTTTTGTTCGGCGATGGCAGCGATCGATGCGTCCTAAATTAATAAAAGCGTATGTATCTATCACGCGACGGGCGATCGTAAAATAGTGTCAACGCCTCTTTCGCTTTAATCACCGAGAGTGGACCGCTTGTCCGGAGCTCCGGAGCCACTCGGGCTGTTTACCCACATCTCCACAGATGGCGCCTTTGTAACCGGACGCTCGTAGTTCGGCAAGCATAAACTACCAACGATACTTTCATCGTCCACTTTCAATCTTCTATACAACCACAGCTTTCATGTTCTACTCTATATGTCCATCAGTTTTTAAACACATACATACCTTGCAACTAAGAGGTTAAAGTGTTTACAATAAAAGTGAAATAAAATGCATTTGTGTGTATACTTAATTCTCTGATAATATTTAAAAGCTGCACTTTTGAAATTCTGAAAAGGATGGAACTTATGAAATATTTTGCAGCGCTTTGCACCTGAAGCAACACACTATAGAAAATATACGGAATATTTTATTAAAAAAGGAATACGGTAGGTAGTGTCTTTGACCGTTGGTAAAATGGGATTTAACTATAGTTCTCTGTGCTAGGAGATATTGTTCTGCTTCAAGATAGACACAAAGGTAGACGTCATACGGGTTATTTATTACAGGCGACAACATCGTCGCAGCAGCGTCTTTGCTTCGTTTAATAGGATTTTCTTTCATTATTTTATTTTCTCGGCTGTAAACTAACTCATTTTTAATTTGTCAGTGGAAAACCGTAAATTTTACATTGCAGACATCCCAGTAGCTGCGAGGTAATGAGGTAACCACGCAGTAAAACCAGCTAGCTATACACCGCCTTATAACTTGTTCACCATTTTAACAGTTTACAGTGCACTATGTGTAATCACTAGGATTACATCGACAATTACTATAAAAAATCAAGTTTTAAAATACGGCACACATAAAATATTCCGAACATTAAAGAGGATCCAATTGATTAATATATATATATATATATATATATATATATATATATGTATATATATATATATGTATATATATATATATATAAATATATATATATATATATATATATATATACATACATAACTTCACGCCAGTTCCCTTGCGGGGTAGGCACGAACAACAGAGCGCCATTTAGGCTTATTCTTACACACCTCTCAGACCAACTCTTTTTCTTACTTCTGTATTACGAACGCGGTCTGCGAGCGTCACTCCGCAGATTTTGCGCAGTGCTCGCATCTCGACCGCGTTTACTCTACTTTCACGCTCTCTCTTCCATACCCAACTCTCGCTTCCATACGGGAACGTAGGTACCAGCACCGCGTTGTGTACGGCGAGCTGGGCCTTCTGGCTGAGGTTCTTAGCGCCTAGAAGTTTACCTAACGCTCCATTCAAACTATTCCCCAAATTCACTCTTCTTTCTATATCAGCGGTGTACGTTTCATCCCTGCTAAAAGCACATCCAAGACATACAAACTCATTCACTTGCTTCAGCATAACATCATCCACCATTATCCTTGCATTCGTTCTGGTTTCCTCTCTTTCAAACACCATAATATATATATATATATGTATGTATGTATGTATAATTAACAAAATATTTTGGGATTTTATTTTTGCTGTTTATACGAAATATCTATTATTTTATAAAAAAATTGACTAAGGTTACGACAAGAAGTAAATATATGTGTATAAAGTATACATCAAAGATTCCATCTAGCCTTAACTTCATCGACTTCCTAATTGAGACTACCCTAGTTAAAACAAACTTGAAAATTAAGTAGTTCAAAGATTACCATTTAAATATACTCTTGGTTAAAATATTGTTGCAAGTCGACACTAATCCTTTGCAGGTGTCTTATTTACCTCTTTTTGAATTAGAGTGATCTATTGTTCGCGCTAATCTTATTGTTCACACCACGGTAAGGCGTTATAAAACCTTCTTTCCTCTGTTGGTATTTCATGCGAACTCTTGGAAGCCATTAAGCTGACCATTTAGCGATTTCAAGAAACAGTGGGCGGCATGTTACAAGGACGCCACCTCTAATTTACAAATGGACGAGGGTCGGTCAGTCGGAAAATGCGCCAGTCATGTTTTAATTGCAAACGAGGCGTTCCTTAGTGCACTTTCGGAACGAGTATCTTATAACGACCAATTGGACACGATTTATGTGATAACGATTTTTGCCCTACGGTTTGAATTTGTTGTATTTGGTATTATTTAATTTGGGTATTATTTAATTATGTATGTGTACTTCTAATAAACTTTCTAATAATTCCAACACCATTTTTGAATTCACATCCTACAAATCCCCTACAAGTTCGTAACAATATCAACAATGCAGCTCATCAAAATTTTATGGAAAAGCAAAGAAAGTTTATTCAACTTGTAGGCAACACTGAAAACTGTATGTATTGAGGTCTCAAAATAAATATCTCTACACTCATTTATGAGCCTTGCTCGACGCAAATTGAAATTTATTTAAGAAGTCAACGTCCTTTTTAATTTCCGCTAAATACAATTTTAGATGCAATCTTTGGGTTCAATTTCCAAATTTACCGACACCTTTAAAAATAGGGTACAACGGTAGCAAAACGTATTTTTTATTATCAGTCCTACCTCGAACATCATAAACGACGAAATTGATAACAATAAATAGGGTCGATGATCAAACGAAACTTGAAGCCTGTACTAAATTAACACTGTCTCGATGATAAGCTGATATTTATTATCGAGCTCCGTTAACTTGACCACGTTTTCTTATTATATTTTCACAACGTAGATACTGGAAACGTTTGAAGGGAAGAGCGATTAAACGGGTGAATTAAATTTAGACATTTCATTATTGGATATGCAGTTTTATTTCATGGCAGAGTTTGGCAACGGGCTTCATGTACCGATTCTGTTGCAGATGCATTGCTCACTTTTTGATTGTTTGAAGAAGAATTACTAAAGCACAGGAATTATTATAGCAAAACTTAAATGAGAAAAATGGGATCATCAGATCCACAGTTACTATTGTGTTCTGGCGTACCAACCCAATTGATTGTGATAAACCCAAGTATAGGCACTTGAGATATTCTGTTTAAAATAAGGTATGATTTGAAGCCGAGGATGAGGGGTTATTTCATATACAAAGGAAATGCGCAGACAGCGATTATGTTGTTTTAAGTCATTAGCCTCCAAATATGCAAAAATAAAAAATTTTAAAATTCAATATAATAAGTAAAACTTGTAACAAGTCATATAACTTTTTTTGTTATTTGAGTGAAATTAATCGACAATAAGTATAGTCTATTTGCAACTCTTATGAGGAAATACGAGAGCCATATTGTGGCACATGTTACAATTTTATTGTTGGTAACGTGTGAAGCACAATTCTATTACAATTAAGTTAAACTCAGTATACTTATAGGTAGTAATATGGAAAAAGGATCTAAAAGAAAGTATCTAAAAATAATTAACATTGTTGCACAAACACATATTACGAGTACTTATAGGAGTCGTACTCTGAAGATATCAAAATAAGTCACGGGCGATAATAACAATAATCTGCTATGTTTAGTAAAAATTAAAAGTAATATATTTTTTAACAAAAACAAAACCTACTCAAACTAAAAAGTATAAAATCAATATTTTCTACAAATCTTGGCGTCGGCGCATTTTGCGATTTTGTTGTTTTTTGTGTTTTTTAAGTTTTACTTGGCACCGACTTCAAAATGGTATAAAAAAATATTTATTTTTTGTATTAGCTTTATGTCGGTTTTGTTTTTGTTAAAGAAATTGTGTGCGTGTGTAGTTCATACGCAATAGAAGTGAAACTTCAGCGAATATACTCACAAATAATTCTTCTCTAACTTGTATTAATATAAATAATACCTTTAGCCTATATCCGTCAACATATTATATCAGTAGCATAAAGTTCAAAATTCATTGCACTTACGCACAATTTTAAAAGAATATCTGCCTTATTTGAAATCTTATAAGTTTTATTTAAATTGAATACTAACAGGTAAAAGAAATGCGTTATATTTCAAATTAAATAAGGTTGAATTTTGTACGTATCACTTTTTCGTTTCATCGAGTTTCAAAATCACAACGGTTCTAAAGAAGTTTCACTTCAAAAAATATTTACTACTTTTTAGTTCCTTGATTAGCTATAGAAATAATATTTTAAGCGCCTCTACGAATTGTACTTCTAGCATGCGTATACAAGTGATGTCTTTCCAAGAGTGTAAGTGTTCGGTGTTCTTCAACAAGAGTTGCTCTCGATTAACCTAGGACTCGCTCACCAGATCCTGACTTCTTGACAATGAGATCACGTCAGGAGTATAAAATAAAAATCAGTCCACAATTAACGAATAAATCGCGTAACAAATATACAAAAAAACATACATAAAAAAATACAGTGTTACATATAACATATCACTTAGATAATGTAGAACTAGAGTGATATACAAATCGTCCCATTTCCGAGCACACTATCTACGAGAGGAAAAATAAAACGAGAGACAAGTAGGTAGAGGCCGGCACAGTACCACAATGGTTAGAGGGTAGCGGGCCTATTTGTGGAACGGCCGTGCCGCCCACTTGTTGTGCTTTCCGGTGGAGGCGAGCGCTCGCTCCATTGTGACTCGAGTATCTGTGTTACATGACCGAGTTAATTTACTAAATGAGGGTGGTGATCAGTTACGTGATAAAAGTTCGCCTCCTACGCCAATCTATGTTATTTTGCTTTGAGGCGCCCCAAGCCGGCTTTGGTGTCTAAGAATTATTCAACGAGCGAGTTCACTTATTCTTAAAATAGTTTTGAGCCTAAACAACTCAAATCTGCTTGTATATTAATTTAGATTCGATTGATGTAGATATGTATAGGAATGTGTATTTTAATACTAGAGATTTCCATGAAGTTTTGTTTAAATGTTACTTGCGTATCCTGCGAAAGACTCCCTCGGTCTTTTTCCCTTTTGTTGCCCAAATTTCATAATCATCAATTTATTCAGTCTCGGTAGTTCCCGATCCATATCTAGTGAAAAATATTTCATTATCGAACGAAGAGGTATTCTTACTCTCATCCCTTTCGCCGTGAAGAAGGAACAAACAAACACCAAATCGAACTTACTTTCACATTTGTAAGTAATAGCTTTTTCGACATTTACCTCTTAATGTAGGATAGGGACACACAGCCACAAATCAAATCTTGTACAAAAATTATTTGGGAATAATATTATGCAAAAAAATATTTATTAGTTAGCGTATTCCCCCTGAAAATATATACAACTAGCCTTTTGTCGCGGCTGCGCTCGCAGAGTGCAATACCGACCTTTGGAAGTATTCCAATTATCATATACTGTCTCCGGGCCAGGGAGTTTGTACACAAGCATTTCCACAGCGTTATTAAAAAATATATGTATGCCATGATAATGTCATTGGACATGTTATAATTCTTAGAAATGTTAAACTTATTTTCATTCAAAATACTCGTAATGCCATCAAGCGAAGGTGGAACTAACCATGAGAGCAACACAATAAAATTGTCATTGTCGTTGCCTCAACGATGTATTTGTTAATAGAATTGAATGAATTACAACAGTGGTGCCAAGAGAACGCGATTGGCACGTCACATTTTCGGCTATATTCATCTATCCCTCGGAACCAGCACTTTTTCTGGATGATAGGTACCTCATGTCCTTTTGTATACCCCTGACAACGTGCAGGCAAAAATTCGTGACACTCTGTAGCGTAGTTAAGGCGTGAAACCTTTACAAACAAACTCACATTTATAACATTAGTTAAGATAACGACATGGAAGTATAGAGTATTCTTTTTCCACGATAATGACTACATAGTGTAAAAATAAAGTGTAACAATTTAAAATAAATCAATTATACTCCAGCATATGCATAGCATATTAAAAGGCCTCTTGTTACATATTTGCCAACAGGATATTTTCGTCCTTATTGCTATTTACTTGGCAGTGTTCGACTACCCAGGAGGAAAATACCATTTTATCTAGATGAACTGGCAGAGGGAATACATAATCTTCACTAAGAATCTCCCGGGGGAAAGTACTTGGTCGTACTTGGGTACAGGTATTTGTCTCCCCGGAGACACTAACTTTTGATGACATGTAAGAATAGCTGAGTTCCTTCGTAACTTTGCAAATAAGTTTAATAAAGTTTTATTTTTAGATCTACTTGTTATGATACACAAGAAATATAGAATAAAAAGTTAGTATAAAATTAATTTATAGGTAAGTTGATGAAGTCTTTATGTCTGTCCGTCCGAGAGTCTTGAATCTTTGAATGTCACAAAAATTGTTCTCAGAAACTACTAGGTCCACAAATATATGCATACAATTTGACAGGAAAATGTAGTACATATAGCGCTATACGATGGTGTAGTAAAGTAAAGAATAGCAAAAGTTAAAACAGGGCGAGGCTCACCTGGTTTTTTCCTTTGAGCACAAGCACATTTGTGACTCTTCCGAAAGGCAGGCCGAGCTGTATGATCTCCGCCTCCGTCGTTTCATTGGGTATGTTCCGTATGTGGATGACCCGGGACGGTTTGCCCACATTTTGTTCCAGTTTCACCTGTAACAATTTGTTATAGTATATTTAACATATTTTTCTAAGCATTTACACTTAAAATCTATTTCTGGAAGACACATATTTCTCGTTGTTTCTTCTCTTTAATTTTAGAATGATAGTAATTTAAGTTAATACGTATAATATTATAAATTTATGCCTGTCTGAATATTGAAGCTATTAAAAAAAACTTGAATACACTACATAAACGATTTTTTTTCTTCGATTTTCTTTTCCCAGTGATAGGGCATTTGCCCGACTGGATGGCTACCACCCCTGGTCTAAAGTATGTCGCCATAACAACCTTGAGTTGTGTTCCGGCGTTAGTGACCAGGTTCCAGTTTCCCTTAAGAGAGCAGCAACGCATTTGTAGCAACTTTGCTGTTGCAAATGTCCATAGGCGATGGTAACCGCTTTCCATCAAGTGGGCCGTCTGCCTGTCTGCTGATCTCCTGCAATAAAAAAAAACAACGATGGAGAACACGATGCATTTCTTTTTAGATTTCTTGCCTGTGTGTAAGTTTGTCGGTTTGTCTCTTTGTTTGGGATTCACGTAAAAACTACTGAGCCGATTTCAATGCGGTTTCCGGTGGTCGACAGTAAATTCCTAGACTTCAAATCTGCGCTACTTTTTATCTTGCGAATCTCACTGAAATTTTTCTGGGAATGATTTAGAGTGGCCAGTATGAAAAAAAAAATCAAATTCAAATGCGATTTTTTCACTGATGGAAAGCAAATATTTTAAGTAATAAAATTTGTGATACTTTCTATCCCGGGAATCCCACGGGTTTTTCCCGGGAGCGGTTCGAAATTGTGCGGGTGCATAAAAATTTAATTATTCCGACACTTTTTAAAATACTTCGGTACTTTGTGCCCCAAGAATCCCGCGGGATTTTCAAGTCGAGCATGGACAAAGTGGCGGGCATGTCCTACTTAAGTACATAAAATTGTAAAAAAGTAGTTATGAGATAGAACGTAATATGTTCCACGAGAACGTTGCCGACAACTGCGTTGTAGTTTGGCAAGATAAGTGTTTGTTAAATCTTGTAATTTTCTGATGATAAAGAAAATACATAAATAAATTAGAATAGGCAGTAGACATAAAATATATATTCTTCTTAAATTTTATATTATCTTTTCAATCATGTATGTACACAGGGTGGAAACTTTCAGCGGGGCACTAAGTGAAAGTACCTTAACCATTGCAGCTACACGAGGATGGCCTTAAGAAACCGTCCATAACTTTTCGTGAAATTTTGATTCTCATTCACAGATTTAAAAAAAAAATACAGTTAGCAAGAGAGAAATATTTTTTTATGCCAATCGATCCTGTTTCTGAAACTGTTCAAAAACTTTTATAGGACCAACCCAGGTTGCAGTACTATAAAAGTCGAAAATTGCAAATTTTACACATTTTTTATTAATGTCAATCGCTCCTTTTTCTCATACTGATCAAAAACTTCTGTCGGACCAATCGTCGTCGAAGTACTAAGAGTCAGAAATCGCAAAAATCTATTTATTTTTGTTTATGAAGTCTTTTTGTTAACTAAATAAAAAGATAAGACTGAAAAAAAAATCACACAGAGTTGTTTTGATGCAACAAACAATCAAGAGATGTTTTTGTTTGGAAATAATTTGGAATTAATAACGACTACGAAATTTGAAATTTTTTTGTCCCCAGTAAACAATTCAAAGAATAGAGTAAATTCGCCATAATAGTGAATGAACGGACGGATCTTACTGTAAAAGGCAAAGAGAGTATAAAATGACCGTTCTAATATACATGAATAAAGCTAGCATTGTTCGCGAGGAAGAACCGTTTGGATAATTGAAAAGTCGATGTAGTATAATTGTCGAGGCTTATCGAGCCCAACCTGTGGTGATGTGGGCGCCATTGTTCTCTGGAGAGCCTTTTGATTACGGTGGCGGGACCGAATCGAGCCCCGAATATATTGCAGCTTTGTGTGACACTCCACTTTCCACTGAGGTGAAAAGAGCAACCTCAACTCACGACATTTTTTATTTCATTGATGCTCTGGAAGAAAACCAATATGAACCACGAGTTACGGAAATCGACGAGTTACACGTCTAGTCGTGTTGCTTTCGCTAGTACCTGATAAAAAGGGTAAGACTAAGAATCGCTGGATTGATCTTGTTAGTGATGATATGTGTAGTACCTACGTATTGTTTCAAACTGAAAGTTTGTGTCAAGTGAAAAAAAGGAGTATGAAAGCGGTCTCCGGGACTCCAAAGCACACACTCTAAACGCAACCAGAATTTAACGCTAGAATGATTGTGATAAACTGAACTCTTAAAACAATGCAAGCACAAACTTGAATCTAAATTGATTAGTTCAAAATACATCTATTTGTAAATCTGTGGCAAAGGAAATAAAAGAATAAATGAGTCTAAAGAAAATAGCGTTAACAAGATTTAGAACTTCGTCGAACTTAACAGTACATGAGTTTTTTGGTCTCTCTTGCTTTCCGAAAGACCTTTAACAACTCGAAAGATTTGGAAAAGTTCCGGACTATCTGTCTATCCCTCCTTTTTATATTCTTTTGCTAACGGCGAACTGTGAAAGTGTAACAAATGAGTACAATGCCTATTAGTTCGACGTTGTTAAGCCCATACAAAGTGAGGGACTGTTACAACATGACGAAAAACACAATGGCTCACGTATATTTGAAAACTATACTTCTGATCGGGTATAAATTCTATTTTAGAAAAATAGGTTGGAAAGAAAGAAAGGAAGAAAGGAAGAAAGAAGAAAAAAAGAAAGAAAAATTCCCATTAAAATCGTCATATATTTTTCATGTGCATTCTTTTATTATTAAACTATTTACAGTTCGCTAAGTTATTAAAATTCAAAGAAGTGCTTAACAAAGGTAAAATTAATGACGAAAACTATTACCATAATGTTGACGAGGGTAAAGCTGTTTCTTTACTTTGGACAAATAAATAACTGTTAACGGAAATTTCCAATGAAAACTTCCTTTGTGCACTTTTTGTTAGTAAAAACAAATGTGTTTATCTATGTAGAAAAACATTTAACTAAAAGAAAAAGTATACAGATATGATATTTTCGAACAATCTGAATTCTGTTTCAACCAAGATCAAAAGAGTCAAATCTCCGTAAATAAACAAATAAAAAATATTTTTCCAAAGTGACTTGCAAAGGGGAGGAATAAATCATGTTATACGCTCGCCCACCTGGAGGGTATTCCGATATTTTCTCTTCTCGCGTAAGAAAATAACTGGTACGTGAAAGTAAAGAAGGACATTACTTTCGCTGGGTCAGAAAATCTGCGAGGAACGATTTCCACATCAGGCACTTTAAATCATACGCCCCGTCTCACATTTCATCCATAAATATTAAATCTTGGCACGGTTGTTGGAATAGAAAAAAGAGATATCGCGTGACATTTTCCTGTGAGGATTTCCTGGAATCGGTCAATTTTCCCGGTGATTGCGTCGGCCGTGTTTATTGAAACACTATTTCGCAGTTGGCCGCCTCCGGCGCGCTCTGTCATTAACTATGCCGACTAATGCCGATGCCGCGGTGTGATCACGTGCCGGCACTAGCTACGATGCGCGACGCCGCGCCCTGCCTCCAGCTATGTCACTTGCATGTTCTTGTTTCGCGATGTGGAACGTATTAACTACCTCAGAATGCTTTTAAACGGCAAAATGGAGCTACAATAAGAACACAAGCTGTAATCATTTGTAACATGCTGGAATAAAATCGAACAAATATGTTTATGATCCGGTTAGTATGATTATACTCGTATATGGCCGCTTAAGCTTGAGTTACAATTACATTAGTACTGGTAAGTTAAGTCCTTATTTTCGTTTAGACAGACATCTAATCGACAACTTATTACTTAATTGGCAAATTTCTGCCCAAAGGATGATAAGGGCTTCTTAACTCGCCAGCTTTGTAAGTTAATTTGCTTCTTAACTAATGTAAATGTAAATAAGGCTTGAAATTATAATTTTTATTGATGTGGATATATTTTACGTCCTCGAAAATGTTGCTTTTTTTTTAACAATAAAACAAAACCTACACAAACAATTACTAGACACATAAATGTTTTCATTTTAAATAAGATAAATGATTATGTAATATAAATATATATTTTAAACTTAACCTAACCAAACATTAGAAAAGTCGAACCTAACTTAGTTTGAAAAAACCTTATTGACTTAAGTTTTAATTTTTATACAGATAACAAAATCCTATATCTAAATTTAAATGGAAACCAAACAATACGAGGACATGAGCCTTCCGTATTGCGGGAACACCGTACATCGTTGAAAGCACGTAATCCGCTTGCAAAGCTTAAGGTCAGGTCGTCCGTTGTGGCAGCTTACAAGTCGTCCGGCTTAGTCTCTACCCTATGCTAAAGTTTAAATGCTTACTTTTTATAATTTACTTAGGAATATTCTATAATTATTTAGGAATTAGATATCATTTGAAATCAGTGTGGACTTAATTTTTTTAATTTATTGCTGAAGCACGGCAGACAGGCTAACGGCCCAACTGTGATGGAAAGTGTCGCCTATGGACATTAGCAATACCAGAGGTGCTGCAGGCCTCGAAGGAGAAACTGAAACCTGGCCGCTGATGCCAAAACACAACTCATTGGTGACGACGGAATACTCTAGACCAGGAGTGATAGGCATCCAGTCGGGCAAATGCCCTACCACCTGGCTGTGGGTTGTTTTGTCACCTCTTACGAGAAGCCGTCCGACCGCTGGAATTAGTATTCTTTTCACGTTCCTGCACGGGGAGACGATTAAATGGTTCAATGTTACAATCTTAATTCCTGTATATGATAAATGGAGGAGAGTGTTATTTTTCCGCAGAATATCTAACCAATATTACACGAATAAAAGCGCGGTTAAAATAATAGGTACATATGTACAAAGACCATTTTTAGAACTTCAATAAATTAATTGTTTCACATCTAAATATGGAAGCAGAACGTCAATAGGGCAAGATTACACATACGAAAATTAAAATACAGTATAATGTTAACACGTTGTGCTTAACGATAATGCATACAGTGACGTTTCACAATATATTATTTTCTCTTGCCTATGAAATAGGCAATTTAAATGTGAAAATTGAAATTATTTTTACCAAAACATATTTGATTATTGAAAATATTTGGTCAACATGATTTAGGTATATTATAACAATTACCCCACGCTGACGGTGAAAAAATACATCATCAAACTCTCCAATCTACACTGGACAACCGTGGTGGATATACAGTCGGTTTTTCTGAAATAAAAGCCGCAGTGTGAGGCTTTTATTGCCTTATATTAATACTTCTGATATTGTATATTATTGTACTTTAAGTATAGTAATAATAATGACATAGATCTCGCTCACGAAGTTAGCGCCATTAGGCATCTGGAATCAACGATCATTGGCCGATAATCGTTACCGTAAACGGTCATATAGTTAAAAAGCTATGACCGACATCTTGAGAGGCTTTTACTAGGGGTGTATATATACAGAAGGCAACACATACTGAACACAGCCCAAATTGTTAGGACGTTCCTGTCTTGGAAGCTCTAACCACTAGTAGCTTGGACCCCAGGCCCCGTTGCCGGCGGATATCAAGATTTTATATTTTTTCTAAATATTTTGAGTTTTTTTATAAAAGAATATTTTGCTAAAAAACAGCTATGTCTGATTAACACAATGTAATTATGCTAATACATTTATTATAATAGCTAATGTATTTTGAAATATATTATTGTATACGTGTATATTTATGACTATGTATATATATATGTATTTGTATATTTATTTATTAAATTAGTTTGAGTATTTATGTATTGCCTTTTTCCTGTACCACTTACATCGCCTCATTCAAATTTGTTTTTGATTTAGGTTGCCTGGAAGAGATCGCTTTGAGCGATAAGGCCGCCTATTGTATTGCCTCGAAAATATTGTAAATATGATCTGTTTTTGTAATTTGTATATCATGGTGTGCAATAAAGTGTTATCTCTCTCTCTATTTTGTTTAATAAAATGTTTGAATATAAATAAATACATAAATGATATAGAACTTGACCTGGTATAGATGATGCACTTAATAAAAGCTGATCCATCTTCATTAGACAACAATGATGACGGTTGAATGAACTAAACGGTTCATTGACTCCACAAGGTCTTTCGAGACCCTTGAACTAATAACAATTGTGATTCAGTGGAGCGTTCGCCAGTGTAGTAACTCTACGAAAGTTTGACGGGTACTACAGGTATGGGTTACAAGTAACCAAAAACTAACGGATATTATTAGATAGAAAAAAAAATATTTATTGTACACCAATCTATATATATAAAAATCAATTGCTGTTCATATTTCTCGTTTAAACTCGAGAACGGCTGGACTGATTTGGCTAATTTTGGTTTTGAATTATTTGGGGAAGTCCAGGAAGGTTTAAAAGGTAAGTAAATATGAAAACAATGCTTGAAATATAGTAAAAACAACAATTTCGCTTTCCCTTAGAAACTATTGTCAAAACTTTGATGTTCATACCGTCGTTTAGAAATCAATTAAATTTAAAAGTCGTTCAGAAATCAAATTGAATTTAAAAGTGAAGATTTTTGTTAATTTTTTTGGTTTTGAATGTCAAATGTTTGATGTTCGTCCCGTCGTTCAGAAATCAACGTTTTTTATTTATTGATTCCGAGGCGGTACGAAGTTTGCCGGGTCAGCTAGTACAAAATAAAGTTACAGGCTAAAACTATATCCAAACGTACAAAGAACGATCTTATCGCTGAAGAACCATCTTCTCCAGACAATCCTTGGGATAAATATGATCAATAACGTCTGATACCTGTTAGAATTTTTCAAGGTAAAATTTCATTGGATAAATACATCGTTTACTTCACGTTATAACTAGTCCAAATTACATTTCAAAATAACAATTTGATTATCGCATATTTATATTCCAAGGTTATGAAGAAATAACAAACAAAAGATCATGATGCGACATATACATGTATAGTAATATGGCAACAGAATATCTATGTACGTTGGTTTATTATAAAATATTAGCGATCCTGGCAGATGATTTTTCTGCTCTGAAAAAGCAAACAAATACAGAGCCCGATTCCAGCGCCATCGGGCCTAATTGTCAATCTAAATCATTCAATTACAAATAAGCTATAAGCGTGCGTGATGTAAGTAAGCTATCAATTGCGGGAAAAGGCCGAGCTAAAAGCCTAAATACATTTCTATTTTATTCAAAAACTAGCTGACCCAGCAAACTTCGTACCACCTCAGAATCAATAACTAAAAAAGCTAAATGATAATTGCAGAATTGTTTCAACATTAGTAAAAAATGTGGTCAAAACTTAACCGGAACGAACATCAAACGTTTGACATTCAAAATAAAAAAATGAATAATTTTTAAACTTTTAAATTTAATTTGATTTCTGAACGACTTTTAAATTTAATTGATTTCTAAACGACGGTATGAACATCAAAGTTTTGACAATAGTTTCTAAGGGAAAGCGAAATTGTTGTTTTTACTATATTTCAAGCATTGTTTTCATATTTACTTACCTTTTAAACCTTCCTGGACTTCCCCAAATAATTCAAACCTTCATTAGCCAAATCAGTCCAGCCGTTATCGAGTTTTAGCGAGACTAACAAACAGCGATTGATTTTTATATATATATATATATTAAATAAACATATTTCTGAGAATTTTTCCGATATATTCATAATTATTCTGCTATTTGGAGTGGAGACAAAGCGAACAAATTAAAGATTATAAAAAGCGGTCCATCCACCTGTTTTTGAGTTATAAATGGTGTAACTATCCCGGCTTTGTCTTATATGTATACTTATAGATAAAATAAATATCTGGACTTTATCATATCCGAACAAAATAAATATCACATGGTCTAAATGTTATAACTCGTACCACAGTCTACAAGTTGCATCCGCCGTTAAAATTTCAAGAGTATTATTATTACACCAGAAATCGTAGAGGCCCGAGCCCTCGAAACTTTTAATTGGTAGTCCACCATACCGTTATTGGATCGACCATTGATACTATTTGAAACAAATTGCCTTTACAAGAATGTTTTGCTATTTCCAGTACATTCTGTATATTTTATATTCGAAGTGAAATTGAAAGAAGATAAGTACTGTAATAGAAAGGTTTTCGCAAATAAAATGCGAATACAATAATTTTAGACTTATTTTTCAAATAACGTTTTCTTGTTTTACTTTTTGACATAAACAATATTTCATACCACAATAAATAAATTTTATAATAATTAATGGATATACATAGGTATGTAAGATGCCTCTATACTAGTAAGGGCCAATTTTCAAACATCAGATGAAAGTTATTCATAGAATAAATTATAACATGGAAAAATTAAAAATATCAGTGGCATTTATAAAATTATGAAATGATTTCACTTTCCAATTCACTAAGGTTATAATTTATTCAACTGATAGTTCTTATCTGAATATTTAAAATCGGCCCTAAATGAAGTGACGGCTCCAGATAGATAAGGTCATAAAAAACTAAGACCACGTCAAATACGAAGGTTATTGTATTGTATTGTTCAGTGGCTACAGAGCCTGCATTTAATACCAACGTAGGTTCGAATCGTAGTAAATAGAATGTACCGATCATGTAGTTTTCTAGGATATTGTTACAATTACCACGTTATGACGGCGAGAGATGACAAAGCTAGGAAAGTTTCACAGAGAGGTGAGATGTAAACTCGCCCAGAAATCTCACATATAAATGGGCCACTGCTGAGCTCGAGATTCCCAATTTGTCAGAGCGGACAGTATACTCGCCAAGTTTGTTCTAGACGGGTTGGCGGGTTTGACACATTATCTCGATGTTTTCTTGAACGTCAGCACAGTCATTGTAATAACATTATTACAATTACCATGTGCTGGACATTGGGTCGGGAAAGTGCCAAGTTGTGCATACTTTTCTAATCGGGATTCAAACCTGTCTTTTCGACCAAGACTGTTTTCAAATAAGTGTTTTGGTATATCGCCTAGTGGACTGAAATAGCTTAACAGTAGAATACCACAGTTTTTGCAAATAAAATGAATATTGAAGAAAATATCTTATTGGTAAATAATAATTCACGTTTTATGTTTCGCATTTTGATTAATTCTTGTAAGTAATATTATTAAATGAAACCATTCCCATTCGCTTTAAAAAAATCCAAGATGCTTGAAAGAAGAACATCGATACAAAATTCAAACAGTATATAGTATGTATATCAAATTAATTAATTAAATTATCAGAAATAGAAGAATTATTTATTCAATTATAGTTAACTTGTAAAGAAAAGCGGATTTCCAGGAACTTTAATAATGGCCCCGTTAGAAGCTCACTAACGTTGCTCAGCGAAGCCTTTATTGCCGCTCCCTGTTACTCTGCCTTTCATTTATTTATCTTATTACCCGGAGACGTAACTATTATTTATGGTCTCTACTTATTCGCCATTAATTTATTATTGTTATAAATATGTATGGAGCTATGAAGAATTTATCATTACTGGCAGGTAATCTATCATCTTGCTTAGCTTAATTTAAAGCACCTGTTTCGGAGCAAAATCGGTCCGATTTAAAATAGAAAATTAATATATTGTACCTGAAGACAACATCAAAGTAATAGGAGATAACTTATTATATGTTTCGTAGCCAATTGGGCAAAAACAGAACCCTTGTACAATCGTCATGTTCGTTTTATATTATTTTACTATTGTTATATTTACGGGTAGTTGTAATTTTTAATCGGATATAAAAGTGAGCGTACGTAGCGACGAAAGATCATTCTCATTTCGAGTTTCGTTAGTGCACATGTCATAGTAGTTCTCTAGGGTAGCTAGCTATTGTGCGTGAATCATAACTCATAATTAATTATACAATAGATCGGCATCTTGTTCGGAAATCGTATTAAACAGTTCTCCAAATTCTATATATTTTGATGTATAAGTCACACTAACCACCATTATGAGCCTTTTTGTTCAGAAACTTTTGTTTATTTTTTCTATATATCAATATAATTTTGCAGAAATGTGTATTTTATATGCCACAACATAATGTTGTAGTGAACTTGCAAAAAAATTACATTATTTACATATACCTAAGGTATTTAATTTGATATCAGCGTAGGTTTTCCCTGAGCACTACGATATAAGTTTTTTTAAACGTGTTATTAAATTTCTTCAAGACTGGTAGCATGTCAGTACCATGTCTGGTGTTGCAATAGCCGCAAGTTACTGTACTCGCTTTCCATCAAGTGGGCCAATAGCCTGTTTACTGTATTCCGGCAATAAAAAAATATGACTGAGGATAGAAAAATTTCTGTAGTGTAGATAATCGTGTAGTGTATAGTTATCAGAGCTTAAAACTAATAACAACAAATGTATTGTTCGTAATGAAAATTTTAATTAAGTTTATAGGTATGCCTACCAAAGTGGTAAAAGCGAGAATGGGCGTGTGTGTTGTTAACAAATAATTTTAACAACAATTCGTGAAATAGACTATGAGAGATATTATGTTTTATTGTCAACTAGGTGCTTTTTTGATGGTTCCATAAGCAATGGAGGTGCTAGAACTTAAAATAAAATCGTGTCAGTTCAACCTTTTGGCCATTTTTATTTTAAATTGTTTAAATACAACAACTATCGCATCAAACTTCACTAAGTTGGGTGTTAATTCATTCATGCATAAGAATGGATCCTGGGTAAGTCAAACTTTTAATAGTGGCCCGTGTTCGAAGGCCGAATCGCTTTGCAACTTCAGTAGACTTTGCTATAACTGATTATTTGATGAAATAAGTGATGCATTTTGAACCAAGTTTA